>CM076682.1:127372520-127949909 GCA_038501925.1 Xenopus petersii
GTAAAGGGGATGTGAAGTAATGACACAGTGCCATGTACTCTGTAATGCACTTGTTAATTGCTAATAATGTGGGAAGCACAAATGAATAGCAAAGCAATTTAGCCATTCTGCATAATATATGCCAATTACAAAGGGAAAAATAACTTCAAGCACCATAGAATAAAATGCCAGATTTCCAGTGTGATATTATAAAATATAAATAAAAAAACAAACTCTTGTTATCCCCTCAGTGTAAATATAAAAAATTGTCATATTTTAGTTCTTTCATATTTCTCCTTTCAGCCTTAAAATAATCTAATATTTAGGCAGAGATGTTTTGGCTGACTTGGAAGTGAAATATCTGTGGTTTTGTGGGGACAATGAAATTGTGGAATATGTTATCAATAAAGTGTGTAACAGAAAGACGTTTGGAGCAGGTGCCATAGGCTGACAAACTATTTCATGTTTTAATATATCCCCCTCCATAAGCAGTCAGTTTGTTACATTACACTTTTTTTCCCACCAGCTTTTTAATATTGCAGAACAAGAAATATCTGTAAAATGTTGGTGGATTTCTTCTCATGACAGGTTATAAGATAGAAAATCTGTGATGACCCCTTTCCTCCATGTTCATTTATCTCTGAGGTGGTGTCCTCTGATAAGATTCCTGCTCAGTGATTTATGGCAGTAAAACACCACATAGAAATGGGCTTTTGATAAAATTGTTCAAGGATTCTAGCACAATAAATCCAAATCTTTACATACACCCTACAGGATGTTATCCTCTCTCTTTTTTTGTTGTACTATAAATAAAGTGTGCCAAATGCAATAATAAATCGGCCCATTTAAGCCCTGGCTGTGGAGCTAGGCGATAAAGACACAGTACTGTGTATACAGGGATTTTAATAGTTGCTAAAATGTTGCTAGCTCATGCTGATGGGGATTTCTTTGTATCTCAGAGTGAAATTTTGAACACCATATTGCACTGAAATTCCAATGCTTTTATCTGTCTGGATAGAGAGGCAGTTCCTAACCCATAATGGGCTATGCACATAATGGCATTCTGGGATGTGTACCAACTGAAATTTAAACAGATCTCAGTAAAATTGAAAATCTGTTCAGTCAAATAAGGTTCTCAGCACCCGACCAAGAAAATACTTTTATAAACACTCAAATGCTCACGAGCATTGTTGACCTAATGGGCATTTAGATGCATTTTCCAAACTTTGAACACAAAACTCTTTGGGGGTTATTTACTAAACTCCAAATGCAAAAATCCCGAAAAATGTGTGATTTTTCCCCCCCTGAATTTATTAAACCATGAGGAAGGAAAAGTCTGGATCAGAAAATCCGGCAACTCAGACCTGTCGAGGTTGCATATAAATCAATGGGGCAAATTCTCATTCCGGCGAAAATTCGTCAGCGCTGGCTTCGCGCACATCGCAACACTTCGCCAGGCTTAAATTCGCCTGGACAACGCTAATTCACGAAGATCCGAAGTTGCGCACAGGGTACCGAACGCTGGCGAAATTACGCTCAGCAGTTCGAAGTTATGCTGATGTTGGCTAATTAGCGTACGGCGTGCAGTTAAAGTTGAATGGACGTATATGCTGCAGCAAATACATTACACTACACAAGGCCAGGGAACCTTAATAAAATTATATAAAGTTGTTATAATGCCCTACACATGTGCCCACAGTATAGTTTAGGTGCCATATGTTAGCAAATGTAGGGGGGAAGGAGGGTACCCCAAAAAAAAGTTACGATTTTTTTCAGTCTATCGCCCTTTAAATAGGAAAAAACGCCAGCGTTTTTTGGGACTTAGAAAAATTTTCAACTTTTTTTTAAACTCCTATCTACTCTATTGCATTTCGCCTGGTCTGAGGTGGCGAAAGCAAGTCTGGCGATAGAGGTAACGGTCAGTAAAATCAAAAACTTAATGAATTTGCGTAGTAACGCTCTTTCGCCAGACCGAAAATTCACCTGGCATTAGAGTGCGAAGTTGTGCCAGAGTCTATCTTCTTGGCGAAATTACACCAGCGAAATTATGCCAGCTACTGTTAGTAAATCGGCGAAGTGCCGAAATGACGTCACGCTGGCGAATTGTTGCCAGCGTTAACCACTTCACCCTTTAGTAAATTTCAACCAATGAGAGAAGTCCCAATGATTTTTTGAGGTGCGCTGGGTTTCGTGCAATACCCCGAAGTTTTCTGAGTTTTTGGGCAAAAAAGCATAGGAAATCAGAGTTTTTGGATTAAAAATCCTGAAAAAAATTATGGAAATCAGATTTTTTCCCGCAAAGCAAATTTTTGGGAAAATGTAATAATAAATAAGCATAAAAACCAGAGCACATTTGATCGGAATTTGTTGAGATAAAACCGGAGTTTATGTAAAGCATTCATTAAAACTTTTTCACAAAGCTTGCCCACTGGAATTTTGGGAATAATGAGTAATTTTGTATTTTTCTGACATTTCATAATAACAAATTTTGAAACCTTTTTTTCTCTTTTCTTTGAATTAACTAAAAGCTTGGTAGCAATGAACTGAACGTATTGCTAATAGTTGCACATTGTAAATGTTGTTATTGATGATGGATTTGTGGCATTGCATTTATTAAAAGGTTGTTGTAAGATTATATTTATATAATTGTATTTATATAATAATATCTTTTTTTTCATATGTCTCAAAATGCACTTTGATAGAAGCAAGATGACTATATCTTCCAAGTTTTGATATAGAGCAGTAAAACCATAGTACAGGTAGAGCATCATTATGCAGAGTTGCCAATGTAATTAAGACCTTCCTGAAAAAAAACGTAGGAATAGTGATGGGCGAATTTATTTGGCAGGGCGAATTTGTGGCGAATTCCCGAGATTTGCCGCCGGCGAATAAATTGGTGAAACGGCAGCCGTTATGATTTCATGGGAAATTCGCAAATTTTTCGGCAAAGCAAAACGCCCCAAATTCACCCATCACTACTTAGGAAGAAATAGCAGTTTTCTACTGGTCTAGTAGCCTATAGCAACTAGCCAGCAGGTATAATCTATTGGTTTGTTGTTTGAAGGCAAACATCTGATTGGTTTCTATGGGTTACTAGGCATGAGCAAAAGTTTCATGCTTCTCTAGTATGCACAGGGTTTATACAGCAATCTTACTTAGCTTTCATGTTTCATAACAAGAGCTTTGAGCATGTGATTGTTATCAATCCCATTGATCCCATTAAGCCTTTGTCACTTTGCTTACATCCACCATGATACCAATATAATAATTTCTAATACTTTGTGGAATTAAATAGGTTACAGAAAGGTTACAGAATTGTAAGCATTGTTATCCTTAAAGGAACAGTAACTTCAAAAAATGAAAGTGTTTTAAAGTGATAAAAATATAATGCAGTGTTGCCCTGCACTGGTAAAACTGGTGTGTTTGTATCTGAAACACTACTATTGTTTATATAAATAAGGCAAGGGCCAGGTTGCCCAGAAAATGTCGGCGTACAGGGCCCCGTGATTTCAGAAGGCAGCCCTGTGGTACAGGCCAGGGTTAGTGAGCAAACAGTGGGAATTCAACGTTTTGACTGTTTCAATTTTGTTTTTCATTTCTATACTACACTGCAGAATCTGAAGTTCTGGGAGTTACTAATTACTCTGTACCGTCTTTCTAATCCACTTTAATTATTCACACTTCTATTATGGGATGGGTGCAATGCTATAACTGTAGAAGCCAGGAGGTAAATGGGCCCAATAGTGCACTATGAAATGTGAAGTTCCTGTTTGAAAAAAGTTAGAAAATGTAGTATCCTTACAGTGATTTATGCTGTGGGGTCTAGTTAAATTGGAAAGGTGTTTCACAAGCAGTCATCCATAGTAGGTTAGGTGATCTCTCCCTTTATTAATAATAGTACATGGTGGGAGGAATAAAACTGTTATACTCAGGTTATTATATCTCAAACCTGTCAAGGTCTTGTATAAGTCATTGGGAGATGTCCCTTTCACAGTTTGAAGATATTGTGATATAGTTTTGTCCGATATTCTGAAAAATTTGGGGTTTTCAGGTATCAAATCCAAAAATCTGTACGATTTGGGTTTTTGCTCGATTGTATTGAGTTTTTTCCCGACCCGACTTATTTTAGTGACAAATTAGATAAACTTGGTCTAATTGAAATTTGAGATAAATTCCAGTTTTAGTAAATAACCCCTAACTATGCAAAATGATTTGCTCTTTTCCACATTCCAGCTATATGAGAAATGAATTGTTCAATTATAATAACTATTATCCTTTATTTATAAAGTGACATGTTTTCCACTGCCATTTATGGAGGTTGTTCAACATTTAAATAAGTCTCTGCCCCATAAACAAACACACCAGGGTCAGTTTCATTGGGAGCCAGTGCTTTTTGGAGTTCAAGCATATATTTCTAAAACACCCTGCAAGATTTAAAACTAACTGTAGGCCACAGACCAAAATCGTTACATTGGAATCATGGGATAAACGTTGCAGCAACGTCCAAGCACAAGTACAATGCTTTGCTTGGTTGTTGTAAATGACTCCTCTTGTATCCTTGCATGTTCTATGTTGGCCTGTTTGTATAGTAGTAGTGGTTCTTTTCTTGCCTCTTAGACAGGCTGCAGGAGTAAATAAAGCACAGTTTAATTCTCAATACCAGCCCAGACATAATCTGTTTCTATGAAGCTGGAAAATAGCATAACTGCCCCTTATTATTACTGAATAAGGTGATAAAAGCATCTTTGTCTCAGATGCACCCCCACAGTGATGCTTGCAGCATGTATGCAGAATTAGCCATATGCAACTGTGAAATTCACGGTGGGTTTCTCCTGAATACAGTTTAGCATTGTTAGCTTCTATTTCAGTGCCAGAAGGGGAAATTATAATCATAGAGGAGACAATAAAAGAAGCAGGACACACAACTTTGCTTCATTCAACAATAATAGTTTCAACATTTCCATAAACCACTGTTGTATTGGCAAGCAGCTTTTTGACATTTAGAGGGATTTTGTGATCACAACATTTTTATTATTTATTTTATGAGATATGGTAGCCACATTTAAAAAATAATGAAAATCAATATAAAAATACTAAAGTAAACCAAACATTGCACTCTGCACCTGATAAAACATATTGTACTTATTAATTGGTAAAATCAGCTAAAATACATATAGACATCCAATTAATACTGCTGACATTTGTGACATCAGTTAAATAGTTCCCAAATTGCTAAATACAATGTAATAACCACCTTTTCTGATTGCACACAAATACCCTGTTTGCACATGCACTCATCACATCAGCACATTTCACATTCCAATTACTGGAAACCAATGGTTGCCATATTGTAAAAAATATTCAGTATGAAATCACATCAATGATTGTGCCATGTTAGAATATTGTATATTTTAGTGTCAGTTTGTCAATAGAGACCAATATTAATCTTCCCACTATTGTATTACAAAGTCCTTCACTTTATCTGAAATATCTATTTACGCAAGTGCAGTGTACAAAGTGCAAATTGCCATGTTCTTTTACCCAGAATGCAGTGTTTTCCCCCCACAATCTCAACTTAATTTCACCTATGAAGTGGAGCAACACTTGGGAAAATTGTCTTTGTAAATTTGCTATAGCTATTCTGGGTATTGGGATTGGCATAGTCCTAAAGTAATAGAGAATCCTGGGTAATATAGTCATTTTGGCGGCATGGATCCAATCTATCCACGATATTTCATATCTAGACCATGTCTCTAATGTTTCTGTTGTTGCTTTCCATAGGGGGGTAGTTGACTTTATAGAGGTCACGCAGCTGTGGGGCTATTTTGGTGCCTAAGTATTTAAGGTGTTGGTATTGCCACTGGAATTCAAAATTAAGTTTAAGAAGTTTAACTGTTGGGGGTGGGAGATTGATGTGCATAACATTGGTTCTATCAAAATTTATCACGAGCACTGAGATTTCCGTAAACGTGTTGAATATATGGAGGAGATTGGGTAATGTGGTGAGTGGTTGTGTTATTAGCATATGGATATCATCAGCAAATAAGCATAATTTGTGATCATCCTGTCCTACCTTTAAACCCTTAACATTGGCGTCTCCCCTGATCCACACTGCCAAAGGCTCATGTGCTAAAATGAAGAGGATAGGAGACAGGGGACATCCCTGCCTCGTGCCCCCTAATAGAGAGAAAGGGTCTGAGAAGTTTGGGCCCCCCATTTCTCTAATATGTAATGTAGATATGTGCATGATATTGAATCGATCGATTGACAGCATCAGGCTGGGGATTGCTTTAGACTGGATTATATGTATGAAGGTTAGGGCTCTCCTAATGTTGTCGTTTAAAGACAAAGCCCACCTGATCCCTATCTATTATAGCAGGTAGATAGGAGTTTAGTTGCTCTGCCAGTATTTGAACATCCACATTCATAATTGATATGAGTCTATAGTTGGAGCTGTTAAGCAGATATGTATCTGGCTTGGGGATTACGTTAATCTGGGCAAGAATGGAATCTCTACCCCAATGCCCCCGTTCATAATTTGGTTTAGTGCATTTGTTAGATACAGTATTAATATTTTGGTAAATTTTTTGTAGTATCGGGCCGAGAAGCCATCTGGCCCGGGTGCTTTGGATACTTTCAATCGTTTAATCGTCCATTGGGCCTCTTCCTGTGTTATTGCATTTTCCATCTGTTCCGCTTGGGATTTAGTTTATTGGGGGAGGTTGGCTAATTCTAAATATGTATCTACTTTCTCCTTAGATAGGGGCTTGGTGGAACAGTACAGTGTTAGAATTTATTGAACTCCTCTAAAATTTTAACTGGATTTCATGAAACATCCCCCTGTGACATTTTGATTCTAAAAGGTGCTTGTACGGGCACGGCTGATCCTATCAAATGTGGGGCCCAATTGGGACCATGTTGGCGGGGCCCCTAGACAAAGTGTTGCTGGCTACTGACACAGCAAGTATTTAGGAAAATAAGGGCATACAGGCACAAAATAGAAAGGAAAGGGGCAGTGCGGGGCCCCCAGAGGTGCAGGGCCCAATTGGGCCCAATTGGTCCAATTGGCCTAAGGCCGGCCCTGTGTACGGTATTTGGGGGGTAATATGCTTATTTCTAAAGCTGGCCATAGACGTGCAGATATACCTTCGATGTCAGACAAATGATTGTGGGGTGCAATCTCCCAACTTGCCACTAACCATTCAGATCAAATAAAGTAGTCATAGAACAGATCAGCCAATGTTCTGCCCCTTGTCAGCAATCGTATGAAAGTTATGTCCGACAAAAGCTGGTGACCAGTCGTCCACTGAAATCGTCAGATCCTCAATTCATGCAGAGATATTATCAGTGGCCAACACCTGTCTGATCAACTGAACGACCAATCGCCATTGCACGAAAAATGTCGGGACACTCCACACACAGCCCGAAAATCGTACGAAACTGAGATTCCTATGATCAAATCTTTGCATCTATGGCCAGCTTAAGGCTCATATGGTTCACTTTTTAAAATTTGTGAGAAATTTTCCAGCCAAAAAGTATAAAGAGAACAGTCAGAGTACTATCAATTGATCATATACTTAGGGGCCAATTCATTAACTTCGAGTGAAGGAATAGAAGAAAAAATACTTCGAATTTCGAAGTGTTTTTTTGGCTACTTCGACCATCGAATGGGCTACTTCGACCTTCGACTACGACTTTGAATCGAAGGATTCGAACTAAAAATCGTTCGACTATTCGACCATTCGATAGTCGAAGTACTGTCTCTTTAAGAAAAAACTTCTACCCCCTAGTTCACCACCTAAAAGCTACCGAACCCAATGTTAGCCTATGGGGAAGTTTTTTTGGTCGAAGGATAATCCTTCGATCGTTGGATTAAAATCCTTCGAATCGTTCGATTCGAAGGATTTAATCGTTCGATCGAACGATTATTCCTTCGATCATACGATCAAAGTATTTGCGAAAAATCCTTCAACTTCGATATTCGAAGTCGAAGGATTTTCATTCCCAGGAAGGAGAAGCC
This sequence comes from Xenopus petersii, assembly GCA_038501925.1. Lineage (NCBI taxonomy): Eukaryota > Metazoa > Chordata > Amphibia > Anura > Pipidae > Xenopus > Xenopus petersii. Next base: position 127,380,520 of record CM076682.1, read on the forward strand.
ACATGATTTAGGAGCCACTTCTCTAAACTCTTGTACCTATAAAAACCTTCCTGAAAAGTCACTAACCATAGATACTGTACCAATAGGAAATATTTTAGTGGTATATCCAGAGGAGCCAGTGGAGATCTAAGGTTAATGAACTTGTTCCGAGTTGTTGCAGACCACTACCAGAAGAAATTCTTTACAGAAATTATATATTTCAGCAGTGCAGCTTATGGCAAAAAATAGACTGTACAAAACACTAAATAGTTTTGATTTCTGCTGTACCTTTGCAGAATAATGGAATGTTACATAATGTCAATAAACTTAAGCAAATTGATAGCATTCTTTTTAATTATTGAATGCTCAGTCCAGTCATCTTATTACAGCATGTAATTAATATTACTGATTTTCCAACACAATCAAAAAGGATAGCAATTACAATATTGTGTCTTTGGTTGCCTCTGAGACACAAAAAGGACATTTTAGATATTTGTTAAACACAGCACTTTCACCTTTGTCCTCTGTGTTGACACATGTTGGTGGGTGTAGAGGTCAATAAGAAACACAAACATTAAGTGGCCATTAGTAAAAGCGCTGACTCTTGGTAAGTAAGGACTTATCCTGTGCACCATAAGAAACAATATAATGCTTTAAAGGATTTCAGTGTAAATGATATAATAAGCTAATATCAGATAATATCATGATATGTATTCCTCTGAATATTAAAGATCTCTGTAAAATAAAAAGCAGCCGCATCAAAAATGGTGAAACAAATATATAATGGAAATATGTAGATATATGCATATGCCAGTTTGTTATAATTCTTTGATAGGTCACTAATCAGGATATACATTATCTGTTAACTAAATTTTCCTTCAGAATATTTAGTTCTACTTTAATCCATATGAGCCCAGGAGATAATGCTCAGCATTATTTATCAACTTGTCTCATTGTTTAGTACTCTCTTTAATTGTATTTAGTGCTAATAATTATAAGCAGGACTGGAAGGTAATTATTTGGGCTCAATTGCTGTACAAAATTGTTCCAGTGCTGTAGTCAATCATACTTTCAATTTTAATATTCTAACTGCTCTAGATCAATCAAAGTTAATTGCTGATTGGTTGCTGTGGGACACTAAACTGGATTAACCGTTTGCCTATGTTATAAACCCATGTAAGTTCCAGCTCCATAGTTCATACTGTTCTTACACCAGCTGCAAAGGATTGAATAGAAAGAAACAAAGCCCTGAATCAGAACTCAGTGACTTCAAGACAATATACTGTATTTATAAAAAGAAAAAGGGACATTCTGTAGAACATGCCTTATTTATATACATATGTTTATCCACATGAGCGGCAACTTCCAGTACAGCGATAACTCTAGTGAGCAAAGATAAAATCGTATTCAACAAATCCAATGCAATGGCTAGTTTTTCATTACAATTGGTACAATATTAATTTATTCATTGATCAGACCTTTGTTAAATTCACAAAAAAAGCCATAAAAAACATTGTTTGTATCCTATATCTGTAACTGCCCACTTTAAGATTCCATTGAAAACAGTGGCGGGACAAGACTCTGAAGTGCCCAAGTAAAAGAACATTTTGGGACTCCAGACTCCAGGACTACAGATAAATACTGAAAATATGCTCAAAGGACAACTATACCCCCAGAATGAAACTAAACCAACAGATTGCTAATATCATATTAAGCGGCCTATTAATGAATGTTACCAAACTGAAATATAAATATCAGTAAATATCTATCTTTTACGTGGAGCCACTATTTTATGATATTTTCTGTGTGTCCTCAGACATCAACTGACTAGAAATAATGCAGCTCTAACTGAAACAGGGAGAAGTGTGGATGTAAAAGACAAAACTTTGCCCATTAATTGGATAATGTGACCTAACATATCTGCCCTTGGTTTGTGTGTGTGCACCGTGAATCGTATGATCCCTTTAGTTCTTAAAACGGCAACTTTCTATTTAGGATTTGCCACATACTACTAAAAAGTATATTTTTATGAAAATGGTTTATGTAGAGGAAGCAGGTTTTTACATATGAGGTGTTGTATGGGATTATATTTATTTATATAGAAACTTGTTTGGGGGTTCGAGGGGAATTTTTTGGGGGTATAGTTTTCCTTTAATAGTTAGAATTAAGTGGGTCTGTAAAAGTCATGGGATCTGAGCTGCAGCCACCCCCCCCGCCTTTAAACACTGAATTAATTTTTCTACATAGAATAACCCCAATTTCTTCCCATTGCTTCTATTTCCAGATCACTATGATTAACATTCATATCTTACCAATAATCTTGTGCTGGAGTTTGCTAACAATACCCTCTGGTTGCTGTGCCCTAAGTACTTAAGAACAGCATATTGTGCTTTTGTTGCTCCTGTTTTGCACTGCCTATTGATTATTTATTGGCAATAATTATCAACCAGTGCTTTCTTTCTGGAACAGAGAGAATTAAAAAGCAAACTGTCTTAACCAACTTGATGATGCCTGATGTTCAAATCCCAGGGATGAGTCGGTAGATGCATTAAGGGATGAGATGGTTAATGCTTTCTTTCCCCAAAACGTTAAAGACAGTGTAAAAAATGGATGATCTCATCCTTGTAATCAGTTGCATGGTGCACAAGGGGCAGCAGTCTCCAATGTCTCATCTGCGAACTAATCTTTCATTTCATAGCAGATCTTTCCATATCAAACAACACAAATGACTTAATTTGCATGACAGGATTTGTAACGGGGCAAATCTAGTGTCAAAGTCGATTAAAGATTACATCGGAGAACTATTATAATCAGTACTCTAATGAGCCTAAGGAGTACATGTAAAGTCTCTCCTCTTTGCCATTCCAGTCATGTATAAAAGGAAATGTGTTTCTTTTCATCGATGAGCCAGTCTTTTGGTCTGCACATTACGCCCTGCGTTGAGCTAAAGTCATGTCAGGCTGGTTTCAGAGGGAGAGCAGGGGAAATAATAAAGCAAACATCACTCCGCAAATGACATTGCTTGGTATAAGCCAACATTTGAAGCCCTTAATTCTTCTAATCTGCAAAATAGTCAATGCTAATGGGTTTTTGCCTTTGTGAAAGCTGATGCATAGAAATAAAAACTTTAATGAGCTGCCTGGGTTGTATGCTTACAGATACCTGTCAAATGTCTGTCATCTTAGCTATCGTTGGAGCATTATAAAGAAAGCAAGAAGGAAGGAACGACAGTATTTGTACAAGCATTTTCATGCTAAAATGGCACAATTTTCTTCCTGTCATAATTTTACTCTAACCTGAAAGTCAAAAAGCTTAACCCCTTCCCTAGACCGTGCCGCGCGCATGGGATATGTTTGTAGACAGAGCGCCACAAAAGGGTATGGCACCATTCCGTATATTTATAAGGCTTTACTCCTCCCTTGCTTACTGTTTGTAACAAAATTAAACTATCCTTTTGGGGTTTTCCATTTATTAAAATAATGCAGACGGCTTACATTTTAGGAAGATTCTGGCAAGATAATCTCTAAAAAAAAAATCTAAATAAATGATATTTTCATAGATTCTAGATTTTTTTTTTGTTTTTGTAAAACATGGTAACAAATTTAAAAAACATTTTTTAAAACACCTGTCGTTATGGAAAGATCAGAAAGGAAAACTGAATCCAAAGTGTCATAGTAAGAAGTTGCAAACCGCCAGCATAGAAAAACCATTAGCTCTGCAGCATGTGCTGGGCTGACTTTCCAACACTGGTACTTGAATTGTCTGCATTTTACGGTGTGTGAATAATTAATTTGCCATCTCATTGCCGATTGTTCTTTCAAAGCTGTAACACAAATTAAAATGCTATTGGCCAAGATGGTGAATACGGTAAAGTCTTATTCAGATTCACAGAATGGGCCATATAAACAGGTAGAATGTCTGCTCTGGAATAAAGCTATGAACATGCCCTTTTCTTTTCTTCCCTCTCTGTTTTTTTTTTTAATTCAGTTTTTAGGTAGCTGTATTTTTGATCGCCACTTCTGTGACCTGCTGCTATACCTCTGATCCTATGCACCCCAGAGGCTGTCACAAGTCTCCCTCCTTCCCAGGAGTTGAACACACAATAGAGAAAAGGCCCTGGCTGTGAGGTTCAGCAGCCATTAACCCCTACCAGCTGTTCCTGCAGGGAGCCTTCTGTGGCTGAATGTCCTTTCTCTGCGGAGGCCCTCATTTCCACTAATCTATCTATTGTTGGCTAGGAATGCTGACAGGAGAAAAGAAATTTTTCTTGTGTCCATGCAAGTGTGTGTATCCATGTGTAAGTGAAGGAAGAGTGAAGGCTAATTTCTATAGTTGGCGTGAATAGAAGGATTGGGAAAAAACTAGTTAAAATGTGTTTACTTGATTAAAGGGTGCTGTCAATTTAAATTATTTCAGAGTATTTTCGAAGAAAAAAAAAATGGGTACTTTATAATCCTCAGTTAAGATTCAGCAACTGTACTTGGGTCGATGGCTTTCCTTTTCAAAAGGCTGAGGAATAAAGGCAAGAAATGCACAGTAAAGAAAGACATTCAGTTTTGCTGACCCCGGGAATAAAGTGGGAAGCTCAGCAAAGCTGCAACTAAGTGCTTTGCCACCCCAAGCATCCCAAGTTCAGTTCTCTATTACCAATCACCTCTTGATACACGTTACAAGTCTGATATATTACTCTTGTAATCAGGAGCAAGATAAAGCAAGGTTTGGGGAAAAAATATGTGACCTGCGTGATATTTTAATTTTTGCTGTGTATTTATAATCTTTCTATTGTATATGTAGTGAGTTATTTCTTGATCTGTTACTCTCTAGCTGTCTTCTATCTATCTATCTATCTATCTATCTATCTATATGTCTGTCTGTCTGTCTGTCTGTCTGTCTATCATCTATCTATCTAATCTATCTATCTATCTATCTATCTATCTATCTATCTATCTATCTATCTATCTATCTATCTATCTATCTATCTGTCACTTGCTATAATTATGTTCTTAAATGTATTTGCCCTGTATCACTATGTATCTCTCTTTTTTCTTTTTTCTATCTATCTTTCTTTCTTTCTCTTGCTCTTTATTTATTTATTAGTATTTCCTCTCTTTTATTTATTAGTATTTCCTTTGGCAGATTTAGATATTTACACATATTATAAAATGCAGTCTGCCCAATAAATATATATGTTCCAGACATTCACTTAAATAAAGCAGTTGATAGCTTATCCATTTAAAATCAAATTACAAATAATTCATGTAGAAAAAAATATTTTCTGGGCAATTAGCCTGTATGGTTTTAGGGCAAATGTCCGATGTAATAATGCTCCACTTTGCATCTGTCTGTGTGTCTAGACTGCTGCAATTACTGCTCATTGCCACAACTGAGAGGGGAAAAAAAGCCCAGTCAATATGGAACAGTTGTCATTCCACATTTTTGCCTTTTATGTCATGTAAATGGCTGGTGTAACGCAAACACCACATTTGGCTCTGGTAACTCTAATAACCAAAAAACAGCTACTGGGGAAGTTTAGCATGTCAAATAAGAATGAACTTTGTTTAAATTTCACCTTGATGATATTATAGTAAATGTAAGAGATGCATGTATGATTAATTCTTTTTTTTAGCTAATATGGGAATTAGATGTTTTTGGCGGAAGAATTATTAGTGTGCTTGTAAGGCAGAATAATATATTTTATCATAAAGTGATAGACTAACAATACAATAAATGTTCAATAGACATTTTCTTTTAGGGTACACCATGCAAACTTCCATGCTCAGTAAAGCCATGCTTTCTAACATTTCATTGGCAGCAGGAGGGTGTGTTTTCATTAGAATTCACAAATGAGTTTTAAGACCAGAGCATTGTAGACCAATTTTTCCCTCAGATCCCCTATCATTGCAGATAACCAAATCATTGCAGATAACCCCCTATCATTGCAGATGACCAAATCATATCCAAATGCCTCTCCAGTCAGACCATTTGTTCAGATAATGGTTGCCTTGCCTTTAATCATGTTGGAAAAAAAAGACAAACTTTTATTGAATTTCTCCTAGTAATACACCTTGGTCAAATAAAGCCAATCACTATGGGGCCGATATATTAAACTGAAACTTTTTCAGGCTGGGCTATTTGACTCCAAAAATCTGAAACAAAATCGGAACAAAATTTTTTATTATGTGACAAAACTGTGACAATTCTGAGCAAAAGCTAAAACCCATTGAAATCATGTAGAAGTCAATGGCAGATGTCCCTTGTATAACAGGAAGATCTTTCTTTGATTCTTGGTTTTAGAGTTTTTAGGGTGCTTTTGACACTGGCTTTTGTGCAACAATACAAAAAAGTTGCTGTTTTTGTGGCTGTCTTTTCCCATTCATGCTTTTTCAGTTTGGATTGGATTTTAATGAATTCCATGACATTCGTGGTTTTAGAGAAAGTGAGATTACTTTATTTTCAAAAACCTCCAAAACCACTAAAATGAGACTGCTGATAGATAGGCCTGCAGGTTTTAGGATTACATGGGTTTATACTCATAGTAGCTGTGTATGTACATACTGTACAGCCAGAAATGTAATTATTTTAGAGACTATTCAGTTTAGTATGCCTTGCATTACCAATCACCTCTTGATATATTGCTCATTACTTGTTTCTGCTTAAAATGTAGATGTGAGTAAAAAGAAGCCTGCCTGCTTTGCACCCAACTGAAGGTTTCTTTACAGGATGGTTGTTGCACCAGAACTCCTAAAAGACTATAATGTAGAAGTGCACTGGATGGAAATCTTCTTAACACTTCATTTACTTGAGATTTCTCAAGAGTTTTGAATTCATGAGTTGCATAACCATTAAAATCAAGAAAATAATTATGACCGATAAATATCAGAGGATAGAGAAACATTCCATGACATTATTTAATAAAAAAATTCATAAATTGTCTCTGTGTTATTGTTAAATCTACCAGAATTTAAAATAGTAACTGATACTGCAGCCAAAGCTTCCCCATTATGTGTTCATTTTTTCCCAGGCCTTATGTTATTCTGCATTAGAGTGTCAAGGCTGCAATTTGCACTTGCACATACTGGGGAATAGGTATGCTTGATTATGAGAACATATACCATTGTATTTGTGTTTCCGTTATTATAGTTTCCTTGTTAATTCACTTTTGCAAATAGGGGTTGAATGAAAAGTGAATACTGTAATAATAAAAATACGTTTTTTGAAATAAAATGTTTCAACATCATTATGTCTCCCTCCTACACAACCTTTAGGAAATAGTCACCTTCTGGTTAATTGCCTGTAATCCTTTTTAAACCTATAACGGTTACTAACTCCTGGTGGATTGCCTGCATACTACTGCTTAGACAAAATGGTTAATGGGTTTGGAGTAATCTTTTTTTCATTTTTCATTTAGATTATAAGCTGTACTCTTTCTATCCAAAGGTATCTAAATGTATTGTCATGAATTTTGTGTTTGCATTTTGAACAGCAATGTGAAACATACAGTTAGGTCCATAAATATTTACAGACAGAGACAACTTTTTTTTTCTAATTTTGGTTCTGTACATTACCACAATTGATTTTAAATGAAACAACTCAGATGCAGTTGAACTGCAGACTTTCAGCTTTAATTCAGTGGGTTGAACAGAAAGATTGCATACAAATTTGAGGAACTAAAGCCTTTTTTTAATCACTTCATTTCAGGGGCTCAAAAGTAATTGGATCATTGACTCAAAGGCTACTCCATGGGCAGGTGTGGTAATTCCTTCGTTATGTCATTATAAATTAAGCAAATAAAAGCCCTGGAGTTGATTTGAGGAAGATTTTGCTGTGAACAGACAACATGTGGTCAAAGAAGCTCTCCATACAGGTGAAACAAGCCATCCTTAAGCTACAAAACAGAAAAAAAACATCAGAGAAATTGCTACAATTTTAGGAGTGGCAAAATCTACAGTTTGGTACATCCTGAGAAAGAAAGAAAGAAAGCACTGGTGAACTCAGCAACCCAAAAAGACCAGGACAACCACAGAATACAACAGTGGTGGATGATTGCAGAATCATTTCTATGGTGAAGAGAAAACCCTTCGAAACATCAAAAACAAGTGAACAACACTCTCCAGGAGGTAGGTGTATCGATATCCAAGTTTACCATAAAGAGAAGACTGCGCAAAAGTAAATACAGAGGGTGCACTGCAAGGTGCAAACCACTTATAAGCATCAAGAATAGAAAGGCTAGATTGGACTTTGCGAAAAAACATCTAAAAAACAGATGCAATCAAGATCAACCTCTACCAGAATGATGGCAAGAAAAAAGTATGGAGAAGGCGTGGAACAGCTCATGATCCAAAGCATACCCCATCATCTATAAAACATGGAGGCAGTGTGATGGCTTTGGCGTGAATGGCTGCCAGTGGCACTGGGACAATAGTGTTTATCCATGATGTGACACAGGACAGAAGCCGCTAAATGAATTCTGAGGTGTTCAGAGACACACTGGGGCAAATTCACTAAGATTCGTAGCTGCGCCAGGCGCAACTTCACCGCACTTCGGTACACTTCGCCAGGCGTAGTTTCGCCAGCGCTCCGCAAATTCACGAAAATCCGAAGTTGCGCACAGGGGCAGCGTAAGGTTGCGAAGTTGCGCTAGCATTGATTCGCTATGCGAAGCGAAGTTACGCTAGCGTTGGTTAATTTGCATACGGCGCCAAATTCAAATTTCAATGGAGAATCACTACAAATGCCTGGAAAACCTTCAAAACATCAAATATTTTTTTTTTTGCCCTACACATTTGCCCACTGTATAGTTAAGTTGCCATGAGTTAGGAAATGCAGGGGGGAAGGAGGGGAGCCCCAAAAAATTTTTTCGATCTTTTTCAGGCTATCACCCATAATATAGAAAAAACGCCAGCGTTTTTTGGGACTTAGAAAAAATGTGACCTTTTTTTAAGCAATCCCTATCTACTCTATTGTGCTTCGCCTGGTCTGAGGTGGCGAAGGAAGTCTAGCGTAAAAGGAAGCGTTCAGTACAATGCGCGCGTTAGTGAATTTGTGTAGTTACGTCCGTAGCGAAAATTTGCCAGGCGTAAGGGTGCGAAGTAACACTAGCGAATTTACGCCAGCGTTCGTTAGTGAATTTGCGAAGTAACGAAAATGCCCAACGCTAGCGAATTGATGCTAGCGTTAGGTGCTTCGGCGCTTAGTGAATTTGGGTCACTGTCTGCTCAAATCCAGTTAAGTGCTGGATTTTTTTTCTCTTTATGTTCCTGGCTGAAACCTCCGCTCAGAGCAACCGCTTGGTCGCACCCCCCACTGCTACTGCTGTTTCCTGTGTCAAACCTTTCTCTCTTGCAGCTCCTTATATTTGAATCCGACGTTTCACCCACATTAGGGTCTTTTTCAAGGACCGTTTAAAAAGGCCCTAATGTGGGCCGAAACGTCGGATATATAAAATGTACACAATAAAAGCAAACTGATTTATCACATACTAGATTGCGGGTCCATGAGAGGATTTATATATATATATATATATATATATATATATACCAATATTTCATAGACCAGCACTCCCTTTAATGTGAAACAAATAATCATTTATTGCATCTTTTCTCCAACGTTTCGGTCCCTTTTGGGACCTTTTTCAAGGATGATACCAGAAAGGTCCCAAAAGGGACCGAAACGTTGGAGAAAAGATGCAATAAATGATTATTTGTTTCACATTAAAGGGAGTGCTGGTCTATGAAATATTGGTGTATACAAGACTTACCGCGCACCCCAGCCTGTTTCAAGATTGATTTTGGAGTGCGGATACTCATTTGGAAGATATATATATATATATATTATATATATAATAGAGTCTGCAAAACTTTTTATTAATATAAGCTACTGACTGACGTTTCGGCCCCCTGAGTGCTGGCATCTTCTTGGACTATATATATATATATGTATTGGTTATATATATATATATATATATATATATATATATATATATATATATATATATATATATATATATATAATAACAACTATGGTTTATGTTGAACTTTTATGTAATGGTTTGTCTGTACAAATGCTGCTCTTTCTTGTAAACTTTATCCAGTTTAATGCTGGAAATAAATCATACATTAATGTATGAGCTTGCAGTTATCCATGTGCTTGGAGTGTCTTATTTAGTATTGAATAGTAGCTCTGCATGTCTATACACAACAGTAAGCATTTAAAAAATCAAGTCCTCTATAAGTGTCTATTAGAAGGAAATTACTTACGTTACACCATTTAATGATGGTAGATGGCTCTTTGCTGGGCCCACATAGTAATTTATGCATTTGCTAATTTATGCACCCTCACTCTGCAATAATTCTGTTGTGTAACTACTGTACATTCAAGACAATTCATAGCCAAGGCTGACATAAAAATATGTCCTGGCACACAGCTGCTCCCTGCTTGTTATATTGCTTTTGGCTGCTGCCCCATGCTATATGTGTCAGTACCTGACTTTCAATCCTGCATACCAGATGTTGTTCCATTATTTTAGAAGGTCACACAAGAAATTATTCCATTGTTATAGAGGGCAATACCAGAAGCAATTCCTAAATAGTTTAGGGGCACACAAGAAGCCATTCCATTTTTGTAGAGGGGCACAGAAGAAGCATTTCATTGATAAAGAGTGGCACATGAGAAGCTATACAGTACCTTTGTTGTAGAGAGAAAATCAGGTATGGGACCTGTTATCCAGAATATTCAGGACCTGGGGTTTTCCGGATAATGGATCTTTCCGTAATTTAAATCTTCATAGCGTCTATCAGAAAATCACGTAAACATTAAATAAATCCAGTAGACTGGTTTTGCTTTTAGTAAGGAATAATTATATCTTTGTTTGGATCAAATACAAGCTACTGTTTTATTATTGCAGAGAAAAAGCAAATAGTTTATGAAAAGTTGGATTATTTGACTAAAATGGAGTCGATAGGAGATGGCCTTTTCATGATTCGGAGCTAGTTTCCGGACAGTGTCGGACTGTATATCGGGATACCGGGAAAATATCCGGTGGGCCCCGACCCTAGTGGGCCCCCGCCGGGCCAGTCCCCCTCTCCCAAACAGTTTTTAAAAAAATAATAAAATAAATTTCAGCGCATCGCAGCGCCGTTTGCGCATGCGCGCCTAGCGCCGTTTCGGTTTGTGCATGCGCAATGTGCCGCCTGGGCAATTATGCCGAGCAACGATTCGCCTAACAAGTAGGTAGCGGGGGCCAGAGGGGGGCCCTGGACACCAGTCCCGGTGGGCCCCGGGCCCCCCCAGTCCGACCCTGTTTCTGGATAACGGATGCCATACCTGTACTCATATTATCCTATAGTTGTAGAGGTGTAGAATTCCACCAAAATCCATTTCATTGCTAAAACACTTACACTGAAAGTACAAGAAGTTAAGTAAACAAATCATTCATCTTATAGACATCATAAAAAAGTGCACTACCAAAATTGCCTTTTATATAAACACAACTCTACAAGTCATGCAATCATCACATCACCATGGGAGATTTCATTCTGCACACACAAAATCAGAACGTGCCTATGTCTCAAGGATTGCAGAGCACAGTTTTGTCAAAAAACAAAAATGTAGAGTAGGCAAAGGTTTCAGAACCCACAGATACCTCACTGACAATTGCAAATGGCACAAACTGCTGAGCAATGATGTTGTCAGGGAAGAACTTATTTCATTACTTTCAGGGTTCAGGAAATCCACAGAGCTTCAAATTCTCAAATGCAAGCAGAAAGTTCAGTTCCTGACCTCATATGTTTTCCTTAAAATGAACACAAAAGTAAAAGTTATAGCTGCTCTTTTTCAGGTTGCATATAACTATAAAGATCAAAATAATGTCCTCAAATTGTTTTCAGAATTAGAATGTCCATGCATAAATAATGTGTGTTGTTTCTTCACCTTTTCTTACCTTTAATCAATCATTTTTAAGGGAATTTTATAATTTACCCAGTCCCTGGTAAAGGAGAAGGAAAGGTTAAAACTAAGTAAGCCTTATCAGAAAGATCCATCTAAATATACCAGTAAACCCCCAAAGTAGTGCTGCTCGGAGTCCCCTGTCAAAAGAAACACTGCATTTCTTTCCTTCTGTTGTGTACACATGGGCTTCTGTATCAGACTTTGTGCCTTCAGCTTAAACCTCATTGCCCTGGGCAAGAGCATGCTCAGTTTGCTCCTCTCCCCCCACCCCTCCCTTCTCTTCTGTAATCTGAGCCCAGAGGAGGGAGAGACTCAGGCAGGAAGTGATGTCACACCACGTTAATACTGCAGCTCCTATCCTAAACAGAGAGTTTCTAGAGCTTTTTACTCAGGTATGGTAAAACATTCCACAGAATAAATATAGCATTCTAGCTTACACTATTGCAGCTAATCTATTGGCAATAAAATGCCTAAGTAGCTTTCCTTCTCCTTTAGGCATGTAAATTGTACATTGTTGGCAAGAGGATTAATAACGTAATCTACACTAGAGGGCCCATTTATCAAACCTCACATTTTTCTGGTTGAGTTTTTAAGGGGAAAACTTGAATTTTTAGAGGAAAACAAACTCAAATTTTTAGAGATTTATTATGCCTCAAAGCTGCTAAAAATCAGAAAATATTCCATCTCAAACCTGTCAACGTCAGGTAGAAGTCAATGGCAGATATCCCTGAAGATGTTTCCTGACATCGCAATCCGCACTGGTCGGCTCAATAAAGTCGAGTTTTGGCTGTGACAATTCAATAAAGTTGAGTTTTCAGAGTTCCAATTGACGCACAAATTTGCCGCAACAATTTTTCTCTCCAACTTTTTTGAGAAAATAGTTCAATTTGTGGATTGGCGTTAGTTTGAATCTGTTTAAATAAAAAAAAATATTTGATTAATTCGAGTTGATGTGGACACCATTTTTAACTGTTGGAATTGGCAATTTCTGCCGTAGCCATGATTGCGAGTACATCACACTTCTTATGGCAACAAATGCACAAAGTAGGGTGCATACAGAATTAGTTTGCATAGATGAAATAGAGGAACTTGACTGGCCTGCACAGAGCCATGACTTCAACTCAGCTGAGCATCTGTGGAATTAATTAGAACATTGTGAGCCAGGTCTGATCCCCAACATGTGCCCAGTTGCTTATATATGAAAGAAAGTAAATCCCACCAATAGAATACGTTCTACTTCCCCGCTGGGTAATGAAGTTAAATGGACATTGGCCACCCCTCCTTATCATTCTTAAAAGTTTCTAAAACTTTAAGAAGACCCAAATAATTTTCAAGACAAGTTTCATCATTCAAAAGTAACCACCAAAATAATAAAAAATGTCTAAAAATGACAAAAAAAAGACAAAATAATTGGCACCTTTAAACTCTAGTCATGCTAGCCTTGGCATCAGTAAAGGGAAATTCATTTTTATTATCAGTTTCCAGAGAAACCAATGACATCTCATCCAGACTAAATATCACCCTGGCAGTGACCTCTTTGTAGGTTTGTAATTACATAATATTCCCTTGCGCTAAAGTAGGGTAACACATGGCAGTAATAGATGCACATGTACTCCTTCCTATCCACTCTTCCATTTACAACAGAAGATAGAATTTCAGTCATTCTTCAAAGATATCCCTCGTATTATATATGAAAGACTAACACTAATCTTAGCAAAGCTCTGTTAATGAGTATGGGCCCAAATCAACTTCTGATCTGGTGTCAGTGTATGGAGTTTTTCAATTGCTTTGGCCGTTTCAAGTCACAAATTATCCTCAATGTGTGCACCCAAAGCCATTGTTTTTCCTTCTTAATCTCTAATCAGGATTGACTGGATTTTGTGTGGGCTAGCTCAAAAATGTGATCAATGTGTGTGCCATCTCTGACCAACCACAATGCATGGGACCCCCTATCGTCTGGTCATTCAGCATGACCATTGATCATCACAAGAAATGCCTATGTGTAACCAACTTATGAGAGTCTATATAAATTTATAAACATATATATATATATATATATAAATAGATTCAGATTCTGATTTATTGGCATGACAACCATATACAAAGTACACAGTTAGATGAATTTTGCAAGCTGGGAAACCAATATACAGTTTTAAATCCCCCATTTTCCCTAATTGTACAGCTAATTCTACAGGTAGTACCATCTGCATATGCATACAGGTATGGAAACCATTATCCAGAAAGCTCTGAATTACGGGAGTCTCCAATAGACTCCATTTTATCCAATTAATACAAATTTTTAAAAAATGATTTCCTTTTTCTCAGTAATAATAAAGCAGTACCCTGCACTTGATCCAAACTAAGATATAATCAATCATCATTGGAGGCAAAACAAGACTATTGGATATATTTAATTTTTAAATGATTTTATAGTAGACTTAAGGAATAAAGATCCAAATTACAGAAAGATCTGTTATCTGGAAACCCCCAGGCCCCGAGCATTCTGAATAACAGGTTCCATACCTGTATTACATTTCCTTCATTTTATATTTTCCTGGATTTTAAACCATTGTTCCAGAGGCGCCATTATAGTGTCAATACAGCGATCAATTCAAAACCATACCATGATATAAATAACGGTGGTATACATTATTATATGCATCCTAGCCTCCAGAATGTTGGTTAGACCAAGGATTTTCTAGCAGCTGGTCAACACTACAGGGTGGGTTAAACCAGATACTGGCAATTTCTTACTGTGTATGGGACACATATATCTGCATCTTTCGTGACAACAGGTGGTCAGGATGCCTTGACCTGTCCATTGCTTTAGACTCCCCAAAAGGGCAGCCCCAAAGTTTCCAAAACTTCTGATATTATCCTATGGGATCACAATGTCAAACATTTGCAGAAAGATGACTACCTAAACATTGTTATTTTGCTTTTATGTGAAATCCCTGTTGTTTATGGCAATTAGTGATGGGCGAATTTATTCGCCAGGCGCGAATTCGCGGCGAATTTGCGCAATTCGCCGCCAGCGAATAAATTCGCGAAACTCCCACGAAAATTTGCGTCAAAAATTCGCCGGAGTCAAAAAATTTTTTTAAAAAAAAATGGACGCCGTTTCGCAAATTCGCCCATCACTAATGGCAATGTCTTTCCATTAGGTTACAGGCACTAGCGTACAAATGTATATACTGTGCCAGGTAAATCAGCGTGTTATTAGATCCTTACATATCCCGTATATGTTTGTTGATGGAACATGTCCATGGGGAATGTGTTAAGTAAAAAATAGACTGAACAACAAAAGGCATTTAATTGCACAGTGATTCACCCTTAAGGCACTGGCTGTCAGATCATAGTTGAGATGGTTATAGGACAGATTTATTCCTTTTGGTACCCAATAAATCATATAAAATTGCTTTCTGTGCAAGAATCATAGTAAAATCACATTTATTGGCAGTGACTTTCAAATCTTAAGTTTTACTCTTGGTTTTAGCAGACATTCTTACATTTTTAACGATTCAATTATTTTAGTTCCATTTGGTATGTCTTATTTCATACAATGTTATTAGCCCCACATATCTTGTTCCCTAGACTTTCATGTATTTTAACTCATCAAATCAAATTTTCATACGTCGCAAATCATTTAATAACCAAAAATATTATCACCAAGCCCAAAGAACACAGAGTGGATTCTAAGTAAATGAAGGGGGGAGGGTCACTGACAGCGCTGGGGTGTATATGTGCCTATTACATCAAGAACAATCAACATAAATTTATTAGACTTGCTGATAATATTATTGGCTTGAGCTGCACTACAATATAAATACTATGAAGAACCTTACTGGAGTCTCTTTGGAATGAGCTTCTTTGTGGAGTCACAACCTTTTGCCCTTGTGCTGCCATTCTGAAATAAATTAGACTTGTTTTACTTTCAAATATGAATATTCATTGATGAGTAAGGGTTTTAATTAGTGAAATACAATTAGTGGTAAATGGGTGCTGCCATATTGTTGGCATCCTTTTCTATGGAATGGTATCCTTTATTTATTGCCATTAGGAGTACCATACCTGGTACTTGATCCAAACTAAGATATTATTAATACTTATTGGAGGCAATATGTTTGTGATATGTATGAAAATTTGATTTGATGATTAGGAGTAATGTTTAAAAATACCTCAGCAATGTTTTCCCAAACTGCCATGAAGACAACTTCTTTTACAGACTTATTATTGAAGCTTTGCATCACTCTTGGGCCCTTCCAACATTGGCAGGGTTGGGTTTTGCCATTGAAAAAGCCAGTGGATGTGAAAAGCAAAATGGCAGCTCTAGTTTATACCGGCCAATTCAAATGTGGACACAGAACAAACAAAATGTTAATGCTTTAGATACAAATGGCACAACAAATGGAAATTCCAGCCTCAAACCTTTTATGCTGTGATATGTAGTTATGAGAAATATAGATGTGCAGCGACAGCCCTGACTTTTGTATTAACAGATGATACCGGAGACATGCCAAGCTGCATGCAGAACTGTGAATGGAGCGATGCTCTGACACATTAAGATTGCAAACCATTAAAACTGGCATCTTTTAGACAAAACGTCCACATGCTCCTCTGGCCCTGTTGTGACAGCCAACGGTATCAGCGTCAGTCAATTACCTTCACAAATGCCTCTTGTGCTAATGAGCACTTACAAAAATCACCGGACTTTTCTGGCAAGGAGAAAAGATCAGTTTCATTGCTTGCAGAACTAATTCAGTGTACAAAAGTGAAAGCTCTGCCATTTCTGCCTCTTTTATTGCTCCTTTTGTGAGGGCTTTTGATGTGCACTGAAGAGATTGGTCTGTGTTTGGGGCTCTTCATCTCCAGTTCATTGCTTGTCATTAACATACATATCCATATGAAAAGTTTGGTAAGTCACTAACAGCTGTCCAGAATGGAGTTTCAGGGGGAAGGGGGAGAATCTTTCCTTTCTTAAAATGCTGACAGAACTATTTAGTTCCTTTTGGCAATGATATACCTAACTTTTAAAAGCCGCCTTTCACTGGGGAAGCAACTAAGCAGAATGCTACAGTCTTGCACACAATCTTTTTTTCTTTTACTTTCAATCAGCGAGTTGTTTCCTTTACAAAGAGCTCTACATTGTAGAACAGACTGACACATATATTTCCTTAAAAAAAATAAAAGCTTTCTTTAGATTCATAGCACAGCCTCTCTCTGCTTTTTCCCTGAGACGGTGAACAGCATTTCTATAGAGTGGAGCTGTATTTAGTGGCAAAGGGTACAAGCCGTGGATTAGAGTATAAATTAATTGCAATGTTCATACACTTTGGGAAGAGTTCATATGGGCAAAAAAGGGTGTTTTTATATTTCAAAAAATCTATAGCATTTCTGCTAGAGAGTAGAGCAGGCTCAACAGGGAGTCTTAGGAAGGCTTTGTTCATTCAGGTTATATTTGGCTACAGGGGGCACTGTTTCATTGGGATATGTAGACATTTTTAAATTAATCCAGTGATTCAAGCAGCACAGCAGCTCCCACTTTTATCAAAAATGTTTCTTAGGCATTTTCTTGTCAAAGCTTGTTAATAAAATAAAAACAAACTCTATTTATTTTGCTTCAGGAAACTTCCCTGTAAAAATCTATTTTAATATAACGGGTGAATTCACTAATGAGGCATAAGCTGTAGAAGTGAGGTCATATGACCCAGTCATATCCAAAATAACTGATATTATTTTGTTTATGAAGAACTGGTTGAGCTCTTGCTAAATACACAGATTTGGGTCATAAAACCAGAAAGAAACCTTATGGGCTAAAAAGAATCAATATCAATTATCATCCAATTCCTTGTTTTGCAGCCCATTTTGGGCAAACACAAAAAAGACCAGTTTTTGATTGATAAATGCCTGTGCAGCATCCCCCTATGGTTCATGACCTCTGATCTATTATATACAACACAGGGATGGTTTTCCAGAGTTGCTGGGGGTCAAATGTTGTCTTTTTTTTGTATTGAATGGTTTTATATAATCATTGTTATTTTATACAAAAAAGTGAAGGAAAAATGTGGCCTTTATTTTATTAAATATTTTTTTTTATTATTTCTATTTTTTATTATAAAAACCTTGTTAAGACACAGTTTGTTTCCCTTCCTTTTTAGAAGCATTTGCCCAACGCTTTGAAAATACATCAATTGTTATATTTCATGCATTCTGGTTACTGTCTGCAGAGCATTAGCATTCATTTGCTGGAGATAAAATTACTTCTTAAACACATTTCTCTCATGCTGCAATTAAACAAAGTGGACCTGCGATTAGTCCACAGCGGGGGGCAAAGAAAGAGGCACCCTTGATTTGAAATGGAGGGACCTGACTGTGCATTATTGCTCTACAATGCAGTAGTTTATTGCTGGAACCTGCTTACTGCCCTGCACAGCACACCATGGGAACTCCAGTCAGGTGGAAAGTTATTCTCTTCTCTTTGGCTGAAGTAGCCTTAAGTATAATAAGGGATGCCTAAAGCCCCCTAAAGCTCTTCTTCAGTAACTGAGACATTTTGGATAATCTTTATGAGATTTTTGTATTAGCTTCTTCTTTTTTTTTGTGGCAATGGGAAGTAGAGTTAATCATGAGCAATCGTTTTCTCCCTCTCTTTTTTTCCTCCCTTGTAAGCCAAAAGCGCCTGTTTAAGTTAAGTGCCACCTCCCTTTAGCTCTTGGGAAAGCACTCAAGAGGGATTTACTTGGCTCTGTGTGCATGACACATAATGAAAACAATTTTACGCTGTGGAGGGAAGTATCGGGCAATTACTGATGTGACGGCCACCTGCAGAAGTGAGCCCATAGCTGCGGCATTGGCTGTTCATGAATATTTTATGGTGTGATGTTATTTTTGAATGGCTGGGGCAGGTGAAGAAGGCCAGGGTGTAATAAGTAACTCTGCTGGAGACTGTGTCGCAGATCTGTTTCTCTGCAGCAGTCCATAGTGGAACACCAAAGAGTATCCTGACCCTGCAGGGGCTAAGGCAAAGCCAGCTGAAGTTGAGGGAAGATGATTTGACATGTCATGGTGGGCACCTTTTAGAAACTGTTGTCTACAGATTTCACACATGATGTCCATCTTAAAAGCCTATGCATCCATCTTGTTTGGTTTAATTTGATAAACTGAGTGTGAATAAGGATTAAATGAGAAGGCTGTAATGGAGAAAAGTTGTCCCCATTCCTTAATCCTGTTAAGAAATTAGAACATTAAAATACTAAAAAAGATTCCTTAAAAAGAGGGATTCAGCCAGATGCTGATTATCTACAGCTTTAAAAATCCTATTTACGCTTCTACTATAAACTCCATTTTCCCCGGCCAGTCTGGGACTGTGAGCTCTCAAACAAAGCTCACTTACAGGGAAAGTTTGTAAAAGTATTACTATTATTTGGTAAAAATATATTTCTGATGCCTTTGCATAAAATAAAAAACACCTAATACTTTGCTTTTAAATGGAGTATATTCCATGTATTTTCTTGTGTGTAACTATAAGAAATAGTCTAGGCATATTAGCCATATTTCATATTAGCGAGCTCTATATTGTTCCCTCTGATGCAACTTTATGAAGAACAAGGACAACAGCGTTATCTATATAAGACCCGTATAGGGAGCTGTTGTTATTGCAGTCTATGGAGTGTGAATATATTATGCATACAACAACAGAAAGCGTACAACGGACAGAACTATTTTTTAAGGGAAAAATACATATATGGACATAGACCTTGCTTTGAAATGGCTTATTGCTCCCTTTAACATCAACCAGCCAGCATGATTCAAAGAATTAAGCATAAGAGCTTGCATTAGGTAATAAAAACACATATAAAAAACATCTTGTATACGGCCAAAGCACAAATATTTTTATTTGTATTTCTTATGTTAAAGCTCTACATTGTTATACAGTATGTATATTTATTTTGGAAAAATAAATTATCGTTGCTAATAAAAATGTTTGTAGAGCACCAACATATTCTGCAGGGCTGTACAATAGATGGAGGAATACATAAATATCCACATAAACAGACCAATTCTAAATTCATATTGCACGTTTGAAAATAAACTGCAGGAAATCTAAAGTTATTTTATTAGTCTTACCCTTTCTTTTTTTTCAGCCCCCCCCATGAAAATGAACAGCAAACTTGTGAATAACAGTTCAGCAGGACTGAGCCTGAGTTCTTATTAATCATAGCCACTGTTGCATGGCTAAGCCTATTATTCCCTTCCCTGGATTCAGTCCCTTTGAAAGCCATCCATACATTCCAAATGGTTATTATGACCATTCAGTGCCTCCAATTCAAATGACCAAAGCTTCCATGCACCAAGAGATGTGTAAAGATGTTTGTTTCCTTCTGTTGTAAACTTTGCAAATTTTCCCACCTGCATTTTATTTATACACATTTAGTTTCCCATCCAAACCTTCAGTAGTAACATGGGACCAGCCAGCATGGTAACATTGAATAGCATGCAACAAACGCTCAAAGAAATACTACATGTGAAGCATTATCCTATATCCCAAAACTGGCAACCTATTAAGAACCAGTCTTTGTTTAGAAAGGGGAGGATATGAGGTGCAAGGAAGTGCAGAGATCAGCTCTAAAAAGGACAAGTAGACACAGCAGCTAACAAATAGTCCAGAGCCAGATGACTGTCTTATCTGAATGACCTGTTGCTTTCCATATATGGCTCCCATTGACAGAGATTTAATATGTAGGCAGCTTCTTGTTAATGTGTTAATTCATTATAAAAAGTCAAGCTTTTCTCCTTCGTAACTTTTTAAAAAAAAAAAAAGAGTGTTGAAAGCAAAAATAACCCAAGTCAAAAAGAGTGATGTGCATCTTACATAACTGGAAATGTGGAATCTACAGAGCTGACTTCAGAATATTCTCTGTAATTATGTAAGTGACCCAGCTTGCAAAATGTCCTGGACTCCCATAGATCTATAAGTTTAAACTGAAAACATTTTATGACTCTAGGTGGTCATATGGGTGGTTCATCTTTAAGTTAACTTTTAGCATGTTATAGAATGGCTAATTCTAAGCAACTTTTCAATTGGCCTTCCTTTTTTCTTTTTTTTATAGTTTTCAATTATTTGCCTCCTTCTTGTGACTCTTTCCAGTTTTCAAATAGGAGTCACTGACCACATCTAAAAAACAAATCCTCTGTAAGGCTACAATTGTATTTCATTTCTACTTTGTATTACTCATCTTTCTATCCAGGTCCTCTCCTATTCATATTCCAATCTCTTTTTCAAATCAATGCATGGTTGCTAGGGTAATTTGGACTCTAGCAACCAGCCTGCTGTAATTGCACACTGGAGAGCTGTTGAATAAAAAGCTAAATAACTAAAAAAACACAAATAATGCAAACTAAAAACCAACTGCAATTTTTAAAGGTAAACAACCCATTTAAGGCAAATTATCTAAAGGAAATATAATAGGGGAGTCCCCAGTTATCTGTGCAAACATAACTCAACATAGAAGCAATGTTCTGATCCCCTAATAGGCTACATGTTCCCCTAAAGTACAATCAATTTCAGCTCACTCTCTATATGAATAGGGTATCATTCTCCTATACCATTTTGATTAAACTAAGCTGAACTAACACCCTATTATTACACCGTATCTCTGAGTATCTGTTGTCATACTTGTCTATCAATCTTTTAAGTATTTTTAAAGTGTTCCTTTGCATTCATGCCTAATTCTTAAATTAAATTTTAGGCAGTTCAAGTGGCAGATTATTCCTTTTCCCCTCTCCAGTAATGCAATTGATTAACTCCAAGTAGCTTGGTAATTAGAGCTTTGTGTTTTTTTTCTTTTGTTTGCCATTTATTATACTACATGCCCTGTACCATTATGTATTTAAATGTCTTTGGTTGTTTAGACCTTGAATACAGTTTTGTGAAAAAAGAGTCACCTCCTCAAGTGCAACCATGTGACTCCTCATTTATTTGCAAACTCTCTTCTCTGTGTCTTAAATTATGTTTAGAAAGCACAGTTATCTACCTCTTTGTTGGTGTAAGGTGGTATAAGGTGTTGCATGTACTGTCAAATGAGGTTTCTTTATTCTGCCTGTTGTCTACCAGAAGAGAAGAACTGTACACTGAACTTTGTCAAATGGGGTAGGAATTTAAAACTACCTCCCACAATGACCAGTCAGAATGTGGCAGCATATAGTACATCCCTTGCAACCTGAATGTTTTGGCAATGCTTGTAGAAGTTCTGTTATATGCAGGAGAAAGCCACTATAGGTCCATCCACAGACTGACTGCTGTCCTTAGTAGAATAAGAAAACAGCTAATGTACAGGAGGTTGAAGTAAGGGAGTCATGTTCTCAAATAATAATTGATAAGGAATGGGCTGTGTCTAGATGTATATGCCAAACACTAGGCAATTTGCATTGTATAGTGCTTATGAAGTCAAGACTCTTGATATAACCTAGAGCCAATCAACTCTTGTATATGTCATTAACTATTCTTTTGCAGCATAAAACCATAATTACCTCAACTGATTCATTTTGATATATATTATTGTAAGGCATGAACACAAGCTTGTCCTTTTATATTCTCATGCAAAGTATACGCGAGCTCTATTATAAACAGGGAGTTGGTATGCAGTGATGTTACTTATGCCCTATTCTAACTGACATTACTTTTGTGCACAAAGGGAATTAAATGGTACTCCAGGGTGAAAGGTCAAGAAGATTCATGAATAAAAATCATTTTCAAAGCAGCTTTGACCATCCAACACAATCTGACTCAATCTTTATAGATTTATTATCTCCAATTTGTACCTGTATGGTAGCTTCCCATCCACTTAGACTGTAAGTCCTACGGGGCAGGGACCTCCTTCCCACTATGTTTCTTACCACATATCACTTAAGCTCTTTGTCCTATGATTCTGTATATATTTATTATGTGATTTGTCTCCCCCATGTATACTTTTATATATATATATATTTTACTTTTATGCACTGTACAGCGCTGCGGCTCCTTAACAGCACTTTACAAATAAAGTTATACATACATACAAAAGTAGGTTCTTAGTAGATCCACACCAATGTTCTCCTACCATTGGGACTCCATGAAAACCTTAAATAAACTGAGGTCATTAATTCTTCCTGCCATTTATATTTAAATAAACAACAATGTATGTACTGAGCCAGTGCAGGTATTGCTCAAGATGTGACAAGCCAAAGCCAAATTAAATATTCAAAAGCACAGAGCAGCATAAACAACATAGAGAACACCTACAAAATAATACACACTGTGCGTATATTCCTGGTGGCCACACTAGTGCCTCTCATGGTAGGAATACAATCATGTCAGATGTTGCAACCTGCGCTTTTATTCACCAAGTAATCCAAACATTTGTCTTTGTAATGTAATCACCAATGTAATGCAATGGCAATAGGGTAAAATACCCGCTACCAGCCCATTGACATTAAAAGGAAACCCAATGGATCACCCTGGACTGACCAGTGCAGGCTTGATATGAATATAAATAATACCTGACAGGGGCATAAGTGTAGACAATCTAATCACAGCTTTTTTTTATTCTTATTCACTGGGTAACTACTTTATGTTTATCACACTAATTGCATTGACACCAAGCTCTATATATTTATTATCCTTTATCCGTGTACCCATGACATATTGTGCAGAGCAACTCCATCAGTAAGTATAAATGTTACCACATATTTGGTATTTGCTGGCTGGTTCAGACAATGTTGCTCTGCAGTGGAGTATTCCATGTGCCATGAGTTGGAAGAACAGTAATTATAACAGGAAAAGGCATGGAATCTGTATCTAACAGTTATGTACATTTCTTTTCTTGTGTGATTCATTCCTGAATCACTAGCCCAGAAGTCATTTATCACAAAAACCCTACTTTACTGTAATTAAAGCGAGCACTATAACTCCTAGCTGTAGCCCCATTAAATATGTCAGTACATGCAGCATCTGGAGCTTAAAGGGACAGGTATTGCTAAGAACAGATTTGCCTCTTTCTATGATATAAGGGAGTTATACGTTAGAGAAAGACCATTGTGTTTATTGGTTTCTGTTCTGTCTTTGAGGCTGAAACAGGCTACAAGGTGAAAGCCTTCTATACCTATATATACAGATGTTATAATTTAACGCAACATTGGCCAATAGATGAATGTATATTGACATATTTTAAATATAACATTTTGTAGATTATCAGTAGGCAGCAATACATGCTTTCTGCTAACGTCAAACACTGAAATCAGAGCAACTGAATCATGTAAGCCAACATGCATGTATGTTTGTACATATACGCCCGTGTGTGTGTGTACAAACTGTTTCACTGTTTTCTATTTTTTGTTTTTTCTCCTTTAGCTGAATTGGGAGCACTGTGGATTAATGTGGAGACTCATACCTATGGACACTGTTTGGTTGCTAAGGGGTCCATGTCCTTGATGCAATTTCCTGTTTTTCCATATACAGTATAAGCCCATGTGTGTTATAATGTGTGTTATTGCTACCTGTGCCCTTGACTAGTTAAAAGCATTTATATATAGTATATATAGAAGGAGTCAGAGCACCCTGAAACATTGCTCTAAAGACTGTGGTATGGATTTTTGTAATCAGTGTCAGACTGGGTCTGAGGGAAACCGGGAAAAAACCCAGTGGGCGCTGGGATCTTGTGGGCCGGCTTTCCCAGATTCACTTCTTAGTGGCACGACCCCTCTTTGTCAGGGGTCGCAGTGAAATAAAAATTTTGCACGTGCGCACTGCTGGGGCACCTAAGTTCCAAAAAACGCTGGTGTCTTTTACTTTTTCAGGGTGATAGACTGCAAAAGTCAGTAAAAAATTTTTTGGGTACTCGGGCTCCCCATGCATTTCCTAACATATGTCACATAAACTATACACTGGTCATATGTGTAGGGCAGTAAAACAACTTTATTTTGTTAAGGTTTCCCAGGCTTGTGTAGTGTAATGTATTTCCTGCAACATATACGTCCATTCAACTTCAACTTCCCGCCATATGCGAATTAGCCAACGCTAGCACAACTTTCGCTTCTCTTGGCGCAGTAACGTTAGCGCAACTTTGCCAGCGTTCAGTGCCCTGGACGCAACTTCAGATTTTGGTGAATTAGAGTTGGCCTGGTGAAGTGTTGCGATGTGAGCGAAGCCGGCGAATTTTCGCAGGTTAGAGAATTTGCCCCTAAACCTTCTGCAAAATCTCCCCTCTCCACTGCAGTTCTAGCTGAGGCAGGCATCTTGGATTTCACTGGCTCCTCCTAACTATATCTTCACAGCCAACAACAGCTCTGAAATCTCGCACATGCTCAGTTGAAATTCCTTGGTTGCTTAGCAACCCTTCTAAGCTGTTTTCAAATCGACCAAACCTCTGTGTTAGCTGCTGTTCAGTAGTGCTGCCACCTTTTTTTTCTTGTTTTTGTGGAGTTCCCCTTTAAGCTGCAAAAGCTAAGATACAAAGGCATGGAGTAGGGAAACCTTTTACCATATAATATTCTATCCTGAGTTCATACAATTTACATAGCTGACTTTTAGATTAAAATGGGCCCTAGGCAAAATCTAATGATTTGGGACTTCTACCCTCCTTCATGCAGGTCCGGACTGAGAATTAAAATAAGCCCTGGTATTTCAGGTACACAGAGGCCCAATCAGCCCACACAGAGGCCCAAACAGCCCCCACCAGCCCACTAAATACTGATTTCTATGGCACCTTATAGCAGCCCCTCTGGCATTTGCCAGAACCCACAGATTGCCAGTCCGGGCCTGCCTTCATGTGTCTGCACAGTAGCACTAATTTTCTTGTCTCGCTCTGATTATATATTAACAGCCCTTTGCTCTTGTGAGATGAAAAAATCAATAACATAGCTGGCCATACATGGGCCAATAAAATCTGTTGACTCTGCTCCTCCAGACTGAGTTTATTGGGTGCTAGGGCAGATATCTTTGGGTAGGTTTGAAAATCCCTATGGGCAAAGGCCACATCGACACACTGATAAGGCTGTTACCCAATGGGTCCTTGTAGGACCACATTATGAACCAATATATGTCCAGTGATTGATTAGATCAGCCTAATTTGGCCCTGCACACGTGTGGCTGAAGATTCCCTAATAGTCTGACTTTGCCAAATAAATACCTCTCTACATGTATAGCCAGATTAAAGAGTGCAGAAATTATAGAAGGAAGATAAAAAGGGACAAATAGGAACTATTAATTAGGATAGCAGAAAAGATTACAAAAGGTCTGTTATGAAAAGGAAGAGTTTGGTATAATAACAGATGTGTGAGTGTAAGCAAACACACACAACCCCATATAACTTCACATGAAGCAGTGGCTCCCAAACTGTGGGATAAACCCCTTTGGGGGTGGGGGACTGGAACAGTGGCAAGGGACTCAGCCTGAATGCTAGTTGAGGTGAGATTTGGCAAGCTACACCTGGTTGGTCAATACTAATAGGTCCTCATGGGAAAAAGTTAAAACTCAGGGCAGGGCTGCTTTGACTGTTCAGACATGAGTTTTCTTAAACTAACCTTAACACATCTCTAACTGTACTAGGGAGGCAAGAGATAAAGAGAAGTAAACAGTTGAAAGAAGAAGAGGAGATCGTGATGATGGTATTGATCAATATATTCTAGTTATGATGGCACGGCATATCACGGCCATACTGGATATTTATGGAGAAGCCATGCCTTAAGAAAAAATTTGCTTTGTTTACCTATGAGTGAAAGATTAGGGTACAGGTTTTTTAGGCACCTGAATATTTAAGTGCGTTCGTCTCTGAAGAATTGCTTAGCAAATGCTAACAAAATAGCAGGACATACTAATAAACAGAAATGCAAATATGTGCATATGAAACACTTTTGGATTAATAGATGCCTGAAAACCCCTATTCATTAATTTGGTTTATTTTTTTTCATGTATCGTGTAGTAACAGAGTAAACTGTTTAAACAAGAGATATACAGTAATTTTTCAAAAATATGCCAGGTAATAAAGCTTATTTCACTGTATGCTGTAAAGATGTTAGCTACACTTCTCATACAAATTGTAAGTATATGGGCAGTTTCTCTTGATAAAATAGGAATCGGGTACTTTAAAGAAAAAGTATAAATGTTAGAAAATTTAAATTTGCATTTCCAAAAATCTTTTACTAAACAGCAATTTATTGCTCATTCTAAACTGCCGAGCCGCTGAAAATCCATCCAAGTCTGAAGCTTTTTGATTTAGGGGGACTTTGCCAAAAAATATACATTCTCCAGAAAATATGCTGTATGTATACAAACTGACACTGTAAAGAATTTAAAGTGCCATCAAAATATTCATATTTTCACCAATAACTATTTTACACTTCCTTTACAGGGAACGCATGAAGCATTAGCATTTTGTACGTAGTGAAGGAAATATAAAAAGTAAACACACACAGTAAATTTTATATACATATAATTAGATTTTCAGCATTAGAGATGTTAAGCTGTGCACATAAACTGCATTATTCAAAAGCTTGCCCTCTTTCAGAAAATTACAGTTTCTACAATATTCAAGAAAAGTAATTATATAGCATAGGTTGGAGAAGTTGTGGGTGCTGAATAATATCAGAGCCTCAAACACTGCTGTAAGCTACAAGATCTGAAGTGGACCAGAAAGGAAAGTTTTGTGTGAGGTGACCTTGAAAGAATTGTGCTAAAATTAAAGCCCCTCGGCATATTATATTTTACATCAATTGCCATATGAACCCCAATCAATTGAGTAATGAAATTAATGTAGAATGTAGATGAATTTAGCTGAAGAAATGCCTGATTTTTGATGAGTATGAAATGCACTTTTTTTTTTACTTTTGGAGTTCATTACTTTAAAGGTCCCCATAGACGCAAAGATTTTTCTTGCCTAACGACCGATTTTAGCGAAGTCCGACCAATCCTTCAAAATTATTGTGCGGTTAGTGGGGTTCGAACGATCGTACATCTTACGATTTTTCGGCCGACATCTGTCAGAAAATTGATCGGCCAGGTTAAAAAATCTTTATTGATCCCAGTGCCATCTATCTATGTTTGCAGGGACAAGCAGGCAGCTACCCTTTGTTTTCCTGGCAAATTGGTCTTTTTAGTTGATGGACAATTCGTACGATACATGTGGTCTAACGATGATGATCGGATCTTTTAAAAAACTTTACATCTATGGCCAGCGTCAGATAAATGGTTTGGTAGATTTGCAAATTCCTTTGTAAAACAGCAACTGAAATATATAGTGTACAATTGCCTGTAGAAGTACCACCCAACTGTAATTCCAATTTATGTTGCCAATAGGTCTGTATAGTGGCTCAAAACCTCAAAAGTCCCAAGCTTGTCATACCAATTGGACTTCTAATGCTGAGTGGCTGGAACATGGTCACATTAAGGCTCCCAAGTTAACAAGGCAGGTTATGCTGAAGGTGCATTGTGTATTGTCAAAGCCCTCAATTAAATCATAAGTACAGCAGGAATTCTGAACTTATGAGTCTGATCTAAAAATAGGTACCCCTGCTGTTTAGAATGATCCACTTTGATAAGATAATGTTTACTATAGTAGAAAATAGCACTTACAAATATAGGTGAATTAATCACTGAAACCCAATTTTTTAGGTCACAAAGCAGATTCATTGACTTTTTTTGGGTCCACTTAGAATAAAGGTTCAGAAACACTGGCATCATGGGTGTACGCAAAAGGGGGCCAGTTGCCCCACCCTGACTTCTCCAGCTAGTTCCAAGAAATTGTTTGCAAATATAATTCCCAACAACACAAAACAGTTTTTGTACTTCCCACCTCCTGCTTTGTCAAGAATAGGTTCATCTTCAGTGGGATGCTACCCTATGTGATATTAGCTTACTTGCCCCCTGCTGGAAAATTTTCTGTGGACACCCGCCATGACTGGCATAAAGCATTCATTTGCTTTTCTGTGTTGATATCTGGTTGACTATTTTACATGGTTTAGGCTATCTGACCTTAATTTTGTTTGTGAGATTATTAGTAATCTTGATGTGGGGGACTCTGTCATTGTTGACCTTAACCTGAGATGATACTCTGAAAGCTTATTTAATTCTAATGCATCTCAACCAAGATCTCTCTCCTATCCTGAGCTTCATGTAAAGGAGAACTAAACCCTAAATGTGAATATGTTTAAAAATGCTATATTTTACATACTGAACTTATTGTACCAGTCTGAATTTTCAGCATCTCAACAGCAGCAATGATCTCTGACTTCAAACTTGTCACAGGGGGTCACCATCTTGGAAAGTGTCTGTGACACTCACATGCTCAGTATGCTCTGAGCAGCTGTTGAGAAGCTAAGCTTAGGGGTCGTTACAAACTTACAAGCAGACAATTAGGTTTGCTAATTGCCCTGGTTTCTGAGCTGACATGCACCAATAATCAGTACTAAGTACTAATCATCCTTATACTGTGACATTTCTATTATGTAGATTTTGCTATATTATGTATATACAGTATTTTGTGAGTGGGTCCCTAAGCTCAGTAAGTGACAGCAGCACAGAGCATGTGCAGTGAATCAGCAGAAAAGAAGACGGGGAGCTCAGCGCTGTTTCTGATGAAGGAGCCGCCTGAGACTTACCTGTCAGGAGGGGAGGCAGGAACACTATTGCGGAGAGCGCAATTGCGCCCTCTCGCAATAGTACAGCTGAATTTCCGGTTTAAAAACGGAAATTTGGCTCTTAAAGATGCAGGAGCGGCTATTTGCCGCCCCCGGAATCCTCACTGGCGCTGCCACCTGAGGCGAGCGGCTCAACTCACCTCATTGGTGGAGCGCCCCTGGGGGAGCTACTGGGACATCTTTGGAGACACAGATCTTTACTGCTAAAGGGCTGCAGTTGCCTTGGGCTGATACAGAAGCCCAAAGCATAATGTACAACATTTCTAGCTACTTCTTTAATTAGGCTTTAGTTCTTCTTTAAGATTCCTGATTCTGGGCCACTTGTCTCAGAGCCTTTATGGCTGTTGTCATGCTGCTCTTCAAGGTTTTTACTGATTTAGGAACTACCCAACAAACTGATTTTACAACTCTATTCAAATCTCCAGTTGTCACTGAACATGGAAGAAAGACTAATCTCTGACTTAAATTACAGATCAGAACATTCCCTTTGTTAGTTTTCAAAAGAAATGTATGTGAATCTTAATATGAATCTTCTATTGCTTAAATATAAACCAACCTAGGTTTTGACCCAAACGATTCCCTGATTAACTATTATTAGGTGCTGTAGCACGGGGCTCAGTGGTTCCTCCTATTAAAGAGCCACTACAACATGATCTTAAGGTTCTCTGTGTATTTCTTTAATGGAAATATTAGGAGCTGAATTATTTAATATTTTTATAAATGTTTTTCTTTATCTTTCTCAGGTGTCTATGAAGATTATACTGACCTAGGAACGACTCATTTATTCTCAGTATGTCTGGCCATGACATCATGCAAGAAGCTGGCAGGTGGTGTGGAAGGATGTCATTAGGGATGGGTGAAACCAAAAGTGCCTGGTAATGGGGAAACTCCTTAGCTAGTGTTAGTAGAACCTCAACCCTTAGAACTACTGCACCAATTGAGTGTCTGGGACTTTGGAATGCATGTGCAACACACTTACACACACTTGCACACAAGTTTGTATTTATTGGACCCTCTTCTCCATTTGCAGTTTCTGAAAGTCTGTCTATATTCTATACCAGTGGTCCCCAACCAGTGGCTTGTGAGCAACCATTTGCTCCCCAATCCCTTGTATGTTGTTTCCAGTGGCCTTAAAGCAGGTGCTTGTTTTTTAATTCTAGTCTTGGAGACAACTTTTGGTTGCATAAAAACCAGGTGTACTGCCAAACATGGCCTCCTGCAGGCTGCCAGTCCACATAGGGACCAAATATCTAATTAATTCCCTTATTTGGCACCCCACGGGACTTTTTTTCGTGTTTGTCTTTTTCCCCAACTCTTTTTACATTTGAATGTGGCTTATGGGCAAATAAGGTTTGAGACCCCCACTCTGTAATTTATAATTCAGTTTGTAAGGTGAGCTAGACCATGTAACTAGAAAAGGAAACACCACCGCTATCTTTAGATAGCACTTAAATGCACCACAAACCAACTATATAGAAGGCAATAAACAGAATGCATGCCCTACTAGTAAGTGGGAGTCTAAAATAAATAATCCAATTTACTGGTATAGGAGCAGATAAAATGTGGCTTCTGATGTTCCAACATTTTGTGTGTGTATTTTTTTTTATTGACCGGTGGTTCATTAAATAGGATTCCACTTTTCCTGCTGCCTTTTTGGCATAACATTGTAGTAATTAACTGTTTACTACACTAAAATTCGTAAATAACCCACAATTAGTGATTGGCGAATTTGCGCCGTTTCGCCAAAAAATTTGCGAATTTCGCAAAACGGCGAAAAATTCGCAAAACCGTGCCTGCGTCTCGTTTTTGACGCCGGCGCCTGTTTTTTTTGACGCCGGCGTCCGTTTTTTCTAAAAAAAAAATTGACACTGATGAATTTTTTGCCGCGAATTTTATTCGCTGGCGGCGAATCGCGCAAATTCACAGCGAATTCGCGCCTGGCGAATAAATTCGCCCATCACTACCCACAATGTCTTTCCCTAATTGATTTTCCAAAAATGTTATGCTTCATCTTTTCACCATGTCATTGCCACACTATAACACCCCCCTACACACACAATGGGGCCTATTTATGAAGCCTCTATTTTTTCTGGTTGAGTTTTTTTTAGGGGGAAAACTCGAATTTTTAGAGCTGCTAAAGATCCGAATGTCGAGGTCATGTAGAAGTCAATGGCAGATGTCCCTTTTACAAGTTAAAGATGTTTCTTGACATTGTGATCTGAACTAGTTTTCGTAAATAATCTGAAAAAGTCTGGGTTTTTTGGCTCCAGCTTGAAAAAATCATACAATTCTAGCATCAAATTAGAAAACTTTTTTGAGCTGATTTTTTAATAAATGAAAAAATGGGATAAATTTGAGTTTTAGTAAATTCCCCCATATACAGTATGTAGCAAATTGCAAGCTAGCATGCATACGTATATTTTGTATCAAAAACACATTAAAAAATAAACAATAACACTCCAACCAAAAAAATAAAAATTTTAATTATCTTGAAATCCCTTATACTATTGCTTCTGGCCATGTTGTTGACTGTACTGTATACTGTTTGACAGAAACAAACTATGTCTATCTAGTCCCATGCATTCCCCACTAACTATAACTCCAGTGACTACACAGTTAGTGATGGTGCCACCTGATATTGTTTACAGCAGTCTTATATATGGACTTGAAGCTCCTAAGTGTTTTATTGGAGTGGCCGGAGATTCTAATGACAAAGACCATAAAACACTTGACAGCAGTATCCCATACACAAAATTCTCTGAAAACTGGCATCAATATAAATATGGAGAATATACATAATAAATAAATGGAGTTTTTAAAGGTACGTAGGATAAGGGATTTTATGATAAATGGCTTGTTCAGTTCAACTGTTACAAAAATGGAATGCATTCAAGTCCAAAAATGACATCTTTAAAATTCTTCCTTGTCTGCAGTATTATCACTGTATAGCAGACTACTGCCAAAAATGCTGAAATTCTGGTTCTCTTCCAGACCAGCCACATAATTGTCTACTGCTGGTCTCCTGCATTCAGAAATACTACGCAGATGGCTATTGAAGGGGGAAGCCTGTAGTGTGCTATCACGAGAATGAGCAGATGATTAGACATCCTGGTGTAAATATAACAGTTACTTTCAATTCACTCAGTTATGAAGGCAAATCTGTTCCCCTTCATAAATGTTCCACATTTAACACACATACACACCTTAGAAATAGTATCGCATTTATTTACTTATTTCATAAAGATTTTCATTCGTAGTCACTAGTCAGTATGTTCTAATAATGTCATTTGGGTATTTGTTATTAAATACAGATCTCACTAATGTTCTTTATACTATGTGGAAATTTGGGCGAAGCTGGTCCTCGTCAAAAAAACCTTAAAGGGGAACTATTGCAAAAATGAAAATTTCAAATAAGCTTCATCATACTGATATAAGAAACTTTGTAAATACTATCAATTAAATATTCTGCATAATTTCTGAAATAATCAAGTTTATGTTCACTATTCGTCACTCAGCATCTGTTTCTCTTCATCCTGTCTTCATGCAGGAGTTGGGTGTCAGATAGGCATTTACAATAAGATTAGTGATGGGTGAATTTATTCGCCAGGCGCGAATTTGCGGCGAATTTGCGCGATTAGCCGCCAGCGAATAAATTGGCGAAATGCGCGCAAAAATTAAAAAAAAAAAATTGGTGGTGCCGTTTCTCAAAAACGAGACGCCAGCACCGTTTCGTGAATTCTTCGCCGTTTCGCGAATTTCGCAGGAAATTCGCAAATTTTCCGGCAAATCGAAATGGCGCAAATTCGCCCATCACTAAATAAGATCCAATATCTCTTATGGAGGAGGGGCTTCTTTTCCAAGAAGCAAAATTTGCCATCTGTACATTATTTTATAGAGGGTACATCTGAATAATATTGAGGGAAATCAAATGAATCCTTATTAAGTATATTAAAAAGAAAATGTGTGGTTGACTTTATCCATGGTAACAACTCCTGACAAATGAGTCTGCTTGGATCCTGATGAAGGGCACACATGGAAGACAATGGCTTTGCATATTTAAGTTAATCAACAGCTGAGTGATGTATTTTTCAAAACTAACTGGATTAATCAAGGCCGTTGGCAAGAACGAGGGCAAGCGTTTTATTTCTTCCATGTGCGGATGAAATATACATTGCATAACGAAAGGTGGCTTTATCCGTATCTGCGGGAAGAGCACCTGGAAGATTAAAGTTGTGGACACAACATTAACAAAGTAGGGACCACACTGAATTAATGAGTAGTCTAGATAGACATTCATTCGAGTCTTAATTTATTTTACCTTTCTAGCTCATCCTTTAAGAAAATGACAGTGTCTTCTTATCGATTTTACATTCAGAGATCAATCAGATTTACCCTGACTCAGACAAAATTTACAGCATTTCCTGACACAGCCTGCAGCCTTTGGACCAAGGCAGACGTTACAAGGAAGCAATATATCATGTTTGTATGTAGAGCTTGACACGCTTAAAAATAAGCTAATCTGTAGTGGAATTTCCTTTTCTCTGACAAGCTGATCGGCCCAGCAATTCGCTCTTCTTGTTATAAATGTATTTCCTAGCTCCGCTATTAATTATAACATTTGCACAGGATACATGTATTTAAGCCCGCAGGGAGGTCATCTGCTGGGTAGTTTCAGATAAAATATAAACTAACAGATCACTCCTACTTAAACAATGTAAAATGTCAGTTTTGGAGCTCACCATAACAGAGCTAGTGGTGTTCCATCAAGGGCTGTGATTGGTTCTGACATTGCAATGCTATTATAGCTAGATGATGGACTATATATATTTATAAACAGCCTCAGTGTAAATTGCTGTGTCCGAATCTTTTGTGCCTGTAACCAACCATATTAAATATAGTAATTACGGGAAAGACACTGACTGTGATACTGTTGGCTAAACAGCCCTAAAAACACGACAGTGCTTAGTTTGTAAATAGTAATGTTTATTATTTTCAGGAAAGAATACATGATCCTAATGTTTTCCTGGAAATAAGGAAATTATACAGAACAAGTTTATTTTCCTTACAGTACATACAATAATATGATAATGGATGCATAGAAGATGATTACAATACACTCTGCTAGAAATATCTATTGCCAGCCAAGTCATTTTTGATGCACACCACTATTTACCATCTTGCAATTCCATTAATTTGAAAACAATTATTGGATTAGTGTGCTACTTCTGTCAAATATTCCACCATACTTTTAAAGTTTGCATCCATATACAGAACAGCTGCTGATGATGCCATGTGTATTTTGGCCTGGTAATTGACATTAATATGTTGTGTTGAGACGCTGCACATGCAGTACACCCTTCCTATATCCTCTGTTCCAGCAATGGATTCCTCTAATGCAAATGGGCCCCTTCTTAAAGCATCATGTAGATGTCTGTGCAATTAGTAAAGAAGGGCAATAAAAAAACTAAAGGATCATGGGAGCTTGGGTTATCATGCCTTGACTGCCTTTACCCAACAGACTATGCAAAATATGGAACTCTGAAATCACTAAAGACCTCTTAATCTCTCTTAATCTCTCTCTTTATCCAGTGAGTAGTAGAGGCTAGCTAGAAAATGGTGTAATATGCTTCCCCTTAATAGCCAGGTGTATGTGAGTTGAAGAGCATACCACTTAATATATTTTATTAGAAGTCCGATAATATTAAAGTATTTCCCTTCCATTAGCTCCTAGGAAGTGGGTGGTTACTTTTCATTATGAGCCTGTGAAATAAATAGAGCCACCGCAGGCAAATACTGACAAATACTGTCTAAATATTATGTTATACCCAATACCCCATGATTCCAGCTGGGCAGTCTGGTGCTTAATTGTTTCCTAAAAAAATTGATGGCTTTGTAGCTGCCAGAACAATCCTTTTTTTCTTGATTTCTTGATGTGTATCACCTTTGTCTTGCACGTTGTCTTCTTAATATAATAACACCCCCATTTTATGTTTATCAAGGGACCAGAACAAAAATGGGGCAAAATCCAAGAAAATGTAAAATCAGGGAAATGTATTATTCATTATATATTGATGGGACCACAAAAAAAGTTGTAAAATGAGTAAAACTTTAAATCAGGGGATATAAACAATTGAATTTGAATTAGGATTTTCTTGACCAATGCTTTTTTTGGGGTTTTTTTTTATATAAAAGGCTACATTCTTGTAAATTTGATGGTAATGGATTGTATCCATTAGAAAGTCTTCCAAATTTATCTGCACACCGTTGTTTTTACAATAAGTGAAAACTGCTAAGAGTCCAACAATATTATATCTGGGATATGTGTCACCAAAACATTTCTCTGCTAATCTTGGGTGACACAAACATTCATGTTCCATTGGCAGAATATCCTGCAATATGTCAGTGGATTTCTGGCTCAAGCAGGGGGCTGATTACCAAAACAATAGCTTTAAAATAGGCTGTAATGCTTGTCTGTCACTGATGATTTGTATAGCTAAAAAGTGAATTAGACATGAAAATTGTCTGTTAATTTAATTATATTGCAAACTAAGATGTCTCTTTGTTAATCTGAGTTTTAGTTCGTTTTCAGAATTCTTGCACATACACTACAATTGCTACAGGAAATTTATATTAATGGTATGGGAACCAACAGTGTAATGGAGACATTGGACAAGTAGTTGGAAGCTCAATGAAAATGTAGGTCACAGGTCACAGGTCAGGGAAGCGCCTGGAGGGTCTGGAAAAACATTGTGTTTTGCTTCATCTTCTTCATCTTCTCCCTTATAGCCTTTCACCCACCTTGAAAAGAGATATTTTCTCTATTCATTATGGCATCACTTTCATATTTTATGCTGGGCCCCATGTAACAGGCAGGTTGTGGGTAAAGCTGTTACAAGTTGACTCAGGTGGCTAACTTGCATGTTGGTGTGGTGTAAGGGGTGTCCAATATTTGGAACTAACTACTGTATGCTAAATGAAGCAGTATTAGGTGTGTTAGTAGAAGAAGGCAAAGTTCACTGTCATGGAGAAAAAAATGAAGATCACAATCAAAGCATCCCCCATGCAAATGCATATTCTACCCAAATGTCTCTGGTGATGCTCATTCAAACATTCAACGCAAGCTCCACAGTCCTCCTCTGTCTACAAACTTTTTTAAACACTATCTACATCATGGCCTTATTCTTTTGCCAGCCTCTCCCCCTAAATATGTACATATGTGTCTGCTCCTTTTCTAATAAGATTCCCAAAATACAACCCTTTTTAGATCACAGCAGATTTAGGATATATATAGAAGAAACTATCATTCTATCACAACAATACCTGCGAGGAGTGTTCTCTCTGTGCTTGATTGGGTTTCCTTTGGGTACTCTGGTTTCCACCCGCACTCCAAGATAATACAGAAAAGTTAACTGGCTCCTCATAAAACCGATCTTAGTGTGTGCGAATGTGATAGAGACGTGGAGGCCCATTTTTTTAAAATTAACAATGGGCTTAAATTCTGAACAATGGGCTAAAAAGTATGAGTATCTCAAATAATTACAGTGAAAAAAAATCAGAAAATCTCTAAAAGTCTGAATGATAAAAAAAAGGCCAATCAGATAAAAGCATCTCCTATTGATTTCTATGGGGCCTCGACTGCTTTTACTTGGCAAAGTTTTGTATTAGAGGTTTTCGTGGTTTTTACACTTGGGGGCAAATTTACTTAGGGTCGAATATCGAGGGTTAATTAACCCTCGATATTCAACTGTCGAATATCGACTTCGAATATCGACTTCGAATATATAAGTCGAAGGATTTAGCGCAATTCGCTCAATAGAATCCATCGATCGAGTGATTTTCCTTCGACCAGAAATTTGTTAGAATGCCTATGGGGACCTTCCCATAGGCTAACATTGATGTTCGGTAGATTTTACTTGGCGAAGTAGGGGGTCAAAGTTTTTTTTAAAGAGACAGTACTTTGAATTTTTTAATTTTTAGTTCGAATCGTTCGATTCAAAGTCGTAGTTGAAGGTCGAAGTAGCCAAAAAAAAGTTAAAAATTCGAAGTATTTTTTCTTCTATTAATTCACTCGAGCTAAGTAAATGTGCCCCTTACTAAATCTCAAATTTTTTGACTTTTAGAGAAATTTTTAAAAAAAAACAAATTTTTTGAAAAATATGATTCATTAAAAAAAAATCTGAATTTTAGTAAATTGACCCTTAGACTGTTAGCTCCGCTGGCACAGTGACTGATGTAAATGATTTCAAATCTCTATAAAGTGCTTCAGAATATGCCTGTTCTATCTAAAAAATAATAATATTTTTTGTTCAGAATATATATTTAAAGATATTATTTTAATAAATCTTTTCAGATTTTTATTTTAAAAGCCTTATTCATTTCAGAGACAATACTCACTTTCAACACCCACCTTCACAGATCTCTCATAAATTCTTCTAAATACCAACAGCTGCATTTTGACATGTCCCCTTCTCCTTTTATTCCTGCCCAAGCACTGACAAAAAAAAAAAAAAAAGATATTTGACAAAGGACTTATTTGTAACGCCTTTTTGAAATTCTAAATAGTATTATATTTCTTTGGTACTTAACAAAATATCTACTGAACTTAATCTCGTAGGATAAGTTAAACATTTACTCACAGGTGTTAGAAGTATCTCTGAAAAATGCAGGGTTTTGTTTTTTTTAAAAAAAATGTCCTACTTATATTTCTTTCCAAATATTTTGATTATTAAAGAGTAACCATGACTAGGAATTATGAGATATTTCTTTGATGAGTAGGAAAGCCCTTTGGACAGATAATGAATGTTTATTACTTAAGCAAGGTTGGGCACTAGACATTCATTGCATGTTTGCTTGCTGCTGTGTAGATCGAAGAGCGAATTTTTGGAGAGTGCTGGCCTTCCTTTTGTCCCTATGAGCAAATGAAGGACTGCCTAGTCATGCAAACTGTTATCAACTCATTCTGCCCAGTACTCACAAGTCACAACTGAATAATGTCCTCTTGAAACCCTGTCATCCATCTATTGGAAACTATACTAGGCTTTCAGAAGCCAAATTGAGTGCCCATTTCATTGAGAGTCAGTAGAATTTATAGGTTTTAGCAGGGCCTCTACCAGAAGGCCAGATTACTTCCCATGTTGTCACAAACAAAAAGCCTCTGAAAACACTACAATAGAAGCCATATTCTTTGCTCCAGTGCTAGTCATATGCAATGGCAAATAATATAATACTAAGACCCCCGGTTTATCAGGATTTTTCTCCTGTTTTTCTGTTACATTTTTCTTTTGGACTTGTTTGAAAGCATGCTTTACATTCAGTACAGGTATGAGACTTGTTATCGAGAATTGTCGGGTCCTGGGGTTTTCCAGATAACAGATCTCTCTGTATTTTGGATCTTCATACCTTAAGTCTAATAGAAAATGACGTAAAATCCCATACCTGTACTACTTTCAAAACTATTTTAACTCTGAGTAAACCTATTCTTATTTAACATTTTTACTGTCACTAGCGCCATGATTCATTAGACCATCTGTCAAATTACTATATAGATAACGTTTTTCTTAACACTACTATGGCAGAACTGGTCTACCCCACTCCTGTTAAGGCTGAAAAGGTGCATTCGTTTTAGATGCCCAGGACAGCCAAGAAAAGCATGGGGACAGGTGAAGCAGATCAATAGCATTGCACTTTATTTTATGTGGCAGACCCAGAAAAATGTGTCTTGGAGAAGAAAGTTGTTAGTCAGGTACATTATATGCTAGTTGTAGCATCTACAAATTATCATTTGTAGATGCTACAACTAGCATATAATGTACCTGACTAACAACTTTCTTCTATGAATCTATGAATTAGCCAGTCATTTACTTAAAGGGGTTGATCATCTTCCAAACACATTTTTTTCAGTTCAGTTGGTTTCAGATTGTTCACCAGAAACACAGATTTTTTTCAATTGCTTTCCATCTTTTATTTTTTTACCGTTCTTCCAAAATTTAAATTTAAAGTTTCATGTTCCTGTCTCTGGTGTTTCAATCTGGCAGCTCAGTAATCCTGGTGCAGATTCTGAACTGTTACAATTTGCTACATTAGTTGATACATTTCTTAGAAGTATATTAGGAAGACTTTAATTTTAAACTTCAATATTAGAAATCAGAAATAGAAATTGGAAAAAATAAGAAAGAGTTCATTGCACTGGTAGCACCTACAGAAGGGCAGCGTAGTGACTCCCAGCATAGAATACACCAGCTTGTAATTAGGAAGTATAAGAGACTGTAACAGTTTGACAGTGATAGTTTGAAACAGACTCTGTGACTCATTTGTCAATATCATAAACGTGTTGACGTGTTATTGATGTTACTTAAATTGCTGAAGTTATAAACAAGTTGGAGCCTGGTATCATGGAAACTTATTGATATGCTCCAAAAAATAAAGTAAAGGGGGCTTGTATGCGCAATGAATCAGGTGGGTTTTACTATTGTAGCCAGCAGAGTGCTAACCCCAATACTTTTCCACTTTTCAGGTGGTGATAAACAAGTGCTATGAAAAGGGAAACAAAACCAGCGATTAGATCATGTACAGGACTCCCATATAGACACATGGATCTCATAAACTTTCTAGCCTAGCAATGCATGTATCAACTCATGTCATGATGTATTTAAACTACTTAAAATCATTTCTACAACCCTTTACATAGATTATAGAGCATTCCAGTAGTGCCTGACCAAGAGGAGAAACAGATTTGCCTTAGGACATCCTTTTATATTGCGTTATTAGGTATGTAGATTTAAGGGTGCCTTGATATTTTAAAAGTACTTATATGCATTGTTTTATTCAAATATTCCTGCTGACACTGACCCTTGATCAATGTTCTGCAATACTTTCAATTTCCAATCAGAGATTATGACTTCACACAATACAATGGGATAGATTTTTCACTGTTATGGTGATAGGAAAACAAGAAATGCAAGAAAAAGGACACCTGGTTATTACTTATTTCCTTGAGAACAGAAACTTGCCTTTGGGCTGTAGGAATCTTTGACAAATGAATGTGCCTTAAATGTAGCTTTGGTTTGCTCCTGTTTTGTTCCTTTCTGGCATTCCCATTGCTCACCAATTCTTAGCTCTAGTGATGGGCAAATTTATTCGCCTGGCGCGAATTTGCGGCGAATTTGCGCAATTAAATTTGTGAAATGCCCATGAAAATTCGCTGGCGAAAATTTGCCGGCATCAAAAAAAAATTGTCGCTGGTGTTGAAAAAACGGAATTTTTCGAAATTTCACGATTTTTCGGCGAAGCAAAACGGCGCAAATTTGCCCATCACTACTAAGCTCAAGTTAATTTATGCAGAATGTTTTATTGCTTCCATTCTTGGCCTTTGCAACCTGTAAAAATTGTAACTTGGATATGGACCATTGCTTTATGATATATAATAAGCAGTTTATGTAGTGATACGCTTAACTGAAAAACTTGCAAAACTGCAGAAATTCTGGCAAACAAATTGGAGTCAATGGGTGTTTATTTCTTGTGCCAAGTTTATTGAAGCCAGTAGGGGTTTTTCCTTGTGCTACATGCATTTAATCCAGTAAGTGTTTTTTCTCATGAAAAAGGCATTGGAGTCAGTAGGCATTTTTTCATGCACCAAATGCATTGGAGTCAATCTGCATCTTCTCTCATGACAAATGCATTGGAGTCAATAGATGCAAAAAAAAATGTGGAGAAAAAATTTCCCAATGTATTTAGTGAAAGTTTATTTTTCTGTGATTTCACAATTTTTTTGTGTATTTCACAATTTTTTTAGAATGTGTGAAATATAAGATTGAGACTGTGTAGGACTACTATTATAAAAGTAGTACTAAAACTTACAGTTATTCATAACGATGCTCTAAAGCACACAAGTTTATAGCAACCACCCAAAAAAACTCTTTTATATTCATTATTGCTATTGTAGGTATGGGACCTGGGGTTTTCTGTTGTCTTTACATAACCTTAAGTCTGCTACAAAATCATTCAAATATGAATTAAACCCAATAGGATTGTTTTACCTCTCATAAGGATTAATTATATCTTAGTTTGGATCAAGTATAAGGTACTATTTTATTATTACAGAGAAAAAGGAAACATTTTTAAAAAATTCCAATTATTTCATTAAAATGGAGTCTATTGGAGTTTGCCTTCCTGTAATTTGGAGCTTTCTGGATAATGGTTTTCCGGATAATGGATCCCATACCTGTTTTTTTTATTTGGTGGCATATCACAATGATTCAACCTAATTAAAATAGAAGCCATGGTATGAAATAGGATACATGGTCACTGCAATAACAACTGCCCCCCAGCCAGATATCACATAGTCACTTCACTACACATTGTATAACCCAGGCCTTCTTCTTTGTGTGGGTTTTACTATACCAGGAGGTGACCTATTTTAAAATGTACTCATCAATTAGATCATTTGAAAATGTCAGTGTTATGTCACATTGTTGACATGTTGGCATAAGGGAACCATTATCTTGTCTCTGATTAGGAGATGTGATTCTATCTATCAGTAGCTGAATTAAAGAAAGGAAAGGCGGGAGGCATGAAGGGGAGTTACCCAGAATACATCACTGCTGATATGGCAGCATATGATTAATTTAATGATGCATTTAATGTACAGCTCTTTTTATGTCAATGATTATGATAGGTCTGTTCTACATATCTTTTTAACTTCCCAATTAGTGATGGACGAATACATTTGCCAGACATGAATTTGCGGCGAATTTGGACGTTTTGCCGCCGTCTAATAGATTTATGAAACTGCGATGAAAAAATGGTAGCGCATCAGAATAGACCCGTGCATAAAACTGCCACACATCCAAGTTATTCTGACGCCCATTGACTTTAATAGATTTGGACAAAATAGTCGCGCGTGTAAAAACTATTGTTTTCATCAAAATTGTTACGCTTCAAAATTATTGCGATGCCCATTGACTTCAATGTGTTTTGCAAGGCACAGATTCAACCAACAGTATTCCCAATGAGAGGTTATCACCAACTGGAATCAGAAGTAGGTCTTGTACCCCTTGCCAAGGCTATTTAAAGCACTGGGGGTTTTAGTGATATTGCTTTAAACTTATGCCTACTAGATATTGCATATCATGACCTGTACGAGAGAACACCTTCATAGACATATTACTAATAAGTACTTTTCTTTTTCATAAATTAAAGCCCCTTCTCACTGATAAGCCAGTAATGTAGTCTTCAAAGGATAAGCAGGAACCTAGAGGACATTTAGCAATTAAATGGGTCATGTGCTGTATAGGGTACTCAGACTACATCAATATACCTAGGCTATAAACTGTTATTAAATGCTCATCACACAGATGACAGTCAGTAAAAAGGAAGTGTCTTGTTTTGACCCTACAGAAACCCTACTAGATGGAACCCAAGCATTTATTAACTGCAACCTTCCCCAGAATCACGGGAATTTGCCACAAATTCGCGCCCTGCGAATAAATTCACCCATCACTAGTCAGTAGGAAATAATTCAATAAGGAACCTAATGAGAACATGATACAAGCAATTGTATACACTTTTGGTTGGTTCTACAGTGATCAAAAATACTCTAGAGGAGCCTCAGTAACACTACTATGAACATAAAATTGAAACTAAAAATAAATATATTTTTCTTTACAGTCCTTTCAATATATTTTCTACTTCATACAAAATGAAATTATAAGTCATTGCCTTGCTAAATGCCTAGACTTTAGACACTCCGTGTATGTACAATGGTAAATCATAATACCATAACCTCTGCAAATCCAGCTTTTATGCCATTTGTAGAACTGGTGCAAAGTTAATTTGCAACAGCTTCCAGCTTCAAGAGCATTCTGTTGTGTGAAACACATTTAGATAATACATTTCACAAAAAAAAACGCATTTCTTGGCTTCCAAGAATTGGTCTTGCCGGGTGGGAATGCTTTAAATGAATCATTACATTGTATCAAAAGAGTGAAAATCAACAACTAGCATTTTTCTCTCACTTGATCATCAACAGAGAGCTTGGCTTTCGCTCAATTTCTTTTATTAGAAGAAAAAAAAGGAAAACAATGCAAAAGGAATCTTTTCAAAACTTGTATGGCACAATTGAAGTCAAAACTGTAGGGAGCAGAATGATGCATCTATTTCCACTTACTGTATTAAGGAACGGCTAAATTACTTGCTTGTAGCTCCTATTCTGATGTACCACTTGTGAGTAATGATATAATTTCCTAAATCACAGACATAAATACATAAAACTACCTCTCAGTGGTTGTGTATTATCTCATATTATTATGTATTGTATAGCAAAACGTTCATCGTTATAGACAGAAAGAAAGTTAATTTTTTTTTGTTAAATGCCATTTTATGTTGAACATTTGAAACACATAAATACTACATTTGACAAATAAAAAAAGCATAAATCCTGCTGGTGTTACTGGGTTTTTTTTTTCTTTTAATTTAACACACCATCATTTCTTTCTTTCTTTTCATTCACCGGTCAGAATGCAGAACGGAAGAATGAAAATTTGTGGGTTACAGAACTTTACTTTTAATATATTGATTTTTTTTAAAACTATTCTGTAGCTTATACGGATAGGAAATCCTTCATGAAATGATGAATTATTAAATAGTGTCCATATTTTGTAGAGCAACTAATATATTTGGTATATGGGGGAGTAAAAACATTTGGACGCTCAGTGGTGTCTTATTTACAATAACGTACATGCCACAAAAATATATCAGAAGCAGTTCCTATGCCATTAACAGGGTGACAAAATATTTCTCCTATCCCTTCCTAATTGAACGGCAGTACAAAAGCAGACATTCTAATAATATTAATAATAGTTCCATGGATATTTGTAGATACTGTGTAACCCTTCAGTCCATTTCCCCAGACAATGGCGCCTACAAAAAAAAAAAGGCTTCAGAATAGGACATCGCACAATACGAATGCCACTTCTTTCTGTCTTACATTTTAAAAACATCGTTGAAATCAGAAAGTTCATTTACAAAGGACTGGCAGTAGCAATCACAGCAATAATGTAGTGCTGAGAAAAAAGGGTAATTGGTTTGGTAAAGATCGCTTTCCATTACACCATAAAGCACTACACAATAGGAAAGGTCGCCAATTAAGCAATCATGAATACCAAGTACTGAAGCTGATGAAAATAGGGCAGTGGTTTAAATAGATTTGCAAGCAATTTACCTTTTCACAATGTTGGCAATCTGATGCAATTTGCTTGCAATTTTGTCTGCTTTCATTTGCACTCGAAGCT
This sequence comes from Xenopus petersii, assembly GCA_038501925.1. Taxonomy (NCBI): domain Eukaryota; kingdom Metazoa; phylum Chordata; class Amphibia; order Anura; family Pipidae; genus Xenopus; species Xenopus petersii. Next base: position 127,425,402 of record CM076682.1, read on the forward strand.
GACACTACACAGACCAAATGGCACAGAGGCCTGCATAGAAAATGTAAAACTATCTTGGCGGCATCGGGGAACCAGAATAGTGGTTCATCAGGAAAATTACAACAATTAACATAAGTGCTGCAAAAAATCAACACTTTAAATGTCACACTCACTAGTCTGTCCAAGGACTGTAAAAGTGCCATCTCCATTGCTGGACTAACAGTAAATATGAAGCAATCACCAACAAGCCTTTAAGGCTGATGGCTTTACAATTGATGTGACATTCTCAGAGTGAACAAATAGCCATTTATTTTACAAAAGTAACTATTTTTTTTTCTTTAAATGTAACTTTAAGAATGTGTCAACAGGAAACTGACCTTTTCAGATTTTTATATATATGCGTAGATATCTATATATTTTGAATTTCATCTTTTTTTAATGTTTCACAGTGTTCAGGATTATTTTGTCAAGATGATTAAGGTGTAGAGGCATAATTTACTGACTGAGACTGCTAACACTGCAGGTGGTGGGCTCAAAAAGTTCACTACTCTGTGGGGGGCTAACTTATACTGTCTTCAGAGAAATAGGATGCCATTACAGCTCATTTTGTTTATTGCACTGTATTAAAATCTGTGCCAAAATGTGATACTATAGGAATGCGGGCGATAAGCTTTGTCAGAGCAGTCATAGTCCAGATGTAGTTATTGAGTTTTGAAAAATACACCAGTCCATTACATATTCATACAGACATTATTTATGTTCAACCATGTTAATGGATTTCCAGGTAAGGGATCCCATACTAGTACTCCTTAACAAAGCATTTTGTATAATCTCACCACCATACATTACCTTACTAATTACCAACTACACCCCTACATGTAACTTTTGGTCAGTACATGGCCTCTCTCCTCTTCACTCATTACGTCTTCAATCTCCCGCATCCAGGACTTGCCATTTGTTGTACCCATCCTCTGGAACTCTGTCCCATTATAAACCCCCAGAACCTCCTCATATTTAAATGATCACTTTAAATCCACCTCTTTATCCAAAATAGCAATCTAAGCCCTCAGCATCTTGACCATGATCTAATTGACATATAACTCATTTTATACAAGCACTACAACTGCTGGTATTCTATTTTTCACTACACTTATAACTACTATCTTGACCAACTGGACCTCTAAACCCCATTGTTCATCCCCACTTTGTGTCTCTCTTCTACTCTCGACTATAAGCTCTGACAAGGACCTCGCCCTATTGTCTCCAAAACAATATGCTATTTTATCAATCTGCATCTACTCTAGAAAGTGCTGCAATGATGATATTAAAACTGATAATAAACACCATATGACAAAAGTGAAATTTATAAACAGCCTTTATATTTCATTTATATATTTATATAAATAAATATTATATTTAAACAAAGGTGCTTGATTGGCTGCCACCTTGGTATGTATATGAACTCTCACAATCATATTCTTGACAAATTAAGTTTATGTACATATATTTATTTCAAAATTGAATATGTGCTTTATCTTTCTGTGCCAAAATTAATGGACTATATATATATATATATATATATATATATATATATATATATATATATATATATATATATATATATATATATATATATATATATATATATATTTAATTGAGAACATGGTAGTTGAATTACACTCATTAAAGGACATGGCTATGGAGAACATTGCAGTGTCCATCATTCACATCAGCCCCCCAATCTTAGGATCATTTTACATAAGACACACACCAGAGTCACTTCCATTAGGAGCCAGTTATCCTGACTGTATGCTTTGGGATGTGGAAGATACAGAAGAGACAGAAGAAGAGAAAGAACAGAACAAACAAACACCCTGCAGATAGCCCCCAAACTGGATTTGAACCCCATGAAGCCAGTGATTCAATGCAGGAACATGTTGCTCACCAACCCCTTGGATGCCTCATAGCAGGTGCTTATTTTTCAATTCTTGGCTTGGAAGTAAGATTTAATTGTATAAAAACCACATGTACTGCCAAGTAGAGCCTCCTTTAGGCTGCAAGTCATCATAGGGGCTACCAAAGAGTTAATCAAAGCCCTAATTTATCATGCCATGGGACGTTTTCCATGCTTGTGTTGCTCCCCAACTCTTTTTGCATTTGAATGTGGCTCATGGGTAAAAAAAAGTTGGGGACCTCTGGTATAATACCATCAACATGGTTCTCAACTAGACATTGTGGTTGGTGGTTTACTTGACACAAATAATTTTATTAAACAAGACAATTATCTGTGTCAAGCTTAGTATTAATTTCTGATGATTGACTTGCATCAGTTATAAGCCAAATGTATTCAAAAAAAGAAAATAATGTTTGGATAATTGTAAATACAGAGACATGTCCACTTCTAACCCACAAAGCTTCATTGGATGACTCAATCCAGTGCACGTGAATATCCATCTTTTTTAACTACTTTGTCAATACCCGACAATGCTGTCTCCTGCCATGTCTATAGCTGGCTACCATGTTTATATTTAGTGTAGTAACTTGTTTTTAGTAGTAGACAGAATGGTTGCCCCCTATAGATTTCCTTTCAGTCTTTACAGAAGGATGGCAGAGAAATCCAGCACACTTTGAATGGGAAAGTCTGAATTAAAGGATTATCAAACAGACTTATCTAGACTGTTCTGCGCTCTGTTCAGGAGCCGATGGTAATAAAAATATTGCACAGATGGGACCCAAAATAACTGACCATAACTTGCCCTATTGTGTTCCCAACAATCTCTAATTACAGCAACACACAAGAAAGGGAGACTTAAAAGGGCAGGTGATGGGATAGAAGGGAAACCTGTTTGACTTAAACAGCATAGAATCCTGCACCATCAGGGCTGATGTAGATCAGCCTGACAGCTAATTAGGGTAGACATGAATTTTTCCAATGTAACAGATGTTCGCTAATCAGGCCAGATTTGGAGCCCTTGCGCCAGCAACATTTCATGCACAATTTAACTATCTAAAAGGAATAAACTACTTAATGCATTGTACTGGAGGCACAGCTGTTTCACAATCAGAAAATTTGCTGTCAAAGATGTTCCCTTTAAAACTGACATGTTTTTATATAACTCTGATGGAGTGTTTATAATGTATTAATAGTTGTCAGCAAGGGCTGCTGTCATCATCCCGAAGTAAAACATTTCTGAAGGTATATTAAAAGAAACAGACTCATTTCTATTCTGAAAAATCCATTCAGATCATTTAACTGTACGGAATAAAGGATGATTTCAAAGGCGTAGTGTTTTTTTTTTCCCCGTTCTTCATTTTTTTAAGCAAAGTTAAATTCTCAGCTAGTGTGAATAAAAAAAAAATTACAATTGCCGTCACTAGAAAGAATGCGGACAAAAGCCATGAAAACAACGAGTAGTTGCTTAAAAAAAAAAGATATCTACAAATTAAGCTTACTAACCAGCTCTTTCTAAGAGTATTTTTTTGATGGGAAGTATGGCCACGTAAGACTTAGTAATTCATATTACTTTGAGTATTTGCATCATGCTCCACTGGTAGAACTTCCATTAAATGAGAACTCTGAGCATGGGCTACTGCTAGTAATGGTGCAGCCTTGCTGGTCCATGATACAGAAAACGTAAAGAGTTATTTTTCTATACAGTTAACAATACTTTCCTTTGATGAAACATAAAGCAACTCTCACATAATGGACATCAACACAGAATAACTATATCATGATTTGATATTTCCATGTTTTTTGTTTTACACCTGCCCAAAATAAGTCATGGGTAGCTTCTAGGGATGGGCCAATTTGTAACAACGCCGCTGGCATCTCGTTTTGGACGCCTGTGTCCATTTTTTTTGAATGCCGGCTAATTTTCGCAGCCGAATTTCCCTGAATGTATTCGGCATCAGCGAAACTCGGGAATTCACTGGGAATTTGCGCCTGGCGAATAAATTCGCCCTTCACTGCTTCAAAATCTGACCATTTAAAGTGGTAAATTATTTGATCATTGTTTTGTCATACAGGTATAGGACCTGTTATCTAGAATGCTCAGGACCTGGTTTTCTGGATTAGAGATCTTTCAGTAATTTGGATCTCCATACTTTGTCTACTATAAAATTATTTAAACATTAATTAAACCCAATGGGATGAGTTTGCCAGCAATAAGGATTAATTGTATCTTAGTTGGGATCAAGTACAAGCTAATGTTTTAATATTACAGAGAAAAAGGAAATCATTTTTAAAAATGTTAATTATTAGATTAAAATGGATTCTATGGGAGATGGCCTTTCCATAATTCTGAACTTTCTGGATAAAGGGTACAGATCCTGTACCTGTATATCAATCAAGAATGCTGAACAAATCAGCCAAGTATTAAATCAGGCCTTGGCTGCAGTCCTTTCCCAATGAGACTGCAAGGCCTCCCATTATGATTCATTTGTTTACCTATGGCTTGAAGATTTAATAGGCCAAACAACTCAGGTGCCTCTGTAATGAAATTACCCAGTTATTTTGTGACCATGCCCCATGCACAGATCGTGTATGTATAGCTTTACTTTTTATAATAAATATGATAATATAGTGTGCTAAGGTTTCCTGAACACCTTGATAAGTAAATAATGCCTATTTCCCTTCTGATCTGCTACCAGTGATTTTGTCTCTCTGCCTTAGTATACAGAAATAGATTTGAAGTTATACTTAATAGGTATGAAAATCCAGCACCGTTTAGACACCATTGCACTTCGGTGATGTGCCATTTGTGTTTGTGCCCAAGCTTTTAAGTATATCTGACATCTACATCATCATTCTGCACACAGAGCAAAACACTGGACTTTGTCTTGCCTAGTTCTGCCACTGTGATTATTCCATATATATAGCTCATATACAATGGGCAGCTAAAAACTGACACTTTACAACAGGGGTTTTTATCCTTTTCTCCCAGGCCTCTGACATTTTTCATAGAAAACACTATGTTTGTCCTAGATACAAGAAAGCAAAATCCTTTGAACTCATCATTTTAGAATAAAACCTGAAGCCAGCAGACATATATTCGAAGCGACCTCTGCAGATGGTCAAGTGAGCCTTCCAAATGGTCTCTAAGTTTTAAAAATACAACTTTACAGACACCCACTGTAGTTTATTTATATACCCATCACAAAGGCATGTTCTTCAGCAAATACAGTTAACTAACATTAGTCTTGCTCATTTCTAGCAATCACTTATTGCCAATCAAATCATATATTAGGTGAGATGCACTTATTATTAAAAAAAAGACAGTGTTACATGGAGCAAGGTTAAAATCTCATGTTCCAATGATATAACACATACATAAAATATAGTGGCATCTGACTTTCCTAAATGTATTACCTCCAGGAACTGCACTGAACTGACAGAATTGTGGTCCATGGAAGGATTTCTGTGGTTGTCAACTGCAAAAAAAGCCAAGAGACTTACACCCCAGAACACAAATTGTTTTGAAAATACCAGAAAGTGAGATATGTTACGAGAAATACAATACGCTGACCATTTGAAGACTTCAAAATAACATTAAATCTTGCAACCTGTTGAAAATAGAACTAAACGTTTAACAGAATTATTGTGAAAGCCTTTTCAGTTGAGTAAAAGCTTTTTAACATTCTGATGGGTATTTGTTGAAGCCCACACCGTGGCCCTGTCCTGCAATTACACAAATGTTAATGTAATGAGTTACTCCTTCACTTGCTTGATGTATAGACAAATTAATTGTACCAGGCACTCTCCCTAAATTTACATAGGATAACCCTCTGAAGGATTTGAGAAGGTCATGGTCATTGTCATCAACACTGTCTGTATCAACTGTCACAGCGCACAGAGGTGGATAGTTTCAGAACAAAACACGGAAATGGAAATTTATGAAGAATAAGATCTATGTATATACTGTATACATATATTTAAAGAGTCTAATGCAAAAATACATATGGCCTTTATCTTTTCCATAGAATGCATTTTACATATCAAAAGTCGTATTTGTATTATTTTTGAATAAAAATGATATGATATAATTCTTTTAATAGATAGGTTGAAAGGAGATGTTTATGTTACTATTCAACCAATGGTTGGATGGACAGAATCGTTCATATTGTACAATTAGTCCATATGTGGGAATAAACCTGATTTCAGTTGTTCTGTTGGCTGTGGATCTTAATAAGAGTCGGAATAAGTTGTGCCTACTGTAACTTCCGAGTGTGGCAATAGGCAATCTGCAGACAAGATTTTCTACCAATTGCAACCATATGGGATCACAGGAAAGACTGTCAAAAATGCTTCCTAAGTAGCCTTTATGTATTCTGATAATCACACAGTTAGTTCCCAGTTGTGATGAATGCCCTGCCATATGGCTTTGTACGCTAGGAGAGTTTCAGAATGGAGATCATTTGCCTTATGATTTGTCAGTAATTGAATTGTACAGCCAGTGGGTGTCTCCGGTTGATATGAGTGTCTTAACGTGTCCCCAGTGGCTGCCTAGTCACGTGTAGTGAGAAGAACAGCTTTGCACATAAGCTCAGTAGGCTGGTGTCTCACAGAAATGAAAGCCTGTTAAAAGCAAAAGCTCTTGGGAGTAAAGGTCATTGTACTCTGTCCTTAAAGTCACTTAGACAACTGGTTAGGGAAAGGCAATAGGAAAGCGAGAAGGTGGATAGAAGTCTAATACAAGGGATGTATTAGACAATTTATTAAGAATTGAAGTAATGAACGCTGGTATTAGCCATGATACAGAACTAGAGACAGTTGTGGTGGAAGATAAAGGAAATGAGTTCGTGTAGAGAGAAACTGTAGCTGAGAATAAGTATAGTACAGGGGATCTGTTATCCAGAAAGCTATTAACCAGAAAGCACTGAATTATGGAAAGGCCATCTGCCATAGACTCCATTTTATCCAAATAATCCAAATTCTTAAAAATGATTACCTTTTTCTCTGAATTTATAAAACAGCACCTTGTACTTGATCCAACCTAAGATATAATTAATCCTTATTGAAAGCAAAACCAGCCTATTGGCTTTGTTTAATGTTATTTAATGTTGATATTCTAGTACACTTGGGGGCAGATTTATCAAGGGTCGAATTGCGAAGTAAAAAATACTTCAAAATTCGAAGTCGAAGGATTTTATACCGAATTTGACGATCGAAGTAAAATCGTTCGATCATATGATTCAAGCGATTTCAGCGATCGATCAAAGGATTTTCCTTTGACCTCTAAAGACTTAGAAACTGCTCTAGAAGGTCCCCAGAGGCTAACATAGCACTTCGGCAGGTTTAATATGGGGAAGTATTGAAGTCGAAGTTTTTTTAAAGAGACAGTACTTCGATCAAATGGTCGAGACAGTACTTCGATCAAATGGTCGAATATTCTAAATATTTTTACTTCTAATCGAAGTCTAAGTAAATTCTAAGTCATAGTATCCTATTCAATGGTTGAAGTATCCAAAAAATGACTTTGAATTTTGAATTTTTTTACTTTGAAAATTCCCTCGAATTCACTTTGACCCTTGATAAATCTGCCCCTTAATATCAAGATCAAAGTTAAGGATAAAATGGGGTCTATGGGAAAAGCCTTTCTTTAATTTGGAGCTTTCTGGATACAAGGTCTCTGGATAGCGAATCCCTTACCTGTAATAAGTGTGGACATCTAGGAGACTGGCCTAAACTGTTAAGTCTGGTTCGTAGATGCAAACTTGGTTTATAATATCATCAGGGATATGGCAGCATAAGTTTAAACATTGTGAACAATTTTCTAAATTTACCTTAACTTGTAAGATTCCTCTGTCTTTTTTTAATATCAACCAAGAATTATGAGCTGGGTAGCAAATGTATGCATAAGATGTGAACACCAAAAGGCAACACTGCCTATCTTGCTATTATACCATATATTATGAGGGTTGTTGTATTTGCTAAATAAGTTATTTTAAAGAGGAACTCCGGGTTCTAGCAAAAATCTCCCTAACTCCTATTTAGATTAAAACACCCTTTTTCACAATAGGAATGCATTATTTTTTCTTTTTACCTTTTTTAGTCAATTTTGTTCCAAATTCTTTCCTTACTTAGCCCTCCCCTCCGTCATCTCTGACTCCTGTTATAGACCTCTGAAGTGTACTCGGCATCACAAATCTTGACGTCCTCACGTTTTTGGATACATAATATTATTTTAATATTAAGGCCACTCTATTGAAAATTTTTATAATAACCCAGAGTTCCCCTTTAAATATGTATAATCTTTATGTATTATGCTCCCTGTACCATACCTTATACAATCAGCATGTTGATTTAGAAGGATTCGATAAACTTTAAAGGGGTAGTTCACTTTAAATTCATTTCTAGTATGATGTAGAAATTGATCTTCTAAAACATTTTGCGATGGGTCTTATTTATTTTTTTTATATTATTTCTGTTCAGCAGCTCAACAATTTGCTATTTCAGCAGCTATATGGTTGGCAGGGTCTAAAAACTGTAAAAAACAAATACCAAAGAACAATTGCAATCAAAGTTGCTATCAATAGAACATTCTACAACAAACTAGAATACATACATACTAAAGGTGGGTCACCCTGTAAGCTGCTGACGAGTCTGAACTTCTGATGAAAAGAAAGTTTTGCTAAAAATGAATCTTTCATGACTTGATATAAATTTGACAGTGCTGAGATGTTGCTTTCACGTTTTCATTCCACTGCCAGAATACCAGACCATCTACCATCTCCTTTAATAGAGATATCACGCGGATAAGACCTTGAGGCCTTAGATCTGAAGCGGATTAACAGGTTAAAAATCTCAAACCTTCTCCACAAATCCCTGCAGCCGTTCGTCGGTTGGTCTGTATCACAGTATCTGTTTTACACATAATTTTGTTCATTGATGACCAGTTTTAAGTATGTACAGTTTGTAAAAACAGTCTGATTAAAACAGAAGTGTGCTGTTTTATTTTCTGTGTTTGCCTTATCTGATCTCGTTTTTCCCCATTTCCTATGAGGTACAGTCGCAAAACTGCATCTTTCAACTCTGCCTCTTTTATCTGATGTAGTGGATGACAGGTAATCTAGCTGAAAGTTCCTACAATTGCACCACGAGAAAAACACTGGCTGATGAAATCTGAGCAGTTATCACACTAACCATCACCTGTCAAGTCTCCTGCTTCAATTTAAGGGTGCATCAATTTTCTGAAGAGGAAATCAAGGGCAAAGAATAAAAGCGCTACAGATAAACACTGACAAAGGCCCTTTCTGCTTTTTTTTATTTATGATGAGATGCACTATCATAGGTTGCTCTCTGAGGTTTTATCAACTGTCCTGATACATCCCAGATAGCTCGGAATTCTTTGGCCATTGATGAAGTGCTATACTTGCACTTACTGAAAGGGCAGAAGATTTCTAACTGAAAATTACTTTCACTAAATAATTCCAAGATATTGAAGTCAGAGAGCAGGGAGATGGAACAAATGACAGCTGCATATAACAATGAACCTCCCTGTTCTCTGAGATGGCAGACAAGACTGATTAGGGAAAGAACAAGAAATAATGTTTTCTCAAAGCCGGAGAGCATATTGTGTAAAGTGTCAGATAAAAAGAGTTTTGTGTCTTCTTTGTAGTAAAATGGTAAAGTGTTTCTATGCTGACAATTTGTACAGCTCTTTTCAACTCTTTGTCTAAACCATTCAAATTGTGTTTTTAAATGTAATCAGTGTCTATTGAGGGGCAGATTTACTAAGGGCCGAATTTCAAAGTAAAAAAAACGTCGAAATTCGACCCTCGAATTGATATCGAAGTCGAAGGATTTTTAGCGTATTCGAATGATTCGAATAGAAATCGTACGATCGAACGATTTTTAGTGGTCGATCGAAGGATTTCTATTCGATCAAATAAAAACTGTGGAAGGTCCCCATAGGCTAACATTGCACTTCATTAGCTTTAATTTGGTGAAGTAAGAAGTTGAAGTTTTTTTTAAAGAGACAGTACTTCGATTATCGAATGATCGAATAGTCAAACGATTTTTACTTCGAATTCGAATGGTCGAATATAGCCGATTTGATGGTCGAAGTACCCAAAAATTGACTTCGAAATTCGAACTTTTTTAAATTCGAAAATTCACTCGAGCTTAGTAAATCTGCCCCTTAGTGTAGTTCTCTGAAGAAGACAACATGATCTTTTGATCACCTTGTTAAGTTCCCCCTGTTGCCACTGGTATAATTAAACTTTATTTTGTCCTACAGCAAACAGTTTATGGGCTCCAAAAATTGCTCAGAAGTCCAATTGGGCCTTCTACATCACTAGGTGTTTATGAAGTTTTATTGAAACTCTACAATCCCACCTTAGTTCCTATTGTTATGTCCCAACTTGTCACCCAAGTCCATATGTTGTGCTTTGGTGGACATGTTGTGGGGCTGACTACTTAAAAATACACTATATCATCATAATTAGCTGCATACTGGCATTTCATTCGTTTCAGCCACAAGAGCATGAGTCATGTTCAACACTGATGCTGGCCAGGCAAGTAAGTTTTTGTTTACATATGTTCCAATTGGGTGCAACAGAGATAGGGAACACCAGACACTTACCTCTCCTGAATGCTTACACCTAGTTTTGGTTCTTCTGCCTATCAAGTGTGTAGGGCAATTTGATGGGGGGGGAAGGGCCCAAGTTGTCAGGTGCATTAGGGAGCAGGCAGGGGAAGCAGGCTTGAGGAGTGATGGCAGTGGAAGGACCTGTCTGAGGTGATAACATAGTAACATAGTAAGTTAGGTTGAAAAAAGAAACACGTCCATCAAGTTCATTCACATAACCTGCCTAACTGCCAGTTGATCCAGAGGTAGGCATAAAATCCAATTTAAAGCCTCTCCAATTTGCTTCAGAGGGGGAAAATATTCCTTCCTGACTCCAAGATGGCAATCGGAGTAGTGCTTGGATCAACTTGTACTATGAATTATCTTCCACAACCCTGTATTACTTTCTGAAAAGCCATCCAAACCTCCTTAAAGCTAATGTATCAGCCTGTACAACTGATTCAGGGAGAGAATTCCACATCTTCACAGCTCTCACTGTAAAAAACCCCTTCCGAATATTTAGACGGAACCTCTTTTCTTCTAATCGGAATGGGTGACCTTGTGTCAGCTGGAAAGACCTACTGGTAAATAAAGCATTAGAGAGATTATTATATGATCCCCTTATATATTTATACATAGTTATCATATCACCCCTTAAGCGCCTCTTCTCCAGTGTGAACATCCACAACTTGGCCAGTCTTTCCTCATAGCTAAGATTTTCCATACCTTTTACCAGCTTAGTTGCCCTTCTCTGTATCCTCTCTAATGCAATAATGTCCTGTTTGAGCACTGGAGACCAAAATTGTACGACATATTGTTGATGGGGCCTTACCAGTGCTCTGTACAGTGGAAGAATAACCCCCTCCTCCCGTGACTCTATGCCCATTTTTATACAGCTCAAGACCTTATTTGCCCTTGATGCTGCCAACTGGTATTTCTTGCTACATCTACGTTTATTATCTACAAGGACTCCAAGGTCCTTTTCCATTATGGATTCGCCTAGTGCAGTCCCATTAAAGGTTTAAATGGCTTGCCATGACTTTACATTTGTCGACATAGAATTTCATCTGCCACTTAGCTGCCCAATTTGCCAGTTTGTCAATATCCTGCTGCAATGATGTCAATGCTGATGGTGTAAGGTGTTGACCCTGCACAAGGGCTAGGTGCAGGCAAGTCAGTTTTCTTCTACTCTCATTCCAGCAAACCTGTTCTGTGCAGACCTTGCTTTTTTCATGTGTTAATTATTGCTGTGGGCTTTACCAATTGTTGCCTAAAAAGTAGGAAGCATGTAAATGTAATCATGTAATCAGTGTTATGGTATGCTTTCACTGGAACACACGGTTCTTGGACAATCCATGAAAAACAGACCCAAGATGTTCAAAGAGTAAGAATGGAAAGTTGTTGGGAGCTAGTACTAGTACTACAAAGACAGTTTGACAAACAGTGTTCCAGGATCAGACAGATGATTGTATAAGGAACTGGATACTTTTAGCATTGAAAATATAGTGTAACTTATATGAATGGTCACAGGAATATACAACTGATATTGACAATGTGTGTTACACAACACAATGGTACAGTACAATGCTTATTCAACAATTGTACTGGAAAAAGGATAATTCACAGAAAAGAACATGGACAAATACTCAATCTTAGTTCTACAGTATGTGGGGTTTAGAAATCATATCCTACGGTCAAAAAATGTTTACAAATGAAACTTTTTATAGAGGACTTATTCAAAACACATGAATTGGAAATAAATGCCCTAAGTTTATAAATTGAAGCCTGAAACCCCATTTATGTGATCAACTTGGGGTGATTTCTTAGTCTGAGACTTGTGAGCAATTTTTTTCCGGCTAAACATCATTGTAGAATTGCTATCCTTTAATAAGCATCTATACTAAAGTACGCAATATCAGTATTTAGGCTTAGCATGTAATCTGGTGGGGGAAAATAAGAAGTGCTGTTGCTTTGATATTACTTGCTTTTTTGCTCTAAATAATATAAAAGATAAATAAACATGTTTTTATTGCTGTTTTTACTTATTGTTCTTCGTCTTATATTTCTTAGAAATGCTTATGCACTTGCAACAAATGTAGTCATTGCTTGCCTACTATTTGCTAAGGCTATTTGATATATAACCTCACACAAGAACACAAAAGGCACAATGCATGTGTGATCTGGAGCCAGTTGCCTGATGATCTAATGATCTGGTTACTGGCTCCATAGCTGTCAAATAAAGAAGAAGCATAGCATTGATCTCTCAGGTGGTTGTTATTGATCTATCATTGGCGTCGGGAATTTTCGAGACAAAATCTGCTGTACAGTTCCAGTGCTGAGCCTTGGTAAACATGCAGATTTGTTCTTTATAATGTTTGAAACTTTGGGCCAGATTCAAGTTGATGAGAAAAACTTGTAAGCTTATTCAATTTGAAATTTCCCCATAGACCTCATGAGTTATACCATCTGATAAACTCTCCTCATTTAATTGATGTGCCCATTTTTGGATGGAATTTCAGAGCACAATGATTATAAGCCTTTAATTGGCAATCCAGTCTGCAATTCTATTAGCCTTCTAGTGGCAATGCAATAATGAGCACAAGCCTCCAGAGTTGGTTCTACTCAAGGACTATGCATCAACAGTGCAAAAAGAAACATGCCTTACATAGATGAAAAAGAAACCACAATTAAAGCAGAACTAAAGCTTAACTGGAGAATTAGGGCAGAATTGTTGTTTTGGGCTTCTGCCCCAGCCCAAGGCAACCACAGTCCTTTAGCAGGGAAGATCTGTGCCTCCAAAGCTGTCCCTGTAGCTTCTCATCTTCTGCTGATTCACTGCACATGCTCTGTGCTGCTGTCACTTACTGAGCTTAGGGACTGATATAGGCACAATATACTGAATACAGGTATGGGACCTGTTATCCAGAATACTCAGGACCCGGGGTTTTCTGGATAACGGATCTTTCCGTAATTTGGGTCTTCATGCCTACTAGAAATTCATTTAAACATTAAATAAACACAATAAGCTGGTTTTGCATCCAATAAGGATTAATTATATCTTAGTTGGGATCAAGTACAAGCTACTGTTTTATTATTACAGAGAAAAAGAAAATCATTTTTAAAAATTTGGATTATTTGGATAAAATGGAGTCTATGGGAGTCAGCCATTCCGTAATTCGAAGCTTTCCAGATAAGGGATCCTATACCTGTATATATAATACACAAATGCCATGAATATCTTGTAAATTATATCCTTATAAACCGTGAGTACTCATGTCATTTTTGTCACATGACTCACTAAAACATGTGTATTATAATAAATAAAGCACCCAATTTGTAAATTACGGCCTTGTGTTTTTATATGGTCATGAAACTCCTCGGTAACTTAATTTACAAAAGGGGGTACTTTATTCACTATATAATACAATGGGCAGATTTATCATGGGTCGAAGTGAAAATTTTAATTTAGAATGTTTGAATGGTCAAAACTGTGAAATTACATTAAGGAAGTGTTAGAATTCAATTTGAGTTTTTTTAAAAATTTGAATTTGATTTTTGAGATTTATCATACAGTGACCCTTTAAGAACTCAAATTAAACTATTCGCCTCCTAAAACCTGCAGTATTTCTGTTTAAAACTATGGAAGAAGTCCTGGGATCAATTTGGAGCTGTTTGAAAAACTCAAATCAAATTCGAGTTTGAGTTTGCGGATCTATCCTATTCACTCGACTTTGAAAAATTCTATTTTGATATATTTCGGTCAAATTTCAAGTTTTAAAAAACTCCCATGAACTTCAGATTCGACCCTTAATAAGTAAATCATTTGGACTATTTGTACATAGCAGCTCTAAAAACATCACAATAAGCATCAGAATTTAATAAGCAGCTCTGTAGCATCAGGCAAACCTAATTTCCTGCTTGATGATTTGTGACGACCCCTAAGCTTAGCTTCTCAACAGCTGCTCAGAGCCCACTGAGCATGTGCGTGTCACAGACACTCCTAACAAAATGGGAAACTCCTGTGACACCTCTGAAGGCCCAGATCATTACTATTTTAGAGATGCTGAACCTTTAGGCTGGTTCAATAAGTTCAGTACGGTATATAAAATAGGACATTTTTAGCCTTATTAATTTTTAGGGCTTGGTTCTCCTTTAATTACATGAAATTGTATATACTTAAACTATGCGTCATAGTCTGTATGTGCCCAGGTGATCCTGTTAAAGCTAAAGCAGGTGCCAGCACAGTAAGTATGGCTTGATAAAGTATGACTGGCTCCATCACTATTGCTATTACAAAACTGATAGATAACATGTCTAGCCATATGTCACAAAGGAGCTGTATTTACTGTTAGAAATTCTTTTTCTCATTGGCATTCTATTCCCTCAAGACTGGAGGTATCCTAGAAGCCCAGTAGACTGGGTCTGCCTCATATAATATACCTGCTGTCAAGAATTGCTTGTGCCAGCATAGACTTCTGTCTCCTCTATAAACAAACTTTACACACAATTAATATATGTACTTCTTTACATGGAAAAGATTGAGTGGGGCTATAAGACATTACAATTATGCTGCTAATGAAAATGTCTGGGCTTTCTTCTTTACTAACAATTATAACTAGAAACAAGTGTTTCTGGACAACAGTATTTGGGGGATCTTTTGTGGAGTCTTTTATCTAAACCAAGGAATGCCATCACATATACTTATAAACACATTTTAGAGGGTGCAGATTAGGGATGCACCGAATCCACTTATTTGGATTCGGCCGAACCCCCGAATCCGTCACAAAGGATTCGGCGATTACCGAATCTGAACCCTAATTTGCATATGCAAATTAGGGGTGGGAAGGGGAAAACATTTTTTACTTCCTTGTTTTCTGACAAAAAGTCACGCAATTTCCCTCCCTGCCCCTAATTTGCATATGCAAATTAGGATTCGGATTCGGTTCGGCCGGGCACAAGGATTCGGCCGAATCCGAATCCTGCTGAAAAAGGCCGAATCCTGGCCGAATCCCGAACCGAATCCTGGATTCGGTGCATCCCAAGTGCAGATAGAAAACTCTTCTAAATGTTACATTAAAGAGCACAGGCAGCGCTAGAATCTGCAGCTCAAATCATTTGGCTGCCACTGCTTGAAAACCAGCTGTAAAAAATCTCCCATTAATAAGAACACAAATTCACTTTCCAGAGTCTAACAGGGGAATGTAATAAAAGTCGCAAAGAGCAAAACAATTTGCACCAATAAGACTAAAAATCCACATCTCGCAATGTAATATTGTTCCTTAAACTGTTATTGCATTGCGAATTTTAATTGCGCATTGCGAATTTTAATTGCGCACTCATAAGAAGTGCTTGAAGGTGTCGTAATCTTTTGGAGCAAACGTAGCGACTTTTTCAGTAAGAAGATTTATTACATTGACTGCGCATGGGCGCAAACTATAAAATTCGCAAACGGTCTTTCACTGTCGGAAGTGGTCGCTAAACAGTTTCCGGGCTCACAAAAGCTATATTAATTTCGCACAAAGCAAAATTTGTTCGCGCAGAGGCATAACTTTTCGCATTGCGAATAGTTTTTCCATTTTTATTACATTCCCCCGTAATAGTCGTATTTAGATAGTTATTACATTGCAAATCTAAATTGCAAAGTATGCATTATTTTAAAGACTCCCTTTAAAATGCTTAAAAGGGGTGGATTTGTTGCCACAAAAGAGGCTTTAGGGGGTCATTTATGACTCCTAGTAAAGTAGCAGTCCTGCTGATGTCTCTGCGGGGAGTTGCACCAAACATTCCACTCATTAAAGGTACTTGTGTCTGAGTAATCTTTCCACTCCTGTACGTGTGTGTTTGGTGACATCCTGTTCCTGTTCCAGTTCTGCCTACTGACATTGTGGAGCTAGGTCAATGGCCACTGTGTACTTGCGCCAAAAGAATCAGACTGATGCAAATTGATTGGCCCCTGGGCCACTGATAGAATCATAACAAAGGCTTTTTCAGACATGTTGTGCCAAGAACAATAAACCCTGTCTCCTTTGGATCACTAGTAAGATTTTGCTCACTGGAGCAGGTTCTTAGTTAGTGTCGTTCCAGTATTGGCATCCTTATTTTTATTAATACACATACTATCCCCATGGTGCTAAGAATCTCAGCAAACATATTCTGTCACCCTGTTTTTTATCTTTTGATACAGCCTGCATCCTCACACTTTTCTCTATAAGTATAGATCAATGCACAAAAGGCAATTGATTTAGACTAGAGCAGCCAGCAGAGTAGACCCGGAAACACTGTGTGAATGTTGGCCTGAATCCCCCCGACCCGAGGGTAAACACACGAGTTCTACAAACTTTGGGCCAGCCTGCACATCACTAAAATGCATCATGTAAAACCCACTTGAATTATTTAATTCAAAAGGATCCTGTCATCGGAAAACATGTTTTTTTCAAAATGCATCAGTTAATAGTGCTACTCCAGCAGAATTATGCACTGAAATCCATTTCTCAAAAGAGCAAACAAATTTTTTTATATTCAATTTTGAAATCTGACATTTGGCTAGACATTTTGTCAATTTCCCAGCTGCCCCCAGTCATGTGACTTGTGCCTGCACTTTAGGAGAGAAATGCTTTCTGGCAGGCTGCTGTTTTTCCTTCTCAATGTAACTGAATGTGTCTCAGTGGGACATGGGTTTTTACTATTGAGTGCTGTTCTTAGATCTACCAGGCAGCTGTTATCTTGTGTTAGGGAGCTGCTATCTGGTTACCTTCCCATTGTTCTTTTGTTTGGCTGCTGGAGGGAAAAAGGGAGGGGGTGATATCACTCTAACTTGCAGTACAGCAGTAAAGAGTGATTGAAGTTTATCAGAGAACAAGTCACTAGACTTGGGGCAGCTGGGAAATTGACAATATGTCTAGCCCCATGTCAGATTTCAAAATTGAATATAAAAAAATCTGTTTGCTCTTTTGAGAAATGGATTTCAGTGCAGAATTCTGCTGGAGGAGTACTATTAACTGATTCATTTTGAAAAAAATATTTCCCATGACAGTATCCCTTTAAAGAATCATGAATGGAGGCTTATTTTCGTGACCACAAAATGAGTTCTTAAAAAGGATATAAATGAGTTGGAGAAAGTGCCTTGCAACTAAACTGGTAAGAGTGATGGATATTTAGACTGTCAACTTTTGGGTTGTTTTCTCTAAAGTTTTGAGTTCTTAAAAAGGATATATTGCAATATATGGACAAACAGTCCCTGTTTTGTGGTCACAGCCTCATTGCACCCTGGCCTAATTGTTTTAAAAATTAGTGGTGAGCACAACTTTCCCTTGTTTGAAGGGCATTATAAACATATAGTGGGGGATCCTTTCTCCAATAAAAAGGATCAATGTACCAAAGCCAATTGTTTTAGACTAGAGGAACTGAATTTTGAAGTAGTGTAGGTGGTTTTTCACAATGAAGACAGTGAGGTTTGGGAATGCCTTGCCAGGTGTTGTTGTGATGGCCTATTAATGCCTTTAGGAGTGGCTTGGATGATTTTTTGAACAAACATCATATCCACAGTGACAGTGATTTTAAGATCTACAGGTATTAAGTATAGGTATCAGTATATATACTGCTGGCTCACAACCTTTATTATTAACTCCCATGACCCATACCTTGGTCATTAATAGAAATTTTTACTAGGGTTTTAAGAACCATTAGTAAAAAGTACATATTAACCAGCACCCAGTGATTTTACGCACGTATTCGATTCAACAAATCGTAAGGTATCTCACCTACTGTACATTTTATACCAGTCACATGTAACTATTCATTATAAATTCATATCACATACAAAAAATGTTTTACCAATTCATTAAAAATGATCACGAAACAATCAATATTTTAAAGGGACTTGTTCACAGTCAACAACAAGTTTATTGTTGGTATTGTTCAACACTTCCTTGGAGACTTTCGGAAGAATTCATACGGTAAGTACAACTCTTCCAATAATTAATTTATAATGCTGTTCAAAGTGCATAATATAATGTCCCTCATATAAAGTCCCTCATATAATGCCACCATTAGCTCCATATACACTTGAAGCCCTCACTACTATTGTTCTGGGAAAAGTTGAGTGAAACCATTTTCAAGTGTTCTTAAAAATGCGACCTTCAAGAGTGCAGCTTCCCCCAGCCTGCTATGACATGCTACCCTGGTCAAACAGCATGGGGCAAATGTGTAGCCAAATGGGGTTGTAAATGCAATAATTCACATCAAGGGAAACCCTATAATTTGTACAACAGCCTATAGACGAATATATGAAAAGTTGTGGAAACACCATATGTAGAACATATTTTCAACATCAGCTCTATTGGCTTTGAATAGAAGAGTGATGTTCAACATTTGTTGTGAGCCAGTTATCTGACTTCCTACAGTATATGCTATGCCTGGGACTAGGATAAAATCAAAATGAAGAGATCAAAGTAAGTCATTGGAGTTCTAGCATAGGCTAGGGGGAGAACCACATCCAGCCAGCAGACTTCTAGTTAATACAGAACAGACAGTATAAAGTAGGGATGCACCGAATCCACTATTTTGGATTCGGCCGAACCCCAAATCCTTTGTCAAAGATTCGGCTGAATACGGAACCAAATCCAAATTTGCATATGCAAATAAGGGATGGGAAGGGGAAAAATTTTTACTTCCTTGTTTTGTGACAAAAAGTCATGGAATTTGCCTCCTTGCCCCTAATTTGCATATGCAAATTAGGATTCGGATTCGGTTTGGCCAGGCAGAAGGATTAGGCCGAATCCGAATCCAGTTGAAAAAGGCCGAATCCTGGCCGAATCCCGAACCGAATCCTGGATAGTGTAAAGTGAATACAAACATTACATACAGGTTTTCCACTCTTTCAACAGTTATAGATTAAGGAGAAATAAGACCTTTCTGTGGAAAATATTGGGTAAATATTTACTCAAGTTTTATAGGGGTTTCTAACCTGTTTGTGATATGACCGTACATATTAGTACCTACCTTAATGAAATCTCTTAACAAATAAATAAGATATGACTTATAACCTGCTGCTTTGCTAAAAGAAAGGCATGAGCGAGTCTCACAGAAACCTGCCTAGTACAAAATGTTACCATATAATGCGGCCGCAGCACACTGTATTACGCTTGCTCAATCACTATGATTAACAGATCTCTTTCCTATTATCACATGCACATAAATTCTCCCAAAAGAATCAGCATTAAATACTGTTATGGATTTCCATACAAATCTGACCATTCTTCATACCCTTTGGTTGAAATTAGTTCATTTCTACCCCTTGCCTATGTGAAATGCCGACAATGGACTCAGCTTGATTTCTCTTCCTCCTACACAGGTTTTCAGCCTTCATTCTCACAAATTCAACATTTTGCACTATATGTTAAAACACTTTCCACAGCAGGCATTTTTAAGCAGACATAAAGA
Organism: Xenopus petersii; assembly: GCA_038501925.1. Classification (NCBI taxonomy): domain Eukaryota; kingdom Metazoa; phylum Chordata; class Amphibia; order Anura; family Pipidae; genus Xenopus; species Xenopus petersii. The sequence continues at coordinate 127,445,390 of CM076682.1, forward strand.
AATTAATTGCTGGTATTATTGTCTTTTTAAGCAGGCATTTACTACGGAAATCCATGTCAATCCCCCATTTAATGCTTCAACTCTATGTTCTATGCAAATCTGATTGTAATGTGCATTCAGCAGCGAGCATTATACAATATATTTTTATTTACAGAAAAAAATTATTGACACTTTTGTAATTTCAACCAACAGACAACAAAGGGAAATTTGACGCTTCATTTTAACTCTTTTTGTGAATCAATTAAGCCGTAATTTCTGTTTGTGTTGTATATTTTTCAACACTGTCATTTATGTATAAATGTATCTATGAATACAATTAGCCTCTATGATTATAACCAAACTGGTAAACTGGTTAAAAGTCAGATATACTTTTTAGATTAGTGCTTTGCAGATCTCCCTGCTTCCAGAGATATTAAAGGCGTAGTTCACCTTTCTGTTAACTTTTAGTATGGCCAGTTCTAAGCAACTTTTCAATTGGCCTTATTTTTTTTTTATCATTCTTTAATTATTTGCCTTCTTCCTCTGATTCTTTCCAGCTTTCAAGTTCACTGACCCCATCTTAAAAAAAAATGCTCTGTAAGGCTACAAATGTATTGTTATTGCTACTTTTTATTACTCATCTTTCAATACAGGCCCTCTCATATTCATATTCAAATCAATGTGTGGTTGCTAGGGTAATTTTACCACAGCAACCCAATTGCTGAAATGGCAAACTAGAGAGTTTCTGAATTGAACACAAATATTAAAAAATAAAAGCCAATTGCAAATTGTCTCAGAATATCATTCTCTACATCATACAAAAGTTATTTTTATGGTGAACAACCTCTTTATTATCATGTGCCCCCTTCCCTCAATAAAGTCCTTGCACTCAAGTAATGCTGTGATATAGTCAATAGATGACTTTAACAGAACTGTCTCTTCCACTTTTCTTTTGAAATGTAGGAAAGTTGTTTGAGTGGCGGGGCCAGTTATGTTCTGGGTATAAAATGTATACTGTTATGTTTTAGGTAGCAGAGGATGAGTAGAGTATAACAGTGCTTTATTAGCAGAGTTATGCAGGCATTACACAACATTAAGCTTTCACTTCTGTTGAATCGCTCGATTTCTCCATTTGCTTGTGGGTAATACACTGAAGATTTCCTATGCACAATATTCCTCTCTCTCAGAAAGGATTCAAACTCAGATGAGATAAACTGTGGTCTGTTGTCTGATATTAACTCCTTTGGATTACCTTCTCTACTGAAGACTGTAGACAGAAATGTTATCACTGTGGCTGATGTTATATGAGAAACAAATGCAATTTCAGGCCATTTACTGTCTATCTAGGTTATAGCAAATCTACAGTCTATAGGAGAATCTGTAAAAGGACCCACAATATCAATAGCAAGTTTTTCCCATGCTGAATCAGGAAATGGTACTGGTTTTACATCTGGTTTCTTGTGTACAAAGTTCTTTGCACAGCCCAGTGAAGTGTTGCTTTGTGGCTGTGTGTCAGGCACTGGTGCTGTAGTAATGAGACCATCCACTAATTGTAGGTTTAATGCAGCAAAGAGATCCCTTCCAAGTATAGCAGTAGCCTTATTCACAATGTAAAAGTCACATTTTGCAGTATTTGATTCAAATTGTACAGTCGCTGGCAAGCAACCAAGGACAGGGATTGGATCCTTTAAAGGAACAGTTACACCAAAAAATTAAAGTGTTTTAAAGTAATGAAAATATCATGTAGTGTTGCCCTGCACTGGTACAACTGTTTGCTACAGAAACACTACTATAGTTCATATGAACAAGCTGCTGTGGAGCAATGGCGAAAATTGAAAAATGGTTATACAGGTTAACTAATGGATAACAGATAACACCATTAGATAGAAAGAGCTTATCTGCTACCTGTTGTGTAACCTGGACCTTTTCTCCTTTGAATGGCTGCCCCCATTGCTACACAGCAGTTTATTTATATAAACAATTGTAGTGTTTCTTAAGCAAACACAGCAGTTTTACCAGTGCAGGGCAACACTGCATTATATTTTCATTACTTTAAAACACTTTTATTTTTTGACGGTACTGGTCCTATAAGTAACTGACCAGTTTCAGGGCAGTTGCAACAAGCGGATCTTTTGCAAAGTATTTCAAGAAAATATCCTTTGGTAGTATAGAAACAGCTGAACCTGTATCAAGCATCAGGTTAATGGAGTGTCCCTTGTCAGCAGAAGCAGTACTGACACTGACAGTGCATATAAACTTGTCTGGAATAAATGTACAAGCTTTATCCACACTTAATACTTTAACATTTGCAGTAGTGACTTCATGAACATCTTTAGCAGAACTAGGGCAGATCTTAGCAAAATGTCCTACTTTTGTGCATTTGCGGCACCGTTTAGCTCTTGCAGGATATGTAACATGATTTACAGTGTGTTGTGTTGAACCACAGCGAAAGCAGTATTTTCTATTTGTATTTGCTGCACGGTTTTTCCGTGTAGGTGAATCCCTTTCCTTAGCACTGTATTTTGCTTGACTGTGCATTATTAGGCCACAGTGCTGAATTCACAATCTGTACATTTCCAGCAGTTCCCTGACTGAGAGTTTTAGCCTCTGCCACTGCTGTTTCAATTTGGCTAGCAACTGTAATAGCCTTTGCAAGGGTTAAATCCTGCTCTAGGAGCAGTCTCTCTCTAATGTGAGACCACTATTTGGTCTCTTAGCATTTCATCTTTTAGATTCCCAAACTCACAGGTAACAACCAGCTCTCTCAAAGCTGCTACAAATTGTTCTGTGGATTCGCCATTACGTTGTCCACGTTGGCGGAATTTATATCTTTCAGCAACCACATTTACTCTTGGCATGAAAAAGTTCTTTATAGCAGTAAGAGCAGTTTCATAAGTATCATCAGGTAATGGTAATGTATATAATATACACTGTCCCTCTGCTCCCAGGCAGTGAATAAGTAAAGCACGGTTTCTAGCAGCAGAAATCTCCCCTTGGTCAGCAGCAATAATGTAGTTTTCAAACATACGGATCCAAGCAGTAAAAGTTATGGTAGGCTCACCAGGGTTTGGAAAAAAAGGTACGGGCTGCTGCAGAGGTAGGAGAGCCATCCTTATGTTTTGGGTATATAGAGGAGAGTATAACAGTGCTTTATTAGCAGAGGCATGCAGGCATTACACAACAGTAGGCTTTCATCTACAGGCCATTTGTATAAACACCACATATACCCTGCCACCCTATTGACTGACCATACAATTACAGACACGTCTCCATAATAAAGGTATACTATCCCAGACTAGAGAAATAAATCTAAATTGGCTTGTAGATTAAGACTATGCAGAAAAACTTTTAGGCGTTCTTGAAAACATATAAAGCCTTCATTAATGCACTGGTATAACAATTTGAAATATATGTATTTCATGATATTTTGTGGGTCTTGGCAAAGGATTGTTTATTTGCTGCAGGGATTAACTTGCCCTTCTGTTTGCAGATTTAGCTTTCCTTACTTTCCAGTATACAGTTGTATAGTCATATGGGTAGATAAAAAGGAACAACATGGACTTCTGTATATTGTAGTAAAGTAAGTTCTTCCTACACGAAGGAGCAACAAGGGGGTACATTATCCATAATATACTGTTCACTTTGTCAAAATATCTAAAGAGCAGAATATTTTTTGTAATTTAAAATATCTGCTTTTATGGTCAGATCATCTATATGAGTTATCAAAGTTTCTATTTAACTCAAACCCCAAGTGACTAATAAAGCAGAATGCTTTAAAGAACTGTATAGGGGATACCAGTACTAGAATGCACCCTATGTGGCTTAATATAAAGAAGTTAATAAGAATGAGAGAAAGGCATTTAGAAACTATAAGTCTATAGGGACAAAAGATATTTTTAACTAATATAAACACTACAGTGTAATGAATGTTGTAAGCCAGCAAAGATGGGAAATGAGGAGCGCATTGCAGGCAGAGGCTAAGACTAACCCCAAAAAGTTTTTTAATTATATTAATAGTAAAAAGATGCGGGTTGAAAGTATGGCTCTTTTAAATAATAGTAACAGTATGGTTGTAACACATACAGAAAAGGCAAACTGCAAATCAGGTCTTTTCTTCAGTGTATACAAAAGAGGAGTCAGAGTTCCCAGATCCACCACTGTTGGCTCAGCTCAGTATAGTCAGTGGCTGACTCAGGATATGGTTCATAAAGCTTTACAAAAATCAATGTCAACAAGGTACCAGGGCCAGATGGAATACACCCTCATGTTCTAAGATAGCTTAATTCAATTTTAGACCTGCCTCTATTTCTGATTTTCTCAGATTCGCTTTCATCTGGTATGGTACCTATGGATTGGAGAAAAGCTGTTGTCATTCCTATATTTAAAAAGGGATTATGATCTCAGCCTGGCAATTATAATGCTTTATTTACCAGTATGTCTTTCCAGCTGACACAAGGTCACCCATTCTGATTAGAAGAAAGGAGGTTCCGCCTGAATATTCAGATGGGATTTTTTACAGTGAGAGCTGTGAAGATGAAGCTCTGAATCAGTTGTACAGGCTGATACATTAGATAGCTTTAAGAAGGAGTTGGATGACTTTTTAACAAGGGAGGAAATGCAGGGTTATGGAAGATAGCTCATAGTACAAGTTGATACAGGGACTGGTCTGATTGCCATCTTGGTGTCAGGAAGATTTTGCTTCCCCCTCTAAAGCAAGTTGGAGAGGCTTCAAATGGTTTTTTTGCCTTCCTCTAGACCAACTATCAGTTAGGCAGGTTATGTATACAGACGTATAAGTTTAATCTTGATGGACGTGTCTTTTTTCAACCTCACGTACTATGTTACTATGTTACTATGCCAGGGGGTGCAAAATAAAGTCCTTAGTGCTTATTCAGTAATCACATGTGCTCTGCACCCAGTTTAAAAAATTGAGAGGTAGAGAGCACAGTGCTGGCTGGTGCAATGTCCTTTGCAATCTATGACATGCATGTCTAAATGTTAAGCAAGTTAGGGGACAGGTAGGGTAAGGTAATGATGTACAGTACCTTAGTGTTTCATATTACTATTACTATGCTAAACATTCGTTTTGGTACTGGTGATAATCTAATTCAAAGGAAAGCTATTGTTAAAACTTTTGTAACATAAAGCCATACATACATTATTGCTGGACTACATTTGCCAGCTGATTTTGTATTCCGTGTAACTTGTAGATATTTGTAGATATTTCGACATTTGAACATTATCTATTTTTTAACTTGTTTTATTCACCTTTAATCTGTACCCCTAAAACATGCTGACTTTTGCTTATCCATGAGGCTTTGATTGATGGTAATGTTGAGCCATAACCTTTAACAAGAAACGTTCATCTATTAGGTTGGTTTGCGTGTCTACTGGAGCCTAGCAATGCAACTGAACAAAAGTTAAATATAGGGACTGCACACTCAAATTTAAAAGGCAAAAGTTTATTACATTTACAAAAAATACACTCACATATTTAGCTATGGCCCAGTATTGGTCCTACTCGTTTCGACCACAAGAGTGGTCTTCATCAGGGGCAAAATCCATAAGGTATTAGAAAAAGGATAAAAAGGTCTTTTTATCCTTTTTCTAATATCTGTATTTTTTGTAAATGTAATTTTGCCTTTTAAATTTGAGTGTGCAGTCCCTATATTTAACTTTTGTTTGATTATTTTTTGGAGACTTTATATGGGCATTCTTCATGGGACAAGCACCTCACTATTAAATTGAAATTGGGTGTGCGCCTTCTAAAAATCAAATTTTTTAGCAATGCAACTGAAACCTGCTATCTCAGCTAATGCTATACATATATATATATATATATATATATATATATATATATATATATGTACATGTATATTTGTATATATTTATAGAAACAAATATATATGACTTGCTGCATTAAAGATGACCATATACAGTTCAGTTTGGCAATCCATACAGGTGTATTGATTTTGATGATTGTGACAATTTTGAGTGGAGTGCAAGAAGAAGCTTTGCACAAATTATCTTTAGTAAATGGCGTCAGTTTGTACAACTGCATCCATATTTGTGTAACCAAAACTGCCATTTAAAATGAAATGAACACTGGTGTGTGTCCTAGTGGTGTATTTGTGAGCTAGACTGGTTTTGCAGACAAATTGACTGTGAACTAGTTTTGTGCAACTTCCCATAACATAATAGGGGTTATTTATGAACACAAAAACTGTGTGCAAAGTGCACACACACAAAGTCTCAGACATGAATAGCGTCAATATGTGCAATAATTACATCCATTGTAGTATGAAGCAACTGCAACTGTGATTGCACGTGAGCCCTAATGTTTTTTTTTTCTTTTTGACACATGGAAATATAATCTAAAGCCTAAGAAATAAATTGTATTCCTCTTTCTTTATTTTTATATTAGCATGTTCATTTCTAAGGTAGCTCCCTTGTTTAAATCATTGGTCTCATTTGGTACCAGTCTGAGGCTGTGCAGTAATTCTCCAGTATGAAATGCAATGTGCACCTTGTTAACTCTTGCTCCATAATTCGTTCATAAATAAAAAAAATACATGTATGGGACCAGTTATCCAGAATGCTAGGGACCTTGGGTTTTCTGGATAATAGATCTTTCTATAATTTGGATCTTTATAACTCAAGTCTACTAGAAAATGATGTAAACAAACCCAATAGGCAGGTTTTGCTTCCAATAATGATTCATTATATCTTAGTTTGGATCAAGTACAAGGTACTGTTTTATTATTATAGAGAAAAAGGAAATTCATTTTAAAAAGTTGGATTATTTGGATAAAATGGAGTCTATGGGAGATGGCTTTTCCATAATTCGGATCTTTTGGATAAATAGGTTCTGGATAATGGATCTCTTACCTGTACCTTCTATATGTCAATTAGCTGTCAATAATAGAAAGGGATTATTCAAGTCTAAACAATCTATACCATTTCAGTAATTAGCAATACAGCTAAAAAACTTTATTTTTTGAATTTTAGACTCATGCATTCACATTTAGATTCATTCTATTCACATTCACAAAAATGTTTTAGTTTAGAATATTGCATGCTGGAGCAGTGCTGTACAATGTTTCTAACAAACTGTTCAATCTTCCTTTTTTTTATTGTATAGCATCATTGGGAGAACACAGCTACAAAAAATATTCTCATATTATTTCTGAAATGAGAAAGGGGATCAGTTACCCACCAAAATTACCAATAATTCTAAGTGGTACAGAACAGGGTTTTAACAGTAGGGAAAGAGCAAAAGGCCAGTAGCCCACGTGTTGATTTTGTGTACCAGTTTAACCAAAAATTTGAATCTTAGTGACATGGAACTAAACCAGGGATCTCAAAGAAGATATTTTATAAACCAGAATGAAGAGACAAGGGAAATTAACAGGACCATAACAGGGAAAGGCAGACACAGAATAAGTGAGCAACAGGTAGGAATTTACTAGCAGGTTAAGTAATGAGACTAATTCTGAAGACAGTTGCACCAACTATACATTATTTATTATGAAAGGGAAACTGTAATAGTCTACATGTCTAGAAGTTAGAAAAAAAGTAAATACCTGGCGGCTATGGGTAACTGTACTGATTGCTGATGGATGAGCCCTACTCTGACTGCAGAAAAACCATCCTGAGCTTTTTTATACAAATAAAGCATAATAACAACAATAATAAATAATAATACAGCTTCCCTGAAAGTGTTGGTGCCTAACCCAAACCATAATAAATTGTCATGTTACGTGCAAAGCTTAATGGCTCTGTAGCTATAGGAAAATAATCAAAAGCACAGGGACTTAGGTTCAAGTTCCCGGCGATCCTCATTTCGATTGATATGTGAAACCAAATAGCTTTATTTGCTAAGGTATAGATATTTAACTGCTTATAGTAGATTCAAACAATGCACTTGATCATACTGTAAATGGCTCATGTAACAGTCATGGCAAACTACTCATTATTAGAACTGGACTCTAAGCATTAATATCAATCTCTTTAGAGTTCTTGTCATGGAAGAAACTTAATTCCTGCTGCTCACACTGTAAATGAGTGTCAAACACTGGAACTTTTAAGACATTCAAAAAGGCTGCTGGAATTCAATCAGTCACGAGCTGGTAGGGTTATTCCGACACTTACAGAGAGTCTAGTAAACAATTCTCCACTAAGTGCTGGAAATGTTCTATGAGGCTTTACTAATGTTTGTCCTTTAGTCACAGCTCCTTCTTTTCTATCCTTTATAGTAATGAGTCTAACTCAGAGTCCTTCAGCTGTTGTACAAACTACAAATCCCAGCATTCTCATGCTGAGAGCCAGGAGTGTATGAGAGTAGGAATGTATTATTTTTGGGTAAACAAGCAGGAAGCAAACTCTCCAAGGTACATTATTTCAGCTCTGTAAGTTTATAGTAATAGCATATGAATGTAAAAATGAACCCTGGGAACTCTTGAACTTAGTTCTGTAGCTAGTAATCATATGCTCTATTGCCTCAAGACAAAGGTATTCTTCCTCCTAGTGTTACACAAAACGTAATCCTGCTATATATTTTCTCATGGTTATACTGTACTTATAAAGTATTTATAGTTTGACCAAATTGGATTGTTTAAACAATGCCTTGCTCAGAATAAGTTTTATTTATACAAGGTGATGGTAATGGCAAAAAGGGCATTTCATTTTTAAGAGAATAATAAATGAATATTTATTTTAAAAAAAACTATTTCATAAAAGCAAGAAAGAAGAGGTCATAACCAGACTTGTTTCCCTGCTACTGGTTCTGACAGTACTGCAGGTACAGATGCCACATTCACATCTAGACACTATGAGGCAGATTTCTTTGAGTCAGGCTGCATTGGCATAGTAGCAGGGACCCATGGAGTTAACTTCCCTTATGGCTTGATAAATAATGAATAAGATGCAGTAGATTACCTTCTGTAACACCCCTGTTCTTCCTCTTTGGCCTCCAACTTCTAACTAAGGTGAATGTCTGCTGGGGAGCCTGGGACAACAAGGCGTGCTGCCTAAAGAGACAACCCCTTTAGAGAAGTCAGGGAACAGGGACCCCCTTGAACAAGGTTACAAAGCAATAGGAAAGGATCTGTCATACAGAAATGTAAATTAGACAGTTTAGAGCAGTAAGAGAAGCCTGGTAATCCAATGTAGGATTCATAGCTGGAAGCAGCTCTCCCTGAGGCCTCACTGATCTTAAAGTGAAGGGAACACAGTTCCAGACTAGCATTCTACTCCATGATAATTTCTACTGGAGGAGACCTAGACCACTGTAGCCTCAAAGTTTCTTACAACCAGCCAGACCGTCTCCACAGTGCTATTTCCTTGCTCTGCCATTTATCTACTTCATTGATCTGCTGCAAGTAGAACCCTGTGGCTTTTGACAATAAAATCCTCTTCCACCATCATGAGGGCCCATACAGGCCCGGATTTGTGGAAAGGCCACCTAGGCCCGGGCCTAGGGTGGCAGGATTTTAGGGGGCGGCATGCTGCCGAACCACACCCACATTGGTTCAAAAACACTGGGAAAGCGCTGGAAATACAATTATTTTTTACATTTCCGTGCGCCAATCCCCATTGCTCCAGTCCAGATGATGAAAATTTTCACGAATAAAGGGGAGGGGACAGGGTCGAAGAACGGCAGTGGGCCTAGGGGTGCCCACTATGTAAATCCTGCCCTGGGCCCAGATGAGAAAGGGAGTCCAAGGTAACTGATGTTCTACCTAACTTAGCTAGAAATTATGTTTTTGGCATAGGATTACATAAGTATACCATGTTTGTAATCTTAAATAGAAAACATATGACAAATATTAGTATTATATGTCCCATATATGTATTCCATAATTAGCTCAGTGATTGCATATGAATGTTAAAAATAAATAATTCCATCTGAACTATAGCTCAAATGAGCACAAGATAGGACTGATAAGGGTGCTAGTGTTCTTGCTGCCATTTTGATTCTATTCTTTTGCTAGTGATCTTGGCCTGTTTTTAGGACACTGCTTATGGAGCGAACCAAACTGAGTTTTCTTTGACTGGAATTTGCATTTATGTGTACAGCCTGCCCTGACCTTTGGCTTTATTGAAGCATTTTCTGCCTGCTTGCCACCTGCCTCCAATGTCTGACCTACTTCTCAGATTATCTTTCTGCCCTTTTCAATGGTCTCTTTTCACATGGTTTGCTACATCTCCTTATTTGTCCAATTCCAGTAAATGTGGGGTAGAATGGAAGTCGCTAGTGGTGGTTCTTCAGATATTTACTTCCAGCTATTCTATTATTTAAAATCATTTTAATGCTTCACATTCACCAAATCCCAACATTTTTTGCCTTACAAATTTGCAGTATTGCCATCTAAGCATGTTCACCATTGGTCAGTCTGCGTCTAACCTGTAAGTCCTCTTGTTTCTCTCTCTCTCTCTCTCTCTCTCTATATATATATGCCCTTCCAGGATTATCTCTGTACACTATGGCTGACTGTTTTGGTGTTTTATAAATAAATTAAAATAATTATATATACAGATGAGTAGAGAGCATTTGAGGAGACTAGACATTATTTATTATAATAACCATGCAGATAGACAAGTTAACCGCATGTCCCTTTAAGTTCCAAACTGTGTGAGATCCCTGATGCTGTTAAATAAAATCAACAACTTAATAAACACACCAAATGCTTATCTAAGTGTCTGCTATAAAATAGTATTGAACTAGACAATTTGCTCTTAATTTTCTAGAAAATAGATAAGACTATAGTATCTCTCCACAGTCACTTGGGAAATTAACTCCTCTGCTAGCCAATCTGAGAAACAATCTACATCCCATGAAAGACGGCTTGTTCTTGCCTTTATTACCTTCCTTTTGCTAACACCCTGTGGAGCAGTTCAGATATCTTTTCATTACGATGACTTAAGTAAATAAAGGAAACATATATTTTTGACTAACTTTCAGTTGTCCTCTGGTAAAGGAAGAACAGTAAATGTATTTGAAAAATATAAAAGCCCCTTAATTACATGTAAACCGTTGCCACTGTTTTTTAAAGGAGAACTAAACCCCTATTTAAGCAAAAGTCCCCACTGGCCCTCTTCCGCTGGCACAGTGTTACCCCTGAATTGTGACCCCTCTTGAAATACTGAGCGCAAATGCAGAGTCAGCATAGCGGAGCTTATGGGGGCCATCTTTGTTGCTTTGGTATTGTTTGTGAAGTGAGCAGCGTATCGGTGCATACGCAGTTGGAGCAGTTTTCCGGTTTGTTTCAACTGCGCATGTGCTGGAAGTAACGGAAATTGCCGAAAGGAAGGAAGAAGCCACAAAGAATACCAAAACGACGGAAGATGGCGCCCGTGAGCTCAGCTGCGCTGACTCTGCTTGTGCTGTCAGTATTTCAAGAGGGGACACAATTCAGGGGTACACTGTGCAGTGGGAGGCAGGGAGGGGGGCCAGCGGAGGGGGGCAGTGGGGAATTTTGTCTAAAGGGGTTTTAGTTTTCCTTTAAGCCTTTTACCACAAAATTGCATGAATTCCATCTAGGGTGATCAATGCGTCTGTTTCTCAAATTTTACAAATTTGGGGGCATGACCTGGATGTGAACCTGAGCTGATTCTGGTCTTAGGCGTTCATGGTCAAATATGCAACCAAAGGACTCCACTCTAAGAAGCATTAGCACCTTTTTCTGCTTCAAAGACCATGCTGAGGCTTTATAAGAGAGCTTTATTCCACCATCTTGGATCTGTTATGTAGAAAACAAAGTCAGATGCAGCAGGTCTCCATTAGGAGACGATTTTCTCAATTGTAATGATGCAATTGGGGGGAAATATGCTACAAAACTGTTTCCTTTTCATTTCTGTACAATGCAAGAGCAGACTCAAATAATTCAGACCCTATGGACAATCTTCACTTGCAGGTAGGGTTGCCACCTTTTCTGGAAAAAAATATATATAAATATATATATTTATATATAAATATATATATTTGTCTTTTTTCCCTATTAAAAACATTGGGATCAGCCATCATATTTACTGACCAGGCCTACTTGCAGGTCACTTCTATCATTTAACAGCCTGCTAGTATGGAAGAAGTGCGACTTTAGCTTTTGGGAAAATCTTGTTACAATCCCAACTGCTATTTACTGGGGATATTTAGTTGAATGCATGCTCAGCCCACTTACTGCCTAAGCTTGAGTGTAACTGAATAACTTGCCTCTAAGGCTAGCAGTGTTATCCAGACCACTTGTGATTGGTAGGACAGAGAAACACGTGTCCCCCTGACTTTTTACCATTGATGAGAGAAACTAAAGGTGAGACTGCCCACTAAGTCCTGAAATTATAGTGCACCCAAAATGTTGCTTGTTCACTGTTAAGCTGCGCAACTTACATAAAAGCAACAACAGTTCTTTCTCATACTTCTGGAAAGAGTCTGTTTTATTCTAGAGTCCTCACAAAGTCATTGGCTAGAGGATATTTGTATATTTTACACACATGCTGTCCAAAAGTTGGGTTATCGTGGGTCAATTATCTAATATAGTACATGTTCAAGGGTCTGACTATGGGTCAGACTATATTAAAATGATGAGGTGTTTGAATACTTGAGCAGGCAATGGGCCATTAAAATGATAACTATTATCATTTCCTGCTCCAGTGGAGCTTGCACTCTAATGGCCCTATGATATTCACACAACACAGTAGGATTCATTTTATCAGAAGCCTAAATTTTATTTAGATCAGATCAGATCAATCTTATCAGATCTGCCTAAAAGCTGACCTGTGGGGACATTTTACACCTCTTGTCAAGTGAGTGACAGAAATAGCAGCACTTTTTTTTTAAACATTTTAAAAAACAACTGCACTGGAGCAACATAATTGGTTGATTATGTAAGGCTCTAAGTTTGCCCAAGTGCAGTAACTAACCAATCAGCAGGTAGAATTTACTGGTCACCTGTTTAAAAGCAAACATCTTATTGGTTGCTATGTCTAACTGCATCTGGGCACGCAAAGTGCCTTTTATTACATTTGGGGGTTAGTTTTTTTAAATAACCTATTTATGTGCAAATGGGTTCATGAGTTACCATTAGTAATGTTGCAGTTTTAAAAAGGGACTTTTTGGCTGCAAAACACTGCATCTTTGTGAACTGAACCCTGTGTGTGCTGCAGTAAATATCCCCATGCAATCAGTCCTATCTGGCTGATCAATACTCCCTAGATCTGCAGCATTTATTTTCTCCATCTAGAAAGTTATGAATAGGCATGGGTTTTAGAACACGCAATGCTTTTCAGCATAATTTGTATTTCATTTTTCTGATAAGTATGCAAGCAGCGTTGCGAGTTGGAGGTTTAGTCAAGGGTCTGTCAGGGTACATTAGTAATCAATAATAAACAAAGGAAACTTGACATATTCTGGTAAGTAATGAAATTTTATGTCCACGTAAATTAAATCCACAAATTTATCAGCAAGGCCTAATCAATTAAGACAAATAATAATTAAAGCTAACAGAAAAAGTACAGTACAAGAGAAGACTGGTTGACATGGATTATGACCAAAGTCCGCCCCAGCAGTATTAAGAGGTTTACTTCAGTAATGTCACTGGTCATCGACATGATCAATGAACTCATTCTTTCAGCCACATCCAATTATCAGTTTACTGTAGAGGGAATTCTAATAAATCAGATTACATTACATTACATTTCACGGTTGGAAGGAGGATATTAAATGGGAACACAAAATTGTCGGTTTTTTACCAAATGTATAGTTACGCAAACACAGCTTGAATAAAGCCATAGATAGTTTATTGGAATTAGCCAAGATGTACATGCCTCACTTGCTCATAGAATGAATTAGAAGTCTGTTTCAATTTGGCATTGCAGTTGTGTTTAATTAAAGGTAGAATATCTATTATGGCTTTAAATGGGCCAGGTGTTTAGTAGCCCATTAACACTATCTATGCTTGCACAGATTGTTCAGCACTAAATTGACTGTTACAAGATAATATTATGCAGTGGTGAACTGATACAAAGATCTGTGTGCAAATAATAATTTGACTTAAAGTAAAGTTCACCTAAAAGGAACTTTGGGTACATCATAATTGTTGTAATTATTCACTTTACATATGTTAAAAATCACTTTCAGGTTCTCATATGTAATGATATGAAGTTCTTTTAAGTGTTAATGGAGGCTCAAATATATATATATATATATATATATATATATATATATATATATATATATATATATATATATATATTGATTGATTGATTGTAACAACAATAATGGCTATTAATATTGGAACCTGAAATCTGGAGTCTTCAAGTTTGGTCCACAAAATACCAAACTACCTGGCTTTATTATCCTTTGTGACATAAGACTAATCTAAACCAAACCCAGTGGTGTGGTTATGAGTGGGGAATATGTTAAATGCAATCCCCCCCCCCATATTGGAGTTCTGGGTGATTGCCATGACCCTTTCACTTGGTAATCTAGCATATAGTCTTCATACATAAACCTAAGCAAGCTGCATGACTGGACATTCTGCAAAATTCTTCCAAAAAAATCCACTAAAAATAGGTTTTCTTTGTTTTTTGAATACACATAGGTAATAAAGAAAGAAGACAAGAGACCAGAAAAATAAAAAAATACTAGTATAGGGATCCTTTATCTGGAAACATATCCAGAAAGCTCTATATTACTGAAAGGCCATCACCATAGACTCCATTATAAGCAAGTCATTCTATAAACTAAGATGCATGAATCCATATTGGTGGCAAAGCAATCCTATTGGGATTATTTAATTTTAAATACTTTTTAGCAGACTTAAAGTATGGTGATCCAAATTACAGAAAGTTCTTTTATCTGGAAAACCCCAGGTCCCCAGCATTCTATAGATCCCATTGTTTTCAAGGCCTCCATTAAAAAACACACACATGGGTTAGCCTAGCCAAGAATTTTCTGGTATGTTGTTCTTCATATTATTATATATTGTTTTCAGTCTATGTTCAAAAAGCCACAATGCTAAACAGGGAGTGTCAAACATTAGAAAGGAATGTACAGAGCAGTCTTTTGTGCATAAAGCCAGCATGGCTGTAAGAAACTCAGTTGTTGCTGAGATCCTACAAAATGAAATTTAGGATTGTATCATATAGGACTAAGGACTTGAATGGGGTAAATAGATTGTGCTCTCAGTTGACAACAGGAGTAAAATTACACATCGACTTTTAATCCAGTCGAAGGTTGTAAGTCCTCCTTTAACTTATAGTTCTGCACCACTTGCACAGCCAAACTATCAACTCGAGTAAAGATAGTGCATCATTAAAGCCTAAAATTAGGGTTTTCCATAATGCCAACCAAAATGCCTTCAGTTTTCATCAAGAGTCTGACATAGCTAGAGCTCCACCCAATAGCTCTGAAACCAAAATCCAAAAAGTAATAGATAACCAAAAATGAAAACTACTATGAAATTGTTACATATTCGCAGATATACTATAAGGGTAAGTCCACACAGGGTGTTTTGGGGGAGATTTGGTCACCTAGCAACTAATCGCTTTGTTTTTGTGGCGACCAATCTCCCCAAATGCCTTCCCTTTTCCCGCGCCAGCTAAAATGAAAAAACGCCGGCGCTAATCAAATGCATCGATTTGTTTTCCGGACTCACGTTTTTTCAGTTTAGCCTGCGCAGGAACAGGGAAGGCGTTTGGGGAGATTGGTCGCCGCAAAAAGGAGGCGATTAGTCGCCAGGCGGGCAAATCTCCCCAAAACGCCCGGTGTGGACTGACCCTAAAGGAAACACAGTTAGTATGGATAAGTCTCATGTGCCTGTCTAATAAATATATACTTTATAGGAACAATTGTAACAAGGTATTATGAATATAAATTAATTTAAATAGACATCTGTAAACAAATTCAAATAAAAATATAGTAAAGTAACGCTGACTAAAAAACATGATTCGATTGAAATGAGCAGGAATACATCTATCAAAGCCATTCATGTTTTTTTTTAATCACCTTGATGTGAGGTGGTATGTAAAACAGCAATCTGCATATCACCCTGACAGAAAGGCAACACACAAGCAAAGAAAATAAATTACTTGGTACCAATGAGAAGTCACCTTGTCTGGGTTCAGGGGATAAGACCTTAATGAAATAAGCTTTGTCTGCACAGAGCAGAGAACTGATGTAAGAATTGCTGAGAAGAAGAAAATCAGATTAAATAATTAGTGTCAATTAGCCCCAGCAAAATCATTCCACAAACAATTGGTCTCAAGTGCCCTGCTTAATTATGTGAGACTTTCATCGCTTCTTATCAAGTATGCTTTGATTCATGTTTGACTCGAGGTTCCCAGAGGCACAATTAATTATTGTCTAGTAAATAAACCCCCTGTAATTAATTGCCTTAGAAAACAGCACAGTATCCTAATAAAATGTTTTACTAGTGAATGTAACTACAGATTTTCATTAATTCTGCTGATTATTTACCAGTAGTGTAAAAAATTCCTTTGCAACAGTTTCTCACCAAATTATAACTGCCATGTTTTTACAATAAGCAGCGATATTGGAGCTGTTTATTTTAACCTCAACTCACAATCATACTAAATAACTTTGACATCTCCAAACAGGTACCACAACAGAATTGATAGCTGTTGAGTTCCAACAGCTTCACATTACTTACAGTAGTAGAAAGACACATATTCCAACAATACACTTTTCAGGTCATCTCTACAGTAGATTACTAAGAACCACCACACCCTCAGTCTATATCCTAAACTGGAGGATTACTCAGCCAGCTTTCCCCCCATTCACAACAGTTTATGCCTGCTCACTAAATAGTTTTTGAATAGAATTCTCTTAAAGGAACAGTTCAGTTTTAAAATAAAAACTGGGTAAATAGATAGTCTGTGAAAAATAAAATATATTTCTAATATAGTTAGTTAGTCAGAAATGTAATGTATAAAGGCTGGAGTGACTGGATGTCTAACATCATAGCCAGAACAATACTTCCTGCTTTTCAGCTCTCTAACTCTGAGTTAGTGAGTGACTTTAAGGGCGGCCACATGGGACATAACTGTTCAGTGAGTTTGCAATTGATCCTTAGCATGCAGCTCAGATTCAAAAGCAACAGTAATGACCCATGTGCCCCCCCTCAAGTCACTGGTAACCAATCAGAGTAAACCAAGAGAGCTGGCTATTATGTTAGACATCCAGTCACGCCAGTCTTTATACATTACATTTTTGCCTAACCAACTATATTAGAAACATTTTTTTTATTTTACACAGCTTATCTATTTACCCAGTTTTTATTTTCATACTGAACTGTTCCTTTAAAGCCTATACATATAGGATCTAACCCTCACTCTAGCTACTCCTTGTTCATTATGCCCATTTGCCCCCTCTTAGGCTTTTTCTTTTGGAAGAAGTGTCTCTACTGACACAAAATGTGTTAGGCTTGAGCCTCTACCTGCCCTTGCGCTTTAAAACGAAACATAATAAAGTTGTTGATTTTATGTAGAGACTTCTCAATCCGCTTAAAGGACCAGTAACGTCAAAAATTGTTTTAAAAAAAAATTGTTTGTATATAACGGCAAAAAAAAACACCAAGACATATTTAACTTGAAAATTGCAAAGTCTTTATTAAAAAATAACTTGCCGAAACTCTACCGAAACTAAAGTTAAATATGTCGTGGTGTTTTTTTTCATTATACACAGACATATTTTTTTAAAAAAATGTTGACGTTACTGGTCCTTTAAGTGAGATCCACACATTCCATTTAATTCTACATGTGTTCTTGCTTGCCATGGCCAGAACAGTGAATCCCATTGCATTCAAGGTGTCCGAATGAGTGAGTCCTTACCACTTCCCCTTTGGGAGATTCAAAGTTTGGCTCCTTGTATAGTAGACTCTTCACTGGAGTTTGCCACCAAAAGCTCTGAAATATACTTTCCCCCAAGGGATTTCCAAGAGCAAAACACCTGTTCTGCATCACAGGGTCACCAGACACCAGACAGTGCTACTACCTTAGAACTGGCACTCTTCTACCTTTAGGGAAACACTGTCATTGTATGCAAGTTCCATCCCATATCCCTATGGGTAATTAACAGTGATGGGCGAATTTCTCCCGTTTCGCTTTGCCGAAAAATTTGAAAATTTCCTGCCAAGTTTGTGAAAAGGTGAAAAATTAGTGAAACACGAATTTTGACACCGGCGTCAAAATATTTTTGAAGTCGGCGACAATTCTGACGCCCATTAAAGTAAATGGCCGGCCAGATCTGTCACCAGCATCAGAATTGTCTTTGGCGTCAAATATATTTTTTTATACGCCAGTGGCGAAACGTTGAAATTCCCCTCAAATTTGCGCCTGGCGAATAAATTCGCCCATCACTAGTAACTAATATTGGAGGACAATATACTGGCACTAGAGATGTCGCGAACTGTTCGCCGGCGAACTTGTTCGCGCGAACATCGGGTGTTCGCGCTCGCCGGAAGTTCGCGAACGTCGCGCGACGTTCGCCATTTTGGGTTCGCCATTGTTGGCGCTTTTTTTTGCCCTCTCACCCCAGACCAGCAGGTACATGGCAGCCAATCAGGAAGCTCTCCCTTGGACCACTCCCCTTCCCTATAAAAACCGAAGCCCTGCAGCTTTTTTTCACTCTGCCTGTGTGTGCTGAAGAGATAGTGTAGGGAGAGAGCTGCTGCCTGTTAGTGATTTCAGGGACAGTTGAAAGTTTGCTGGCTAGTAATCGTTTTGATACTGCTCTGTTATTGGAGGGACAGAAGTCTGCAGGGGTTTGAGGGACATTTAAGCTTAGGTAGCTTTGCTGGCTAGTAATCTACCTTCTACTGCAGTGCTCTGTATGTAGCTGCAGTGGGCAGCTGTCCTGCTTCTGATCTCATCTGCTGACTGCTGCAATAGCAATAGTCCTTGTAAGGACTGCTTTTATTTATTTTTTTGTTGTTTTACTACTACTACTACTACTACTACTACTATAAGAGCCCAGTGCTATTAGTCTAGCAGTGTTGGGGAGTGGGACTGGTGTGCTAATCTGCTGCTCCTAGTAGTTCAGCAGCACCAACTTTAATTTTTTTTTTTTAATATTCATTCTTTTTTTATTTAACTTTTTTTTTATTTTACTACCGCTGTAGTAGTGTATAAGTTGACCTTTTAGGCATTATTTGCCCTGTAGGCATTTTTTGCCCAGTGTGTTATTCAACCAACTGCCATCTAGCTGTGTGCCCGTGTTCACATTCTGTCTAAATATCCATAATATTACCGTCTCCAGAAAAAACACCGGAGTGACTTTTTTCAAGCAGCCATAATAAATTTTACGTAATCCGTATCCATCGCTGTAGTAGTGTATAAGTTGACCTTTTAGGCATTATTTGCCCTGTAGGCATTTTTTGCCCAGTGTGTTATTCAACCAACTGCTATCTAGCTGTGTGCCCGTGTTCACATTCTGTCTAAATATCCATAATATTACCGTCTCCAGAAAAAACACCGGAGTGACTTTTTTCAAGCAGCCATAATAAATTTTACGTAATCCGTATCCCTCGCTGTAGTAGTGTATAAGTTGACCTTGTAGGCATTATTTGCCCTGTAGGCATTTTTTGCCCAGTGTGTTATTCAACCAACTGCTATCTAGCTGTGTGCCCGTGTTCACATTCTGTCTAAATATCCATAATATTACCGTCTCCAGAAAAAACACCGGAGTGACTTTTTTCAAGCAGCCATAATAAATTTTACGTAATCCGTATCCCTCGCTGTAGTAGTGTATAAGTTGACCTTGTAGGCATTATTTGCCCTGTAGGCATTTTTTGCCCAGTGTGTTATTCAACCAACTGCTATCTAGCTGTGTGCCCGTGTTCACATTCTGTCTAAATATCCATAATATTACCGTCTCCAGAAAAAACACCGGAGTGACTTTTTTTCAAGCAGCATTCTTATATTTTACGTAATCCGTATCCACCGCTGTGTATACGTTGACCTTGTAGGCATTATTTGCCCTGTAGGCATTTTTTGCCCAGTGTGTTATTCAACCAACTGCTATCTAGCTGTGTGCCCGTGTTCACATTCTGTCTAAATATCCATAATATTACCGTCTCCAGAAAAAACACCGGAGTGACTTTTTTTCAAGCAGCATTCTTATATTTTACGTAATCCGTATCCACCGCTGTGTATACGTTGACCTTGTAGGCATTATTTGCCCTGTAGGCATTTTTTGCCCAGTGTGTTATTCAACCAACTGCTATCTAGCTGTGTGCCCGTGTTCACATTCTGTCTAAATATCCATAATATTACCGTCTCCAGAAAAAACACCGGAGTGACTTTTTTTCAAGCAGCATTCTTATATTTTACGTAATCCGTATCCACCGCTGTGTATACGTTGACCTTGTAGGCATTATTTGCCCTGTAGGCATTTTTTGCCCAGTGTGTTATTCAACCAACTGCTATCTAGCTGTGTGACCGTGTTCACATTCTGTCTAAATATCCATAATATTACCGTCTCCAGAAAAAACACCGGAGTGACTTTTTTTCAAGCAGCATTCTTATATTTTACGTAATCCGTATCCACCGCTGTGTATACGTTGACCTTGTAGGCATTATTTGCACAGTGTTTTCTTCAAACCGCCATCTAGCTGTGTGAGCTTGTTCACATTTTGTCTAAATATTGATAATATTATCGTCTCTAGAAAAACCACTTGAGTTACTTTTTTTCAAGCAGCATTCATATATTTTACGTAATCCGTATCCACCGCTGTAGTAGTGTATACGTTGATCTTGTAGGCATTATTTGCACACTGTTTTCTTCAAACTGCCATCTAGCTGTGTGTATTATCGTTTCCAGAAAAACCAACTGAGTTTTTGTTGTTGTTGTTTTTTTAAAAATAATGCCAGGCAAAGGCAGGCCGCCACGCAGAGGCCGTGCTAGGGGCCGTGCTGCTATGCAATCCTGTGGCCCTAGCAAATTGCCCAGTTTTAAAAAGCCAATGACCCTGAACTCCCAAAATGCTGAAGAGGTAGTTGACTGGCTTACACAGCACACCCCATCCTCTACCGTTTCTAACTTTACCACAACATCCTCCTCATCCTCCACTGCTATGGCCACCCCACGTAACACTTCCTCCACCACCGGTGCCCCATCTTCACTGGAGTCAGAGGAGTTATTTTCCCATGAGTTTCTTGAACTGAGTAATGCGCAACCATTATTGGCAGAAGAAGATGAAGGAGATGAGGACGTTACACCAGATTTAATTCTGGCAGAGAACACGACAGAGATGGACATAATGATGAGTGATGAGGAGGAGGAGGAGGTCCCCGCTGCTGCTTCCTTCTGTGATGTGTCAGAAGAAATTGATGCATCTGAGGAGAATGATGATGAGGAGATTGATGTTTTGTGGGTGCCTAGTAGAAGAGAGCAAGAGGAGGGTAGTTCAGATGGAGAGACGGAGAGTCAGAGAGGCAGTAGGAGAATAAGACTTAGAAGAAGCAGGGAGGCCAGCCCGCAGGGATCAGTAGGGCAACAACATGTATCGGCACCTGTGTTCAGCCGGCCAACGCACCCGCCATTGCCGCCAATGCCGCCAACTTCTACTGTTACCGCCAGATCGCAGACTTCCAAAAAGTCAGCAGTGTGGCATTTTTTTAATGTGTGTGCCTCTGACAAAAGCATTGTAATTTGCAATGAGTGCAGTCAGAAACTGAGCCTTGGTAAGCCCAACAGCCACATAGGTACAACTTCTATGCGAAGGCACATGAGCGGCAAGCACAAAGCACTTTGGGAGCAACACCTCAAAGGCAACAGGCAAACTAAAAGTCACACTCCTTCTGGTCCAGCATCTTACTGCTCTACCTCTGCTCTCCTTGACCCATCTGAACCACCCTCCACTCCGCCTTCCACCTTGACCACCTGTTCCCATTCCCAGTCATCTGCCACCAGCCAAGTTTCTGTGAAGGCCATGTTTGAGCGTAAGAAGCCAATGTCTGACTGTCACCCCCTTGCCCGGCGTCTGACAGCTGGCTTGTCTGCACTCTTAGCCCGCCAGCTTTTACCATACCAGCTGGTGGACTCTGAGGCCTTCCGCAAATTTGTAGCAATTGGGACACCGCAGTGGAAGGTACCCAGCCGCAATTTTTTTTCTAAAAAGGGAATACCACACCTGTACCAACATGTGCAGAGCCAAGTTACCGCATCTCTGTCACTTAGTGTTGGGCCAAAGGTCCATATGACTACTGACGCATGGTCCTCCAAGCATGGTCAGGGCAGGTATGTCACCTACACTGCCCACTGGGTGAACTTGGTAATGGCTGGGAATGGGAAGCAGGGAATGGGTAGCTCAACAACAACAACAACAGTGGAGTTGGTGTCACCGCCACGGATTGCACGCGGTTCTGCCACCACCTCTACTCCTCCATCGCTCTCTACCTCGTCTTCTTCCTCTTCTTCTTCTTACTCTGCTGCTGGGTCCTCCTTCTCCTCCTCCACACCTGTGCACCCCCAGCTCCCCCTAGGCTATTCGACGTGCCAGGTACGCCGTTGTCACGCTGTCTTGGGGATGACGTGCCTGGAAAGCAAAAACCATACCGGATCTGTACTCCTGTCATCTCTGCAGTCACAGGCCGATCGGTGGCTGACCCCACACCAACTGCAGATCGGAAAAGTGGTGTGTGACAATGGAAGCAATCTGTTGGCAGCGTTGAGACTGGGAAATTTAACACATGTGCCCTGCATGGCACATGTGTTAAATTTAATAGTCCAACGTTTTGTCTCCAAGTACCCAGGATTCCAGGACGTTCTCACCCAGTCCAGAAAGGTGTCGGCCCATTTCAGACGTTCCTACACAGCCATGGCACGCCTTGCTGACATTCAGCAGCGCTACAACATGCCAGTCAGGCGTTTGATTTCTGACAGCCAGACTCGCTGGAATTCAACGCTCCTTATGTTGGAACGTCTGCTGCAACAACAAAGGGCCGTCAACGAGTACCTTTTTGAACTGGGTGGTAGGACTGGATCTGCAGAGCTGGGGATTTTTTTCCCCCGTTACTGGGTGCTTATGCGCGATGCCTGCAGGCTCATGCGACCTTTTGAAGAGGTGACAAATATGGTCAGTCGCACCGAAGGCACCATCAGCGACCTAATACCCTTCGCTTTCTTCCTGGAGCGTGCCGTGCGACGAGTGACAGATGAGGCTGTAGACCAGCGTGACGAGGAGCTGGAAGCGCACGATTTATGGTCGCAATCACCAGAACGAACCCAGGCACCTGCTGCAACGCAGGGAGAGGTGCCAGAAGTGGAGTCAGAGGAGGAAGGTGGCTTTGTGGAGGAGGAGGAGGAGGACCAACAGGAGCAGGCTTCCCAGGGGGCTAGTGGTGACCTTTTGGGGACCCCTGGTCTTGTACGTGGCTGGGGGGAGGAGACCGTGGATGATGCAGTCCTTGATAATGAGGAAGCGGAGATGGATAGCTCTGCATCCAACCTTGTGAGAATGGGGTCTTTCATGCTGGCATGCCTGTTGAAGGACCCCCGTATCAAGAGGCTTAAGGAGAAGGACCTGTACTGGGTCGCAACGCTACTAGACCCTCGGTACAAGCATAAAGTGTCAGAAATGTTACCAACATACCACAAGTCCGAAAAGATGCGGCATTTACAAACCAGCCTGCAAAACATGTTGTACAATGCTTTTAAGGGTGATGTCACTTCAGGAACTCATCAACATTCCAGGGGCAGAGGTGCCAGTAATCCTGCCACGAGCACACCTGCAAGGACAAAGCCCTTTGGCCGGTCTGTAACGTCAGACATGCAAATGTTTTTCTGTCCAAGGCAGCGCCACAACCCTTCGGGATCCACCCTCAAAGAACGCCTCGACCGGCAGGTAGCGGACTACCTGGCATTAACTGCAGATATCGACACTCTGAGGAGCGATGAACCCCTGGACTACTGGGTGCGCAGGCTTGATCTGTGGCCAGAGCTGTCACAATTTGCCATGAACCTCTTGTCTTGCCCAGCCTCAAGTGTGCTCTCAGAAAGGACCTTCAGTGCAGCAGGAGGGATTGTAACTGAGAAGAGAACTCGCCTAGGTCACAAAAGTGTCGATTACCTGACCTTTATTAAAATGAATGAGGGGTGGATCTCGGAGGGTTACTGCACGCCGGAAGACTTGTTCTGACTTCTATGCAGCTGTCCTTCTCTTCAAGCCTCATGACTCCACACACAGCTGTCCTTTAGCGTCCTCCTCCCTCCGCCACCGTTACAAACTAGGGTGCAAACCCTACTGGTTTAATTTTTTCTGGCCTCTGTGCTTCAGTGGCTGCAACCAAAAAAACTGGGCAAACAATGTCTACAAGGTCAACGTATGGCGAAAAATGACTATTTTCAGCATTTATATGGCATATTTTTTCTGGCAACTGTGCTTCAGTGGCTGCGTCCAAAAAAATGCATATTTTCTGCATTTATATGGCATAATTTTTCTGGCCTCTGTGCTTCAGTGGCTGCAACCAAAAAAATGCATATTTTCTGCATTTATATGGCATAATTTTTCTGGCCTCTGTGCTTCAGTGGCTGCAACCAAAAAAATGCATATTTTCTGCATTTATATGGCATAATTTTTCTGGCCTCTGTGCTTCAGTGGCTGCAACCAAAAAAATTTATATTTTCAGCATTTATATGGCATAATTTTTCTGGCAACTGTGCTTCAGTGGCTGCGACCAAAAAAATGACTATTTTCAGCATTTCTATGGCATATTTTTTCTGGCCTCTGTGCTTGAGTGGCTGCGGCCAAAAAAACTGGGCAAACAATGCCTACAAGGTCAACGTCGTTGACCTTGTAGGCATTGTTTGCCCAGTTTTTTTGGCCGCAGCCACTCAAGCACAGAGGCCAGAAAAAATATGCCATAGAAATGCTGAAAATAGTCATTTTTTGCCATACCTTGACTCAACGTATATGGCAAAAAATTTATATTTTCAGCATTTATATGGCATATTTTTTCTGGCAACTGTGCTTCAGTGGCTGCGACCAAGAAAACTGGGCAAACAATGCCTACAAGGTCAACGTATGGCAAAAAATGACTATTTTCAGCATTTATATGGCATATTTTTTCTGGCCTCTGTGCTTCAGTGGCTGCAACCAAAAAAATTTATATTTTCAGCATTTATATGGCATAATTTTTCTGGCCTCTGTGCTTCAGTGGCTGCAACCAAAAAAATTTATATTTTCAGCATTTATATGGCATATTTTTTCTGGCAACTGTGCTTCAGTGGCTGCGTCCAAAAAAACTGGGCAAACAATGTCTACAAGGTCAACGTATGGCGAAAAATGACTATTTTCAGCATTTATATGGCATATTTTTTCTGGCAACTGTGCTTCAGTGGCTGCGTCCAAAAAAACTGGGCAAACAATGCCTACAAGGTCAACGTATGGCAGTTGTTTAAAGAGAACAGTAGATTACTAGCCAGCAAAGCTACCTAAGCTAAAATGTCCCTCAAATCCCTGCAGACTTCTGTCCCTCCAATACAGAGCAGTATCACGCAGATTACTAGCCAGCAAACTTACTATCATCTGTCCCTGAAATCACTAACAGCTCTCCCCCTACACTATCTCTTCCAAGCACACACAGGCAGATTTTTCAGATACATTTTTGCCCTTGATCCCCCTCTGGCATGCCACTGTCCAGGTCGTTGCACCCTTTAAACAACTTTAAAATCATTTTTCTGGCCAGAAATGTCTTTTGTAGATGTTAAAGTTCGCCTTCCCATTGAAGTCTATGGGGTTCGCGAACCGTTCGCGAACCGCTCGCAATTTTGCGCAAGTTCGCGAATATGTTCGCGAACTTTTTTTCCGACGTTCGCTACATCCCTAACTGGCACCATTCCATATATTACAGAAAAAATGTCTTTATGACTTAAACGGAACAAAAATTCAAGGTAGACCAATATAAAGGGTAACGGAAAACGTGGTTGTGGTAAATAATCACCCATGGGGTTCTTTACTAATTACTATTACTATTTATTACTACATACACTGACTACAAAAAGGGGTGAATAATACAATTCTTATTTATTGAATAACATCTCTTTTAAGTCTACATTACCACTACCATTTTTGTTTTTGTTTTTATACTCTTAAAAAATGTAAGCTTCATCCGACTCGTCTCATATGATGTATCATCGATGTAAAATATGTTCTTTCATAAAATGCTTCAGCTGTAAAAAAATATTGGGAGTTTGTTCTTAAGCAAAGTGTTTAATACACATAAGGGCCAGGGATTAAAATGAAACAGGTTGCAAGTAAATTGCTTCAGTGTTCAGCCTATGGTTGCTCTTCAGATGAAAACTGTGATTGATGGTCAGATCAACTACCCCTTTCCTTGTTATATTACCACACTCAAGGCACATGTCACCAGGCCTATAAATCTGTGAGGCACATTTCATTGTCAGAATGTTTTGTTAAATTTAAAATGAATACAGAAACTTGCACTGGTAAATAAAATGGGATATTTTCCTTCAAAAACAGGAAATTCTAAATAAAAAGAATATAAAGTCAAAAGTATGAAAAATGATATCAGCTGTAAATTCTAAAACATGTTACACTTAAGTTAGTATTTATTTTTGTGTTGTACATAAAAAAAAAAATTCATTTAAAACAGAGGTTAAAACGATATGTTTCTGGCATTTTACTCTGACAGAGCCCCAATTCTGCAGATCAAAGGACCCCCATCATGTCTTAAAGGGGTGGTTCACCTTTAAGTTAACTTTTAGTGTGTTGTAGAATGGCAAAAGTAAGCAACTTTTCAATTGGTCTTCCTTATTTATTTTGTATAGTTGTTGAATTATTTGCCTTCTTCATCTGACTCTTTCCAGCTTTGAAATAGGGGTCACTGACCCCATCTAAAACAAATGCTCGATAAGGCTACAAATGTATTAATATTGCTACTTTTTATTACTCATCTTTCTATTCAGTCCCTCTCCTATTCATATTCCAGTCTCTTGTTCAAATTAATCCATGGCTGCTAGGGGAATTTGGACCCTAGCAACCAGATTGCTGAAATTACAAACTAAAGAGCTGGTGAATAAAAACTGAATTTAACACAAAAACCACAAATAATAAAAAATGAAAACCAATTGCAAATTGTTTCTGAATGTCACTCTCTACATCATAATAAACGTTAATTTGAAGATAAACAACCCTTTTAATCTACAAAGTTGATAAATGGTTAAATAGCAGAATTTCTCTTTCTCAATCT
Organism: Xenopus petersii; assembly: GCA_038501925.1. Taxonomy (NCBI): domain Eukaryota; kingdom Metazoa; phylum Chordata; class Amphibia; order Anura; family Pipidae; genus Xenopus; species Xenopus petersii. Next base: position 127,472,597 of record CM076682.1, read on the forward strand.
TCCTATTTAAAAGATAAATGTGCTTTCCTCTTTGGAATATAAGAACGCAGGCCTGCTAGCATGTTACATGCCTGGGATATCAGACTCTGGAACCTGTATATTCTAAAAAATATGTCTTTTGGAGAATATATTCTTTTATGGATTGCTGTACCTGATTAAAGGAGAAGGAAAGCTAGCAAAGCAGATTATTGCCAATACAGTAGCCACAATAGTGCAAACTATAACACTATATTTATTGTATAGAATGCATTACCATACCTGATTAAACAGCTCTAGAAGCTCTCTCTGTTTGTTAAGGATAGCAGCTGCCATATTTTCATGGTGTGACATCACTTCCTGCCTGAGTCTCCCTGCTCACTCATAGCTCTGGGCTCAGATTACAGCAGGGAGGGGAGGAGGAAGGAGGACTGGAACAAACTGAGCATGTTCAAGCCCTGCCCTGGAGGTTTAAGATGAAAACAGGAAGTCTGATACAGAAGCCCATGTATACACAATAGAAGGAAAGAAATGTGGTGTTTCTTTTGACAGAGGACTTAGAGCAACATTACTTTGAGGGTTACTGGTGTATTTATATAGACCTTTCTGATAAAACGTACTTAATATTAGCCTTTCCTTCTCCTTTAAGACTGTGTTTCAGGAAGGAGATGACACATTCAGCATAATAAAATAGGTTCAAATGTTTCAGCAATTTTCTTTTTAATTGCTTGTTGAGACCTGCACAATCTTCAGCATGTTGATTAATCTGAAATGCCGGGGTATCTAGTCAGAAGTCTAGTTTCATCAGATCTGCATGGTACCTTGTCCTAGGTATTTTTGATGCCATCTGCAGATGGCCTACCAGTTTAATAGCCTATATCCTGGCAAGCCCTGCCCCCCTTATATCCTGGCAAGCCCTTGCCTATTAGTACATTGGAGGATGTAGTTCCCTCCTACAGTGCACCAGACCATCATAACGGGAGAGGCCTGGGTGTGGTGGTGGATATTTTTTTTTAAACCCTGCCCCCCCCCCTTTGTTTTGGTAATTCAATACAGCAAAAATAATTGTTCAAACATTGTTTATCACAGTGTGGATATTGGGTCTGAGAAAAGTGAAGACTCTCTGTTGTACATGATGTAGTGGATGTGCCACCTGTGCTAAACAAGATGATTACAAAGGAAAACTGACTTGACTGTCTCACAGAATAACTTTTCATATTTACAACTTATTCTTCACCAGCAGGATGGGACCTGATGTTGAAACTTAAAGAAAGAAAAATAACATTACATTCCAAATTATATCAAATATGTTTAGATCTGCTTTATTATATTATGAATTATATAAATGTGGTCTACTCATAGTGGGCACCATATTTGAGTAACAGATAACACATAATGCACGTGGCCCCATAGGAAAAGTATATCACCTAGAATAAAAACCACCACCAAACCATATACTATATTCTAGTGGGAATTTAATAGTCCACGTATGTTGCCTCCGTGCCCCTGCCCAAGCTAGCAAATCCTCATCCACATACAGTGAAAATGTAAAAAATGAAAGTCAAGTAAATGTTCTTCTTTTTGTTTCACCTTATCTCTGTAGCTATTTTGTCCCAGCCAGTACCTCTCCCTCCTGTCCTTGCTAAGATGTAATGAAAAATGAAAAGTGTCTGTTGAAACCTGAGTTCACATCATGCAAATTCTGCAAAATGCCAAGGAAACTTCTTTTGTAGTCACCATAGTTTCACGCACTGGGAACCATTGAAATTTACAGAATTTAGACACTTCTTCAAACAGTTTTTTCCTCTCTACCTACTGGCAGTAATAAAATAAAGAGCGAGATGATCACTCTCAAAATTATTTAATTGTTTCCCTTATTCAAAGATTATAAAAAAACCCACAGAAACATTTTTTTTTCCGGATGAATCAAAACTAGTTTCCAGCAGGTAAATGACATGAAATGGCCACATTGATTGGATTCTTGATTTGTCTATAAGGTGATGCAAATCAGGGAATGTTTAATGAACACATTTATGAAGAACCCAAGCTACTGAGCTGATACTACTTGCATATAGGTTGCTGTGAGGAGAGTTAAAGCGGCCAGAAGGCAGAGTGACACGTTAAATTACCTCCATGATGTATGACTTAATGAACCCCCTTGTGTTGATCACGCTTAGCATTAATCAAGAGCCATGAACAGATTCCCTTATTTTCTCAATGCTTCTCTGATAAACTGCAATTTCATTTAACCTTGGATAGCAACTTTAATGGCTTCCACGGGACAACTGTCAATACTTTCCTGGCTGAATATACAGTGATTAAACGGCAACACAAGATGCAAGCCATGAATTTTCTTGATTTGAAATTAGAAATTTTATTTTTGACTATTTGCATAAAATATGCTAAAAGCATTAAGGCATCAAGATTTATCTGTGTGCAGGAATTTCATTTGTAAGGATGTTTCACAGATTTCTTTAAGAAAGCAACATGAATTACAAAATGATGTGCAAGTGAAGAAATTAAAAAAAAAATGTGTTGATTAAACTGTATCTTACAGTAAACCAATATAGTCGCTGGTTCTTGCACACTGCATTCCAAAATACAATCTTTAAAGTGCTGTGGAAGAAGGGGTTATTCAGTGACAGAAAGATCAAGTCACAGTTAAGATGTACAGTAATGTAAGGTGGATTATACATTTACAGGCAATATTACATTCATTCATTCGGCAGAAACTTCAGAAGACTCTAGATAATGCAACATATTTAATAGCCATTTTGAATACAGCTGCATAGCATGATGCTGAAAATAAGCATGACTCACCCGTAGAGGGGATTTTCATGATTTGCTAATGAGGCATGTTAGTTAGCCACCGGATAGGACACAGGGCAGGAGGGTGACATTTTTGTTTAAGGTGACTACCAATAGAAGACTTGAGAAAAGGAAAACTTTTTTTATTAATAATTAATTGCTAATACAAGTAGTTTGTACATGGCTATATTTTTATATTTAATATTTATGAGCATGAGGGCTAAGATGAATTTATCTCATGCACATTGGTCAAAATAACAATATTTCTACACCAAATTAAGGAGGATTTGGGGATTTTTGTGAATAACAAACTGTAAAACTCTAGGCAAATAAAGTACAGTCTTGCACAAAAACAGGCTTTAACCCAAAGGACAAAAACTAAATTTTGATTTTATAGGTCCCTGGTAAGGCCTCACCTTGAGTATGCAGTGCCGTTTTGGGCTCCAGTTCTTAAGAAGGCTATTAAAGTGCCGAGTTTTGCAACTAAATTTATAAAAGGGATGGATGATTCAAATTATGAGGGTAGGCTTTCAAGGTTGAGGTTGTTTTTCTGGAGAAAGGAGGCATGATTATTCTTTACAAGTACATTAGAAGGCATTATAGAGTGATATCAGCAGATCAGCAGATGAGCAGGAGATAACAGAACCAGAGGCCACCCCTTCAGGCAGGAGGAAAATAACTTTCATTTAAAGCAGTGTAGATGGTTCTTCACAGTGAGTGACTTGGGTGATTTCTTGAACAAGCATAATATCCAAGGCTATTATGATCTTAAGATCCACAAGACGTTAGTATATGTAGATATTGGTATATATAGTTTATATATGTGAGTGTTTAGGTCTGTATAAGTATGTGTATGTTCTGTATATTCACTGGGGGTCATTTGGAGGGGTTGGACTTTTCTTTTTTTCCAACTCAAATTAACTACGTATGTAACATGCCAGCGTGTACCGAGTTGATTATTTTTTGTTGTAAACATTGATTGTAAGGTTGATAAGAGGCCAGCAATATAATTGCAGGTCACCAAAGCTCACTAGTAACCATGAAGGCTATTCACTATGCAAGTTTGTAACTGTTGTAGCGCTAGCAAACATAAAACCTTGTTACAGTGCTATGATCACAAAGGTGAGATAAATGCAAGATTTAATCCAATATGCACAGGAAGAGAACATGCCCTTTTTGAATTCCCTATTGAAAGACTGGAAAACTTTACATTTAAGATTCAGCTCAAATGCCTTGCAATATTCTTACCCACAGTTCTTTGGTTGCAGCGTATGATGTGACCCCTTTCCTCTGCTTCCTTAATGTAGCCTACCCAGCAAGTGATAGATTAGCATAGAATAAACGCTAGGATATCTAAGGCTATGTGTGTTTTACCATTCGGCAGTGTCTTTGTTTAAACTATAAACCATGTCACTTGTTTCAGGTCACTTGCATATGACAAGTGGTTGCACTGGGTGGGACATCAGTAGCAATACATGATTTGGAAACTAATTTTATACCTTGATGAATTGCATACATCTATAGCCCGGCCAATAAAAACCTATCTCATTACTTGCTGGAAAGATGGAATGCTCATACATCGGTGTAGACATCAGTGGGCCAACTATATGAAATGAAATGCAAGATCAAAACCATCATTTTCAATATACATATATCAATATATTTTAAATTGATTTGGGTTTCATAGACAAGAAAGCAATAAAGAACATATAAATTAATGAATAAGAATAGTTAAAGCAAACTATACCTGATGCACGTCATTCATACATTCATACAGTATCATATATCAATGTCAGGGTCAAATTCCCTTCAGTCACTATCCCAGAGCTTTACTGAAGCACACATATGAGCAGTAAATAATACAGTATAACCCAGTCTAATAATATTAGAGGAAGCACAGGCTTATGGTCAGTGGCGGAACTACCGGGGGAGCAGGGGGTGCCCCCGGCAGTTCACGCGCCACTAATTCCCGGCCAGTTCCGGGCGTAGTTACGTTTCTGCTTATGGTAAATTTATTTATACAAAATGGTTAAAGATTGACATGAAGGCTATTATGCTGGGTGTGAAACATCCCACCCAACCCAAAATAATTGGTGGCAATATATGTGACACAAGATAACCAAAAAATTGGATTATCAGTTGTACAGCCCTTCTGAACTTCCTGGTCCAGTTCCTAGGAAGTCAGTATTATTCACAGGATATTGGATCCTGCCGATTACATGAATATTGTTTTTGTGTATGTGGTCTCTTTTCTCCTTTATTTCCAGTGGATCTACAATTTTTGTATTTTTACATATCTCAAATGAGGCAACCATAAGGCTAATGCCACGCAGGCCGAGAATCAGCTCCAGCGCTGACATAAGCCCTAATTTTATTTTTTTTATCACAGTATGCTATGGACAAATACAAGAAGTCCTCTGCACTCAACCCGTAAACAGTAAGCTATGCCTGGGTTCACAGCTGTCTAAGGGGCATACTTATTATGCTGTGTAAAGCGAAATTCGCTAAAAAAAGTGTAAAAACCTATGTATATAAATATAAATATTGCACGGTATGTAATTTTACACCATATGACTACCAGATTTGCCACCATTATTTTACATTGCTTCCAACGTAGAAAAAACATGCACTGTATTTACCTACAGCAGGTTGTAGGAGCAAACATTGTGGTCCCAAGACATCATTCCTAAGTCTATCTGTACCAAATGAATACAGGAGCTTTTGTCAATAACTTGTATGAGTTGCAGAAGTTTTTAAGGTCTGTAGCACTCAAAGCAGGTAAGAGCAGATGCAGCATATAGCATGACTATGGAAGCCACAACCTACCTGCTAAAATCCATTTCTGCTATTTTTGATTGGTGCAGAGTGACAACTAGTGGATTCAACAATGGTGGATAAAATATAGAATTGTCGCTAGGTACTGTATTACTTGTGCCACAAATATAGGGCAGTTCATTTAACATCATGTTAGATGGCTTATGTTATAAATGGAACAAAATAAACTCTGGTCAAGTAATCAAACTGCAGGTATCAAGTACCCAATAATTGTTGCTAATCTGCCCAGCTCTTAAGCAACAATGGCAATTCTTTTGAATATTAATTCTATTTATTATTACAACTGTGTCTCTATACAGTTTGCTCAATTATCATGATCCATACATTACTCAGTTATAGGTGATATTGTTATTTTATCTAATGAATGCCTGTTTTTGTCACTAAATTAAAAGGCAAAGTTTATCATGTAATTAACTTTTAAATTGTTGTGCTAATCCAAGACAGGCTGCTGCTGTACTTTTTAATTTTTAAAAATTTTTAATTTTTGTTTTATGTAGGAGTTCAACATGTAGGAGTTCAACAACATTTATGTCAAGAGTCAAGCAGTCTTATATGCTTGCTTACAAATAAATCCCCATCACGCTCTGTTATAACTATACAATCATTCTTCTAAGCACACGCTTATACACATAGGCAGGAAAGAAGTTGAATTAGGATTTGCAAATAAAACTTTATCTCATTATTCAATTAAAAGCAGAGGTTTTGCCAAGCAAAATAGCAATACAATTACAGTTCAAGAGCTTGCACCAGCTCTCTCTGTGTAAAAGAGACAGAATAACCAAGCACTCGATCCTCCTTTTTCTTACTCTTCAGAGAATCACAAGTGAAAGGGCAGCTGTATTTTCCTTGATATTGGGCCACACTTAAAAAAGGAATGACAGATGGAGAACCACCCAGTCAAGGCAGCCACGAACTTCGCTCTGCTAAACAATACAGGATGACAGTTGAGAAAGATGCATTTGCTCCTATAAAAACAGCCAGCTGCTTGTCTGGTAGTATTATAAACAGAATGTTAGGCTTTCTAATGCAATTCTCCATAATTGTGATATACATATTAACCATAGAAAAGAAAATGAAACCTTAGTGTTAGACATTTCAGAATGTGTTGGGTTGTTTTCTGGGAATAATAAATATCTTCTCTAGAGTGCAACTACTCGGATATGTGGCTCTGTTCTGTAAGACATTGATCTTGCAAACAAAGAGGCAGCAAAGATTTGTTCTATCTCTGTGCCTCATAATGTTGCCTTCTACTCTGTAGGAACAGTACATGCACCTTAAAGTCTTATAAGGCTTCCATATACACTGGTTGCAAAAGGGAGCATCTTTTTTAATTACATTTTAATGTGTACATGCAGAGGAGAAATGCTGTCAAGCATTACTGTCTATAGAAAGATAATGAATAGAAAAAAAGTATATATGTATAAACTAATGTCCATTTCTGCAGTATAGCCAACCTCACATTATTCCAGCATCTACACAGGGTAGTGGGAGATTGTATTGCCATTTCCCAATAGGGAGATCACCTGCAAACTAAGCCCCCACTGCTTTTTTTCATAATGACTAAGCTACCCACTAAATCCTGCCTGTTGTATCCTCAACACAACTACTGAGAGTTCCTAAGTTCTAATGGAACATATGGAGTCTGTACCTTAACAAGACATAGATGGCTCCCAAACATGGGTTACCAATTCTAGTCTTCTTTCACAGTTCGTGTATCTTCCCAAGCAGGAGACTAGTGTTTAACAGTAACTCCTTTGATGTACTTCCAAAAAGTGCTACAATTTCCCTCTCTCTGCCAGTATTGAAATCAGGTACTGTACAAGTGTAAGGACATCTACCTCAATAAAATGTTGTGTTCTGCAGTTCCGATGTTATTTAATCACTAGGGGGTATATTTATCAAAGAGTGAAGTTAATAGTGAAGTTCCGCCACTAGAGTGAAATTCCGCCACTCTCCAGTCATTTCTATGGGATTTTTATAGGCATATTTAACAAAGGGTGAACTTTCACTTTCACCCATTGATAAATACGCCTTTCAAAATCCCATATAAATGAATGGAGAGCTGCGGAATTTCTAAATTTACCCCTAGGAATGCTAGATCGTATGAGTAGAGAAATGGCTTCAATGACATGCGTTGTGTCCATAGACCCCATTGTGGCCCAGTCACTGAGGGAATCATTGATAGGGTATAACAAACAAGGGAAAGTTGTGCTCACCACTATTTTTTAAAACCATTAAGCGGGGGTGCAATGAGGCTGTGACCACAAAATACATATAGACAAATACAAGAGTCCTCTGCACTCAACCCATTATCAATATATTTAAGACAGAGACATTTTGTGCATACTGCTACTGAAAAATGCCTTACCCTTTAAACAAAACAGGGATTGTTTGTCCATATATTGCAATATATTTAAGATGGCCAACTACATCAAAGTCATCCCATATCTGGCCAGTCCTACGCTCAAATTTCATCTGATTCATTAAGAATTCTATTGCTTCATTATACATTTTACAAAGGGACTAGGTTTTACCTGCAACTTACTAGCTGCTTTCAAAGTAAAACTCCCAAACTTGGCTGCCCTATTATTAGACACCAGTGGGATCAGCTGACTCTTGGACCTCTTGTATTTGTCATTGATAGGGTAGACATTCCCAATTGTATCCAATGGTAAGCAATCTGGGTCATTTTGATCAGTTACACTTGTACAATATAGTATATATACAATATTTGGAGTAATGTTTTATAGTTCAATAAGAGTAAGATACCAAGGTAGCCACAATTGGCCTCTCAGAATACAGTAGATAGGGCATTTGACATGATATTGCATATCTATCCCAAAATTGCAGAGCAACAGTAGATTATATTTTAATTACTTTCATTTGTTGGTGGTACTGTTCCTTTAAAACAACTGACACCATTCATTAAAGGTACTTGTGGCCAAAGATGCTCCTTGCATTTCCCTATAGTTTCCCTTAGCACCAGTGTGTCCATTCCACCTTCTCTTCTGAATTGGGCACAAGTGTGCCTTGGCGCAGCAGAATCTCTGAGATACAGCAACCTTAAGCTGGTGATCATGCCAGACAATCCCAACTCAAACTTTGGAAACAATTGCCAAGATGAGAAGACCCAATTCTATTTGTTTTGATGAATCCAGCGCAATTGCAGCAATCCCAACAATGATGCTGGAATTGTGGGAACAATTGGAAGCATGCGCAAATCTACAAATCTATATGTTCCTTAAATGCTGCCTTGGACAACCCCACCTCAACTGGATGAACCATATCACACAGTCCTGAGCCAAGCCAACCGGGCACCCAATGCAACCTGGCCAGTCACATCACCCCCTACCCTCCGAGAGAGGTGCTGGTGGGGGAACAAAGGTACGGACTAGGAGTAGGTGAAAGAAGAGGTAAGTGCTTGGCACTCCACTTTGTTGCGCCCCAGGAACGTGTCTCTTCTTCCTACCCCTAGTTCTGGCCCTGATATCACATTAACAGAACCTAGATTATTTATTAATAAACACCCCAGGCTGCAGCCATCAGAAGTAAATGTTTTTAACAAAAACATCATTTTTTTTTTTTAAATGGAACTACTGAATATACAGGTATGGGACCTGTTATACAGAATCCTTGGGACCTGGGATTTTCTGGATAAGGGTTTTTTTTTCCCATAGTTTTGATCACCATACCTTAAGCCTACTAAAAAAATTTAAACATTTAATAAACCAAATAAGTTTGTTTTGCTTTCAATAAGGATGAATTATATCTTAGTTGTATCGTAGTTAATTATATTTTCGTATTTCAAGTATAAGGTACTATGGTACTGTTTTATTATTACAGAAAAAAATAGGTATAGGAGATGATCATTCCGTAATACGGAGCGTTCTGGATAATGGGTTTCTGATCCCATACTTGTAGTAGGAGCAGCCTGCCTCTCCCAAAAAGCCAGGGCTGCATATTGACTAATTCATTCGTACCTATTTACATCAAATGTTCAGTTTTATTTTTCTCAATAAATGTATGATTTGACATATTCAACCTGTTATTAATATCACCTTAACGACAGCATGATGTCTAGCTTTCTTGTACAGCCTTTATTTGCTCCAAGTGAAACTAAAGGGTTAAGAGTTATTTGATTCTATGTATTAAAGATGGAAAGCATATTCCAGCTAATAATCAACATTAATGGTTGTTTTGACGGGTGAGAGAGGTGAGCAACTTAGTGTATCAATTACAGTTGTTGAATCAATCAAAGTGTTGTATGTTTGACATTTTCCATGCATTAGACTCTTTCTTCCATGAGGTTGTAATGACTAAGAGCCTTGCAGAACAGGGAATTCTGGTAAGTGTCAAAACCCTGATTAGTAATAGCAATAATAATCCCCCTCTCCAGGAACAACAATAGGAAAATAATTCAATCCAGAGACGAACCTAGTGAAGATTGGAAGCTTGCACATAAGTCATTATCCAGTGATACTGGGCAACACTGCATATCCTTTCTAGTTCCTCCGGAATTTTATTTCCCTTCTGTTAAAGGTTTATGGATAAATAACAAACTTGTTATTGTTTCTTGAATAGTGTATTAATGAGTGTTGCTGATGGGTATTTGAAGGAACTTTGGATTTGTTCTATTTTTTTTTTTGTATGGTTTTGAAATACAGGTCCTTTATCCAGAAACCCATTAAATTATGCGATGGACATCTCCCATAGACTCCGTTTTAAGTTCAATAATTCAAATTATAGGAATGATTTCCTTTTTCTCTGTAATAATAAAACAGTACCTTGTATTTGATCCCAACTAAGATATAATTAATCCTTATTGGAGGCAAAACAATCCTATTGGGTTTATTAATGTTTAAAAGATTTTGTTTGTAGACTTAAGGAATGGACATTCAAATTACTGAGAGACCAGCAAAGTCCCAAGCACTCTGGATAACAGGTCCCATACTTGTATTTGCCTTTGCATTCAGCCTTTTTCCAAGAGGGAAACTATAAATGCTCTCTAGTTGCTGGGGTTGCACAATCATTGTGATGCTTATTCACCTATATTACTGGCAGTATGTTTTTGCTCAGTGGACACAGGGACCCAATTTTACTATATTTATGTCTACCTATTTAGAAGCAAGGGTTAAATTCTGTTATTTTGGATAGCTGCCTCAGTCATTTGCAACTGCCATGGATTAGTGCTGTGTTACTTACAAATATTGTTGACATGGTCAAAGTTTCAAGTTTCACTTTTATGCTTGAAATTCCTTATGGGGGGACATATATGGCACAAAGAAGTCAGCACACTGCAGATCCACAAAACAGGCCAGCCAAAAGAAGTAGTAAAAGTTACACAAACCATCATTACTGTCTACAGCCTTACAAGTTTCATGCTTACAGTGCACTTAATCACAGTTTATAAGCATGAAATGCATAAGTACTTACTATGTTACTATGTAAATGCATAAGTATGTCGTTATTATGGTATAAATAAAGTTTTTTTTTTTTTTACTTTTTTACTAGTTCTTTTAGATGAGGGGCTCGGGCTTGAATACCTGGACCACACCACAATATCAGTGAGTTACTAACTACATACAGTATATTGTGTTTCAGTGTATTGTGTTATCTTTATTTGAAGACACATATGGCCCAATGTGGTACAATATCTGACAACTATGTTTGCAGGATCAGCAGGCCACCATACATGTACCAAAACTGTATGAAACTAAGATTAATAGGTATTTGAATAGCCAGAAAGCTGAAAAGTTGGCTCAGTGCTGCTCCATTATACCTGAACCTGTAAATATTAATTGAACTGCAAAAACTGACTGCAAACACCTGTGTCTTCATACCATACCTGTAAGTCTGTGCAAGGTATTGTTTTATTATTACAGAGAAAAAGGAAATCCTTTAATAAAATTTGATTAAAATGGAGTCTATGTGAGATGGCCTTCCTGTAATTCAGAGCTTTCTGGATAATGGGTTTCCAGATAATGGATCCCTTACCTATACTTTGACTCAGTTTGTTTTTTTTACCTTGCCCTAACTCAATAAGTGAACCCTAAAGTGCATTGGAATGGGCCAAAGTAAGATATTCTGTTTTTTGTTTATTTTACTTTGGCCTTATATTTTGGATCATTGTCCTACTGAAAGATGAACGTTAACCCTAGGTTGAGATTCTATGCCTGTGTTTGCCCATGTTTTACACTATTAATTCTTCCTTCCTTCTTAACAAGATGGTATGTTTTGGGGTGTAGGCAATGTTAGATTTGCTCTGCACATATTTCTCTGTACTTTGTCCTAAAAGTTCTATCATGGTCACATCTAACCGCAAAGCTTTTTCCCACATCTCAAGTGGGTCACTCACATGCTTTCTGGCACACTCCAGACATGCTTTTGCATGTGTCCTGTAGAGTAATGGCTTCTTTTGTGCCACCCGCCCATACAGGCCAGTGTTATGCAGAGCTCTTGATAGGGTTAAGTAGTGTATTGTTGCTCCATTCTCAGCTGCTGAACTCTGTAGCTCCTTCAAACTGATTATTGGACTTCTTTCACAAAAATCCTTGTTTGTGCAAAGAGTTATGTGGGAATATTTTTAGGCAGTGTCTGGCTAATTTGAGGCTAGCATTAACTTAGCGGAAGCCAAGGGCAGTATATTGGAACTACTGCAGAGCCTGAAGAAGGAGAAATATATAGCAAAGAAGCCTAAATCCAAAGCCCAATTTAGTATTAACTTTGTGCTTTGCATGGGCAACTTTAGACCTGTAATGTTATTTCTAGGACTATATGTTTGCACCAAAATATTACTACATATTGGAAAATGCCAAATGAAATAATTCAAACAAAATGCTTGCCATAGCCAGTCTGGAGCTGCAGATACCAGCCATCTAAGAGCTGCAAATACTACTGGCCATAACCCACATCTTTTAATTGGCTGACAATCATTATTAGCAAATAACCAGAAACAATAAGACTCAAATGTTGCAAAAGAGATGAGACAACTCTACTTGGTGGCAACTGTAACTGGGACACATTTAGCAATGTCAGCTCTTGCTTTGTCAGTGGTCTCATTGGCATTGATTAACCCTGATAATTAAGCACCATCTGGCATCCCTGGTCCTCATATGGGACTTTAACACAATCGGCACACAGAAAGCTTTATTTGTCTTTGTTTGTGTTACTGTATCTTGACCAGGCCAATCTTTGTCTGATTGGATATTCAGTAACTTATGGATTTCGGAACTGTATTCCACCAGCTTCTGTGAACTACAATGGCCAGCATTCTTGCTTAGATACAATACATCACGAGAGCCATATGATTATATTAGCCAACAGCACTTGGCTAATCATCTTGACTTGAAAAGGGCATATGATATTACAGATAGGATTGTGGTTAATAAAATGTAAAGAGTCTATCCATTTTCATGCATGCTGGGATTCATATCATGAGAGTTTTGAAGCATTGACAACTGTGGTCATTTGCTGCTGTCAAACAATTCTCAGAAACAGAAATTGCTCCATGCCACTATTTTGCAAACACAGGGCCAGATTGAAGTCAGTGAGAAGAAGTTATCTCATGGTTTATCAGGTGAAAACGAGATTCTTTTAGTGGAGAAAAGTCTTTTCTCCAAATTCAGTTCCAGTTTTTTTTCCCTATACTTCAATGGAGTTTTTATGTGATAAACCATGAGGTAAGTTTTTCTGTATTGAATTGCATCTCAAATTGAATCTCGTCCATGACTTTACATGTACTTTCCAAGTATCATGTAAAGTAATGACTTTTTCTCACTGAATTTAATCTAGCCTCAAGTACCATATCATCTACTATATATTTTGATGCATACACAGTTTCATATTCTGCTTGTGAAGGACAGTTTTGTCTTATATTGTGTGCACAATATTTGCCTGTATTATATATGGGGGGCTAAAAAGTGCAGGGTCCAACGTTGCAGCTGCCTGCTGTCCATGGTGCTGGACTTTTCCCTTCCAATCTCTCCTAGCTCCTAATCTGTTCCTTATACAAATATCTTTCATGTTGCATTCAAACCCTTCAGTGGGCAAATAAAGTAGAAGCAAGGTGCAAAACACCAAAAAATTACCGATTTATACCTATTTTATGCACTATATACCCTGTGTTTCACAAAGTAAACAGCCCTAATTACCTTAAGTACTGCAGAATGGACAATATGTATGTATAAATGTATATAGAGAAAATATCTAGCAATAGTTACACAATATAACATGACCTCTTATACTTTTTAATGCCCTTTAAAGCTAAGGGTTCTTGGCAAAGCTTATGCAAAAAAGAATTTCTCGCAGACCTTCTTTGATGCAAGAAATTATGGCATTCATTCCTTTTGGCTTGTGTTTATAGTTCAGTATCCTGGTAATGTTACCATTATTGTTTGTTGTGTTGATGTGTATAATATGAAGCAATTTGGATGTCCAGTGATGTGCTAAAACAGGGATTCATAACTTGTTGATCAAGGCCCAAGGGGGAGGGGAATTTTGATGGCCTTTAACCCAATGGAATTTATTTGTACAAAGAATTTAAAAAAAAAAATCTATATTAAAAATACTTGTATTTTGTGTCTCAAAGATGACTCTAAACTTCACGTGAGTGACATCTGTGCTAAATTGTCCAATACTGTAAGCACCAAAACCAAGCAGGTCAAGCTTCACTGAATTTAGTTTGTAATCTATTCACTCCCAGGGGCACCAGCCAACAAGTGCTGTGCCTGCTTGGCAAGGGCAAAATTATAAGTTGAAAAGATGGAGTTACCCAGAGGAGCATGTAATTTTAGCAGAAGAACAACAGACTTAATGTACACAAGAGGATTATGTTTCAAGATTGTGTACAATGTAAATATCACATATCAAAAGGTCTTCCACTGGGAAACTGGAAACTGATCTCATGCAGAGTGAAGGTGAGTGATTTGCATTCAGTACAATGGCAATCGCTTAACTCTGCTGGAAAGCAGACTTTCTCTAAGTGCATGCCAATAATATTTGCTTCCCTATACAGCCGAGTGCTTATGTCCTTATGAAATTCAGTTCAAATCAGTGCCAATCTTTTGTATTTTGTGCTAAATATTTTTACTGGAATTCCAGAGATGTCTGTAGATTTTATCCACATGGTACTAACAGGGTTATAAATCTGTGTATTCATTAAATGTGTATATAAATGTGTGGAGACTCTTGTATACTGCTGCTGTGTCTTTGGATATCATTTTATTGACATAAGTTGTAAGTTATACAGTTTGGTAAATATGAAATGTGTGGCCCCTGATATCTAAGAGTGATTAGACTGGCGGCCCAAACTGACCCGGCAAAAGTATTATCAGTACATCAAGGGAAGGAATGATCTCTGGTAGAAGGAGCGTGTGCAGCAAACAAAGTAAGTGAACCTTTTCTAAAAGGTGCAGATTAAATATAAATATAACATACATGTATCTATAGTCATCTCATGTAAGCAGATACATGGCTCTCTAATGCTTGTTCTGTATTTGTATGTACATGGACTGTGAGTTTTAGGACATTGTTATGTTATAGATAAGGCAAATGCATGTAATTTCGATTCTTGTTGTTTTGCCTGTGCCAGGGTTAGGGTTAATGACTGCATTCCTGATCTGGATTTCCCAGTCACCTTCTGGAAAGCAGCCAGCATTAATGGCCCCCTCTTTTATAGTGTGAATGTCATTCAAAATATTTGGAGCTTTACCCTTTACCATGGGGACACTATGGAAACCAATGGGTTTTATTTGTGTCGCAACAACTTGTGTCATATTCAGTAAAGTGGCATGGCACAGCAACGTTATGTGTCTCCTGGAAATCATCTATGTACAAGGCGCTACCAGAGGCCCAAGGAAAGAATAGGTTCTTGCTTCATCTTCCTGAAAAAACATAAGTTCAGCTTTCTGATGTGATTTTTCATGCAGGTCTAATAATGTACACTTACAATTTCCCATTTTCTCCAGTGTAAACAAGAAATCTGACTATGCATCTACAGTACAGCTAAGAACAGCAAACTTATGTTCTACTGTCATCTTTGGAAACTGTATTTATAGTATGGATACCCCGAATTCAGGATTCAGTTCGGTATTTGGCTAGGATTTGGCCATTTTCAGCAGGATTCGGCCGAATCCTTGTGCCTGGTCGAAACGAATCCTAAAGATCATTTGACTTTAGTTCACAAAACAAGGAAGTGCGCGGCTCTCTTTTCCCTCCCCCTCACTGATTTGCATATGTAAATTAGGGTTCGGATTCGGTTCGGTATTCGCCTGAATCTTTAACAAAGGATTCGGGGGTTCGGCCGAATCCAAAATAGTGGATTCGGTGCATCCCTAATTTATAGCAAACAATGAATAACATTAAATAAATAACAGCACAAAAAAATATGCACTATATTAAATATTGAGGATTGCACAGGTTCCTTACATGTTTTGTAGCAAAATGATTTGTTGGGAGCACTGCTTATTTCTGATTGAAAATAAACTGGTATAATAGATAATTGGTAGAGATAGACAGACTGCTAACAGCAATTTGACAAAATCTGATGGACTGACCCACTGTTCAAAGTAGGGATGCACTGAATCCACTATTTTCAGATTCGGCTGAACCTCCGAATCCTTCATGAAAGATGCCCGCGACAATTTTTAAATGCGTGCCTATTTTGTCCAAAAGCATTAAAGTCAACGGGCGTCCAAGTAATTTTGACATGCACCCAAATTTTTTTGACTCTGCAGATTTTCACCGCAGTTTTGCAAATTTATTTGTTGCTGGTGAAACATGGAAATTCGCTGGAAATATGTGCCTGCCAAATTTATTCGCCCTTCACTAGTGGTCAGTTAGGATTAGATTTGGCATAAAAACACATTTTCTATGCCAGATATTCTTGGCTATGGGTGAATGACTGAGATACAATACAATGTGATATCAGTGTAACTTTGCTATGAGCTAAAATGAGCCCTAGCCAAAGATTGGACCTTCAAAGGTAAAACTGAAAGTCTGCAATAGATAAAATTGTTCTTAAGGGACTATCAATTTGTACTATGTTTTGTAAGCAAGAGTAGCATTGGAAAAAAGTAATTAATTGATTTATACTCCTGCTTATTAGGCAATTCATGACTTCACCCCGAGTATTTTCAGCAGCCCTATTCTGAGACTGTGACGGAAAACTTTCTAAGCCTGCGACAAGAAAAGGCCGTGCCATCTAGTGGCTGCACCTTACAGTAAAGAAAAATAAATTGGAAGGGCTAGAAGCTCAAAATTAATGTATTATTTATTAATATACACAGATTTTTTCATTTTGCCACAATACCTTCCATTTAATGGGATTGCAATGCAGTCCATCATTCTTAACAGGAAGATGTAGTTAAGCCTTATGGACTTATTTCCTTGCCTTGTTGTCTTTAGGCACAAAGCATTTGTGCCAGGTAGAGTAAATATGGCACAGGGCCCCCTCTGTATCAACCTGACACATCTATGTAACCCCATGAACAACAGTAATTCCACTCCTTTTATGCACCCATATCCTCATCCCTTGCATTGTGGCATTGTAAATTCCCCCCTCCTGACTGTAGGGTTTTTGTATTCCGTGGCAAGTGTTTTGGATATAAATAGCAGTTTTTATTACCCACAATGCATTTTTTCCCCCAGAATTCAGGTGAAATTGCCTGTCTGCAGCAATTGTGCACCAGAAATTGAACACTATTGAAGTGCCCATTTTCATGAATCGTGTGCCACTATATAGCTGCTCTGCTATAAATATCTAACATTACCAACTGCAGTTTAATCCAAGCGTCCAATTACAGATTTTAGTCCTTTACAGGAATAGAAAATTTGCAGATGCTAATAAAAAGGCAGCCAGGAAACGACTTTGGCTATTGAAAGTGCCAAATCTGACATAAAGCCCATTGTAAAAATCATCTGCAAAGCAGGTTCTGCCATTGAAATGTCTTTTGTGTTAATAATTACTGTGATCTGAAAGAAGCGATTCTGACTCTCCCAGCATATGTAAATTTCACAAGTGATGAACCTCAAGCTTTAGCATTTGTGTGCAGACTGTACAGTGGGAACAGGGACTCACTACTATTACAATGGGTGCATACTCTTTGAACTGGGAGTAGATATACCCAAGTTATTACCATGGCTGCTTAAACTTTACACTGGGTTCAGAAATTAAAGTTACACATTGCAATTGGTGCATAGACTTAATAGTGTGAATAGGGACCCACTAGGCATTTCCATAGGTGCACAGTGCACATTAGCCATTCGCATGGGCGCGTTGGTTTTAAACATTCAGAAAAGGGGTACTGAATGATGCTCATTCCCTGGCCCCATGTTTTATTAGTAAATCATTCTGTGCCAGTGCATACATTTTAAAAAACATGGAGCTAGGAAATGTTGCTTTGTTAGGGGCAGGGCTGCCATCAGAAATCACAGGGCTCTGTACGAGCCCCTGGGCCCTGCCCACCACCGCTGATCCTGGCTTGCCATAGAGCCACACACCGAAAAGCCACACAAACATGGGCGCTAAAAATCCATTGATGGCTAGGGTCCCTCCTATAAGTTTAACAAAAATAATAACACTTTGGGCAGTCCCGTTGTAGAACATGGGTGGAGTTTGGGACAGGGAAACGGTGGTCCATATGCATTTCATGTGAGGAGGTGTCACGTTTGCGGCTTCCGTTCCAGAACTCCAGCTCTGAGCTCAGCAACAAGGCTGCCCCAGCAAGTAAGGAGAGCGGCAGCAGTATGGTGATAACAGTAAAGTGCGCCCATTACCTGCCACTTGTTATTTCCACTTTCACACAATTGACTTGCTTCTTTGTGCACAGTCTGCTGGTACACTCCCTCATTCCACTGCATGCTGTCAAGGGGGGCTAGCTAATTCAGACAGGCCCCCCTTTAGGCCTGGGCCCGGTATAACTGTACTCCCTGTGCCCCTCTGATGGCAGCCCTGCATAGGGGACCAGGAAATACACTGAGGCCAGTGATCTCACTAGACAGTAGTATAAGTGCCTGGGGTTTATACTGGGACCAGAAATGCTTCCAGCATTTATTGTTATATATGCCTGGGTGCAGGACTCCTCTATATTTACCTCTGGTACAGGCCATTATTACTTGTGTCTGGGGGTTGCACATTGAGCTGCATTACATTCAAACCATTTCTATATGGGCATGGGCATTACACTCAATCCATTAAGTCTATTAGTCATTTCTGTACTCAGAACTATGATTCTGCTTGGATTTATTCAAGTGCATTCTGGCATCAGTAGGGACTGCTGTAAGTTGCAATAGACAGTCACTATATACTGGGATGATGCGGGCTGTTTGGGCCTCTGTGTATAGGCCAGGGCCTATTTTGAATACAAGTTTGGGTCAGCCTTTATTCAGGGGAGCAACTACAGAGGAAGCAGACCCTATAGTTGCAGGGGGACCAAGGAGGTATAGGGGGCCCCATGAGGCCCAAGTAAAGAGCAATCTCAACATATATTTGTAAAACAGGACAATGTCTGGATATGTTGGGGGCCCTAAAATTAATTTACTGTGGGACCCAGGAACATCTAGTTATGCTACTGGCTTTATTATATGTGTGTGGGCATAATACTCAGAACCATGATTGTGCAAGTCATCAGTATGGGTGCAGTTATAGACTCCGAACCATGATTGTGCAAGCCATCAGTATAGGTGCCTGGGAGTTATAGACTCAGAACTATGATTGTGCAAGCCATCAGTAAAGGTGCCTGGGAGTTATAGACTAAGAACCATGATCGTGCAAGCCATCAGTATAGGTGCCTGGGAGTTATAGACTAAGAACCATGAGTGTGTAAGCCATCAGTATAGGTGCCTGGGAGTTATAGACTAAGAACCATGAGTGTGTAAGCCATCAGTATAGGTGCCTGGGAGTTATAGACTACGAACCATGATCATGCAAGTCATCAGTATAGGTGCCTGGGAGTTATAGACTCAGAACCATAAATGTGCAAGCCATCAATATAGGTGCCTGGGAGCTATAGACTAAGAACCATGATTGTGCAAACATCAGTATAGGTGCCTGGGAGTTATAGACTAAGAACCATGATTGTATAAGCCATCAGTATAGGTGCCTGGGAGTTGTAGACTAAGAACCATGATTGTGCAAGCCATCAGTATAGGTGCCTGGGAGTTAAAGACTCAGAACCATGATTGTGCAAGCCCTCAGTATAGGTGCCTGGGAGTTACAGACTAAGAACCATGATCGTGCAAGCCATCAGTATAGGTGCCTTGGAGTTATAGACTAAGAACCATGAGTGTGGAAGCCATCAGTATAGGTGCCTGGGAGTTATACACTAAGAACCATGAGTGTGTAAGCCATCAGTATAGGTGCCTGGGAATTGTAGACTAAGAACCATGATTGTGCAAGCCATCAGTATAGGTGCCTGGGAGTTAAAGACTCAGAACCATGATTGTGCAAACATCAGTATAGATGCCTGGGAGTTATAGACGCAGAACCATACATCTGCAAGCCATCAATATAGGTGCCTGGGAGTTATACTCAGAACCATGATTGTGCAAGCCTTCGGTATAGGTGCCTGGGAGTTATAGACTAAGAGCCATGATTGTTTAAGCCATCAGTATAGGTGCCTGGGAGTTGTAGACTAAGAACCATGATCATGCAAGCCATCAGTATAGGTGCCTGGGAGTTATAGACTAAGAACCATAAATGTACAAGCCATCAATACAGGTGCCTGGGAGTTATATTCAGAACCATGATTGTGCAAGCCATCAATATAGGTGCCTTGGAGTTATAGACTAAGAACCATGATTGTGCAAGTCATCAGTATAGGTGCCTGTGAGTTATAGACTCAGGACCATGATTGTGCAAGTCATCAGTATAGGGGCCTGGGAGTTATAAACTCAGGACCAGGATTGTGCAAGCCATCAGTATAGGGGCCTGGGAATTATAGACTCAGCACCATAAGTCAAAGCCATCAGTATAGGTGCCTGGGAATTAAAGACTCAGAGCCATGATTGTGCAAGCCAGCAATATAGGTGCCTGGGAGTTATACTCAGAACCATGATTGTGCAAGACATCGGTATAGGTGCCTGGGAGTTATAGACTCAGAACCATGGTTCTACAAGGCAAGTCCTATATTTGCCCAGACAGCAGACTTTAAATCGTGAGCCGGAATCCCATTGCCTCGTTCTCAAATCCCTGCTCTCCTGTCCTCTTTTTGTTGCGAAATTATTCGCATTATTTATGCTACATTGAGTGATCTAATGGCTTCCTGATAGGCAGCTAATTGCTCTGACTGGTAATTATAATTGGTTTCTATAGGAGAAAGGCTGCTGTGCTCTCCTTATTAGCCAGTGCAACATATTAGATCCGGAGTGTAAAGTGAAAAGAATCCTTTCAACATATTCACTCGTGTTATAGGGTTAGTTATCTTTATGCCGACGAGAGGAATAGGTACATAATAACTGCATTACAAGCGTGTCTGGTGTCTTATATGTGCGTTTCTCTGCATGTAACTCAATAAACTTTGCGCTTGTGTGAGAATTGCGCCTGCGTAAATTGCTGTTTGCGTGTCTGAGTACAAGTCTTGTATGGAATTGACTTTATGTAGAGCGTCGGTTTGTATATTATAGTGTATGCAAAGGGTGTCCCTGCCAGTAATTCATAGTGTATAATTCAATAATGCCTGTCTGTAACTTAGTTAACTGAGTAAATAACGTTGTGTGATATATACAGAGAAAGAGAGAACAGACGTGTCTATTTTTAAAAAAAATAATGGGCCAACGTTTTGGTCAGTGCTTGTTATCTTCCTCACAGATGGTTTGTTCAATGTCTTTTTATCTTTTCAAATATATCTATAATTTCATCATAATTCAATAATGTGTGTATATACCTTAGTAAATAAGTGGATACTGTGCGTGTACATTTGTATATATATATATATATGATAGAGAGATATAAACAGATGATGATGATAGAAAGAGAGAGAGAGGGATAATAGAAAAATAGATCGATGATAGATATAATTTGGTTTTATGGTTTGCCCATTATATTTTTATCTTTTTCTCACAGTCCAGCAATCTAAGCAACTGAAGGCAGGCAATTTTGTTTTTTCACCATTTTAATTTTCTACTAAACAACCTAAATATGTGTTTGCTTATTTTTTGGCAAATATGTCTATATTTTTTATTTCCTCAAATACACCTTGGTTCTTATGATTGGAAGGTGCACATGTATTTAAACCTGTAAACTCTGAGCGGCTCATAGATGATGTGTAATTAAAGTCCGTTCCCAAAGTAACATTTATCTTGGGCGAGTGCGATTGCAATTGTAACCCGTCTGGGGGAGACGTCGTGCAATCTGGAAGCCTTTCCTCTTCTCTGAGACAGAATCAATACTGTACAGGAGAGGAATTTACTGCTTTTTAACAGAAACAGTCAACGAGAAAAAGTGCCATTTAATGGCACAGGCGCCATTAAATGTCACTTTTTCATCGTTGACTGTTTCTGTTCAAAACACAGTAAATTCCTCTTCTGTACAGCACAAGATTGTTGGAGGGGCCCATCACCTTAAAACTGTTGTTTGGATAATGAACAAAAAAAAATATAATTAAGAGCAACTTTCCAATATACATTGGCTCTTTCCATTCTTCCATCTGATTCCTGAAACAATGTACCAGACTAGCTGATCAACAGACTTGGAGCAAAACTGACAGCTGCTAAAATGTGTCATGAGTCAGAACCAGGAGTGAGTGCAGAGAACAGAAAAGGAGAAAGGAATACTGCTTTCAGTAGCAATTGCATTTATTATTTGTATTATTATTATTATTAACATGTATTTATCTAGCACAAACATATTGCGTAGCACTGTATTTACTGATAACTTTAAAGGCACTTATAGTTGTTTTATTATTATTGTTATTATTATTATTATAATTATGTATTAGTATCATTATTATTATGTATTATTAATATTTGTATTATTAGTAGTAGTAGTCGTAGCATTATTATTGTTATTATTATTTATTATAATTATTATTAATAATAAAGTAATTTTGAAATAATAATAATCATATATTCAGTTATTGTGCAAAAAAAACAGTTTACGTGTGCAGGACCCTGCTGGCTGCTCCCCAGCTGCTGTAAGTAGGACTGACCAGGAGAATTTATTTCTATCCATCTTTTTATTGAGTCCTAGTACCTGCCCAGGTCTCCCTGCTATGATTTGTAGGGTTATAAGTGAATGGCATAGATTTTAATCTTACTAAATGTACATGCTTCATTTAGTGAGTGCATACAGTCCCAGACAGACATATATTATGGGTATGTATTATTACTGGGCACAAAGATTTCGAGAAGAGCAATTTGTCGGCGGCATTTAACCCATGAGTGCAGTAAATTCGCCCAGAAGAGTTAATGAGACGTGGGATTTTGATGCGTTTTGCTTAATACAAGATACAGTGCAGCCCTGGGAAGAAGCCGTGGGTTTGGTTGGAGTAGGACAAATAGATGTAAGTGCGATTAGCAGGTTAGGGGGATCAAGCACTTGGAGAATATGAAGTGGCACTGATAGGAAGGGAGTGAGAAATAGGAGCATATCTGCCTAATTGGAGAAAGGAAGGAGCTCTGCTTGCAACTACTCCACCGAGGTACTTTACTGAGCACATAGTTCCATTAATACTTACTTGTCCACCCAGGTACGTCCGACACAATCGGATACATTTTTATTTTGCTTTTTTTTTTTGCTTTTTTTTTATTCATTGTTGCTCTTTGTGACAGATCTGGTCGTTTTATTCGATTTTAATAATGATTACAAATAGGCATCTGAGGCGCAGGAGAGGACTATGAGCTGCTACAAAGTGTGTGAGTGACAGTGGCAGCAGTTTGTTTGTATGCTGTTGTATTTGTATTTTGTATTTTGTATTTGTATTGTGATGAGGGTGCTTGTGCAAGTATAGTAAGTCAAGTATAGTAAGCTGCAATTCCTGTACTGCTGTATTTTAATACAATTCAAAAAAGACATAAAATGAGAATTGCTTGTTTGTTAGTCTGTGTGTTGCAGGCATATAATTCAAATGAGTGTATGAGACTTGATTAGAAGTCGGTAGTGTGTATGTGCTGTGTTATACACCATGTACTATTCCCTATCCCTCCCTCTCTCCCTGACCCCTACTCCTACAGTTCAATGCAATCATATCTCCCTTGTGACTTATTGCTTATCTGGTTATGTAGAAACATGTAATGTTGGTTAATCAGGCGTTCACACTATAAAGCCCACTGACTATCTTACCCTAAAGTGCACTGCTCAGACTATACTTTGTTCTTTCTCCCTAAAGTGCCCAGTTTATACCCTAAATAATATACACTGTCACCAAAAGTGCCAACGTTATATTAAGCTGTTCAACCTCATCATGAGCCCAAACTGTCAGTCACCCCAGTGTGCCCACATCATGCGCTTTATATTTCTTTGCACAAATGTGGCCACATTATACCGTGTAAACTCTCTTCTCCTGTGCCCAAACTAAACCATCCTCTTGCCACTAACGTGCTCATTACACTACACTATAGGCTGCTAGTCTGTACCCTACAAGTGTCTGTGCCAGGATAATGCCCGGGCTATTGATGGGAATGAGGGTGCAGACACTGCTGGGGTTTGGAGAAGGAGGGCCCCATGTGCAGCCACCAGGGTTGGATAGAAGGAGAAAACTAGTTGATCTTGGGAAGGTTCTCCCCAGGATGTAAACGAAGTCCCAAAAGCTGTTGTCCAAATGGGAGAAACAGAGAAATTAATCAGGGATCCCATCCATCATAGGCTGTAATAAAGGCAGCGACAGGGATGAGGCAGATGATATGATTAAGGAGCTGTGGTCGTTTTAATTAACTTTTTGCTGTCCTGTAATGATCAAACTGGTCAACAGCCCCGGTCAATAAGCATGTTAATATCAACCAAATAAAACCAGGGATGATTAAAAACCTCCTGCTTTATTAAATTTGAAATTCAAATGAAATTTATGCTGCAGATGCGCTCGGAATACTAATCTGGCAGACAGTGCAGGATCGCTGCTCCCGACTCAAGCAACAGCTTCTCTCACACTGACTGACAAATGTGCGCACACACCGCTGCCTACTGCGCCTGGCACCTCTCACTCGTCTGCGCCCAGCGCTGCCCCAGCGCAATCGGCTCCGGGAAATGGATGCTAATCACTGTGCTTGGGCTCTGAGACATTCTGCTATTTGTAGTATATGATTCACCGGTAAATGGATGGGCAAAGATAGATAGATAGATAGATAGATAGATAGATAGATAGATAGATAGATAGATAGATAGATAGATAGATAGATAGATAGATAGATAGATAGATAGATAGATAGATAGATAGATATATAGATAGATAGATGATATAGCTACGGAAAATATAGATTTTAATATTGCTAGATTATAAAAATAGAAAATATATAGATGACAAATTAGAAAGAGAGATGGGTGGAAGGGATAACATGGTAGATAAGCAAATCGACAGGCAAGAAGTAAATGATAGATGATAGAATCAGAGAGAGAGAAAAAGGACACGATATTTCACAGGATAGAAAAATAAATTGATGGACGCTGGATATACACGAAAGTAGATAGATGACAGAATCAGATAAAGAGAGAGAGACATAATAGATAGATAGATAGATAGATAGATAGATAGATAGATAGATAGATAGATAGACAGACAGACAGACAGACAGACAGACAGACAGACAGATAGATAGATAGATAGATAGATAGATAGATAGATAGATAGATAGATAGATAGATATGTGGTAGATTAATTATAAACAGGGTCAAGAATGAAAAGATAAATAGATTTATTGTATATAGACAGGAATGCTATCAGATTTAACCCGTGTCTGCCAACAAGCAATACGTCTAATAATTCCATTTGTTTCATATATGCGGTCTTTCATTTTATTGCTCTGTTTCTTATCTTCTCTTACGAATCGCACACACGGGTTCAGTTAAAGAAATGACGTGTTTGACGGCTTTGGAGATCAGCCGGACGAATTAACCCTTTCCCCGCCAGTAAGGCAGCTGCAGCGGCTAGCAGCGACGGGGTTAATTCTGGAGGTTTAAACAAGTGTGTATTAGGTCCCGGGGATGAATATCATTACAGGAGCAAGGCAAAGCAATGAAGTTAATTCTTTTTTTATTTGTTAAACGGGAGTCTCCTCCTGGTCCCACCTCTCCCTCCTTCTGGGCCGGGCAGACACGCCTTCTCTACAGGCTGAAATCAGTCAGAGCGCAGGGAGAAAGCGGCCCATTCATTTGGCTCCACGCTTCCCATCTCAATCAGAGGGGTGTAAGGTGCCTCTCACTCCCCTCACATCAATAGGTATCATGTCCTAACAGGGACTATACTCCCCCGCCGAAATCAATTGGCACCGCTTTTGCAGGGAGAGAGGAGCGCATGCTCTGGGTCTGTCAGGGAGGAACTTTGCCCTGTGACAGTCAGATGCCGCCTGCTGGGAGGTGGCACAGTAATGCTTTGTCTGGGCAGCGCAGCTCCTGTGATTAATAGTTATATCAACAGCTTCTCCGAGCTTAAACTGTCATTTCTATAACTATTCAATTCCAGCGTGGATAATAGGACACCCACTAGTGTGGCACTGCCAGGCTGAATAAAATATGGGTTAGTCCTTGGATATAGAGGCTGCCTAGGTGGCCCACAGTTTAGGGGACTGTATGAATTATAAAATCAGTTCAATAAGACAATGCAAACAAGTCCCTTGTCTGTGCCCCAGGTGTGGGCAGAATATGGGCATGTCAAACTGCTCCCCAGAGCAACCAATGTCCCCAGTGCAATGCCATGTCTTGCCTTATCCCCCTGCCACTATCTTGTTAATTAGAGCTAAAGTAGTGTACAGTTTAACCCTCAGTGGGAAAAAAAAAGTTCAGAGGTGCCACAGGGGATCGGCTGAGCAACTGCAAGTGACCAATGTCCCCCTACAGTTAACAGATCAAACCTGCAGGGGTGCATGATGGGAATAGGGGCTCTAAGGCTAAATAAACAATTAGCAAAGTTTTCTTTAACTCTGTAAGTGCTGGTAATGCTGATTAATGGTAATGCCCCATTAGAGTTATTCACTGGACTTGACACAACCTACCCCAGGATTACCCAAATACTAATTTGAGGTCTACTTTTAGTGGTGTTGTCCCATTATGAGCCACATCCATAAAAACATGGTTAGAATTCTGTTCCATGGAAAATATTATTTAAAGGGCAAGTCAACCCCAAAATAAAAAATGCCTAATAAAAGAAAACGTAATTCTAAGCAAATTTGCAATATACATTCATTAAAAATGTGTTATGGTTTTAAAGCTATTTGTACATGTATTGCTATTGAAAGCAGTGTTTGTCTGTCCCTTTCTACTACCTGAAGGGAGCTGTGTCATATATTGGAGTATTTATGAAGCCGGTAGGACTGTGGGCCACTGGACACGTGCATCACCTAAACATTAAGAGGTGGATAAGTGGGACTACAAAAATTGCCTTTCTACTACCTGTCCTGAAGGCCAAGACTGTTGATACAGTGTAAGACAAGGCAGCTGATTAACAGACCTTTCTTTGCTGAGGAACCAAGACTTTTGCAACATTGTTTAAAAAGTAACAACCAGGAGCTAAGCAAATGCTGCTTTGTATAGCAATCATAGTTAGAAATAACTTTAAAAGCACTTAAAATGTTTAATTCATGTATATTGGAAAGTTGCTTAGAATTATGGGTTTATTTTTATTTTGAGGTTGAGTTGTCCTTTAAATACTGATTAATGGGAAAATGTATATTGGCATATTTAACAAAACTATTTCTTATGTAACCTTAACATAATAAATATCTGAAATAAAGCATGAAACCGGTGGGTGATTTAGACAAGCTGTCAGAGTCTTGAGATCTACTGATCACCAGCTAAAGGTCTACCTTTTGGTAGTGATGGCGCGAACTGTTCGCCGGCGAACTTGTTCGCGCGAACATCGGGTGTTCGCGCTCGCCGGAAGTTCGCGAACGTCGCGCGACGTTCGCCATTTTGGGTTCGCCATTGTTGGCGCTTTTTTTTGCCCTCTCACCCCAGACCAGCAGGTACATGGCAGCCAATCAGGAAGCTCTCCCCTGGACCACTCCCCTTCCCTATAAAAACCGAAGCCCTGCAGCGTTTTTTTCACTCTGCCTGTGTGTGCTGAAGAGATAGTGTAGGGAGAGAGCTGCTGCCTGTTAGTGATTTCAGGGACAGTTGAAAGTTTGCTGGCTAGTAATCGTTTTGATACTGCTCTGTTATTGGAGGGACAGAAGTCTGCAGGGGTTTGAGGGACATTTAAGCTTAGGTAGCTTTGCTGGCTAGTAATCTACCTTCTACTGCAGTGCTCTGTATGTAGCTGCAGTGGGCAGCTGTCCTGCTTCTGATCTCATCTGCTGACTGCTGCAATAACAGTAGTCCTTGTAAGGACTGCTTTTATTTATTTTTTTGTTCCAATACAGAGCAGTATCAAGCAGATTACTAGCCAGCAAACTTACTATCATCTGTCCCTGAAATCACTAACAGCTCTCCCCCTACACTATCTCTTCCAAGCACACACAGGCAGATTTTTCAGATACATTTTTGCCCTTGATCCCCCTCTGGCATGCCACTGTCCAGGTCGTTGCACCCTTTAAACAACTTTAAAATCATTTTTCTGGCCAGAAATGTCTTTTTTAGATGTTAAAGTTCGCCTTCCCATTGAAGTCTATGGGGTTCGCGAACCGTTCGCGAACCGCTCGCATTTTTGCGCAAGTTCGCGAATATGTTCGCGAACTTTTTTTCCGACGTTCGCTACATCCCTACCTTTTGGGCATCTACCCCTTCCAGCCCAGACCTTTCACATAAAAGTATATTCACATCCCCTAGAAACAGAAAATGGAAGTTCCCAGACTAAAAGTGGGTTCTTTAACAACATTGACAAGAAAGGAACATGTACTGGGAGAAGAATAAGTGCCTGGAAAGGACTGGGGGGAGCCACTGGGGAAATGTCATTGTATTGCTTCTCCTCCCTCTTGCTCCCAGTGCTCCCCTCTGCTGGGGAGTGGGCTGTCCGGGCTGTGGGGATGACATCACGTGGCACAGGGCCTGAGAGGTTCGGCGCTGAGGCTGATTGGTGGGCTGCCACTCAGCGCTACTTCAAAGCCAGAGAGGAGCTACAATTGAGGAGGAATGGGCGGAACTGATCATTGTATTGCACACCTCTAAAAAAAACACTGCTCTGATTTATACATATAAAAAAGATCCTCTGAGGAGGGCACTTTTGTGATGGCAACTTCTCTACTAGGGGTGAGTCTGAGGATTTTCTTGTCGCTTTAATTAGTTCTTTTCTTCTTCCCCCCTTTTTCGTTTTCTTTTTTTTTTTTACTGCCTGTTTGGAGGGGGTTAAAATAGCCCTGGGTCCAGACAGGGGCGATCAGTCTCCTATTGAGTGGTTTTAGTACAAGGGAGTGGAGAGAGGAGGAAAAAAAAAAGGAAGGAACTTAAAGGGGGCCGAGTCACTTTGGATAAGGTATTAAGGGCTTTTGGAGCAAGAAGCATTGAGCGCGGCGCTACAGGCTCGGTACATGAGTACAGGTTTATAGGCTCGACTTTCTACTGGCATAACCCGCTGCCTTCTCCTCTGCCAGGTACGTGCCCTCTCCTTTTATTCATACTCTCATTCCCCTGCCTGGGAGCTGCACACACACAAACACACACACAAACAAACACACACACACACACACAAGCGCTACAAGTTGCATTTTGTTTTTGCGCACTTAAATGTTTGGCCTTTTCATGTTGCAAATGTTACCTTTCATTTTTGTCATTATCGTGTTGTATAGAAAGTTAGTAGGAAACGAAAACAAGAAAAAAAAATCATCCAAGAAAGGGATTTATGTTCTGGGATATTTTATATTTTCCTTGGACGTTTACGAATGGAACCAGCGTCAATGCGAATTAAATTCAAATGCGCGTTTAATATTAATGCAAATGTTCCACTCACAATAACTTGATTTAGGGTTCGAATTATCTTATGTTTTTTGGGTTCGAATTATATTATGTTTTTTTTAGCCTTTGTTTAGAGATGCCCCCATGTCCTGGATCGATTTTATTCCAATTAAAGGGGTTGTTCAACGTTGAGTAAACTTTTAGTATGATGTTGAGACAATTTGCAATTGGTTTTCTTTTTTTTTTTTCATTTGTGGTTTTTGAGTTATTTTCGCTTTTTAAATATACATAAAAAGCCCAATAACTCAAAAACCTCAAATAATAAAAAATTCAAATATTAAGGAATCTGGTAGCTAGGGTCCAAGTGACCCTAGCAACCATGCATTGATAAAGTGGTTCTGTTCTAAAGTTCTTGTTGATATTAATAAGAGACTGGACTATGAATAGGAGAGGCCTGAATAAAAAGAGGAGTAATAAAAAGTAGCAATAACAATAAATGTGTACAGAGCATTTGTTTTTTTAGATGGGGTCAGCGACGCCCATTTGAAAGCTGGAAAGAGTCAGAAGAAGAAGGCAAATAATTAAAAAACTGTAAAAAAAACAAAACAAAAACAAAAAGAAATAATGACGACCAATTGAAAGGGTGCTTAGAATTGGCCATTCTATAACATACTACAAGTTAACTTAAAGGTGAACCACCCCTTTTAAAGTTTTTCGGCTCCAACAGAAGTGGAATCTGAATTCAGCTGTAGCGCTTGGCAGGCTGTGGGCGAGCTGCTCTGGGTACAAACTCTGGCTCCGACCTGGAAATCGCACAACTAGGGATAGTTTGCAACTTTGTGGCATGTAGCTAAACTGTGCGCTGCTGTCTGTGCAACTTTGTTTTACTTATTTGATCGCCTGCTGCAGTGGGTGAAACTTAGTAGCGTTTTACTAAATGACCTCCCAGTGCAACTGTGTGACATTTTAGCACAGGGTGAAACGATATTGTGTTCAAATCCAGTGTTGATATAAAACTGTATAAAAACGTTGATAAACCTGCCAAGAGAAACACTGCCAGTGCTGTAGACAAAGTTGTGAGGAGTGTGAGTGTGGGTCAGTGCAGTTAGTGTGTGTGTCCTATAGTTCAGCGATTAGAATAAGCATTGTACTTTGCGCCCCAGTGCTATTTCTCTGTACTGTAAGAAATGTGAGTTACTAATTGTTCCCCTCTCCATGTCTCCTTGTTTCTCCCCAGGAAGAGCCCCGCTTGGGATCCACTCCCCTGGCCATGTTGGCCGCCACCTGTAACAAGATCGGCAGCCCCAGCCCTTCCCCGTCCTCCCTGTCGGACACGTCTGGCTCGTTTGGGAAGGGCTTTCACCCATGGAAACGCTCATCCTCCACCTCCAGCAGCTGCACTCTGGCTTCAGGCTCTCTCTCCGGCTTCAGTGTTGGGGGCTCGTCCAGAAGCGCTAACGGATCCTCGTCCTCCAGTGCTGCAGCGGCGGCGGCTGCTGCGGCTGCCGCGGCGGCTGCCCTAGTTTCGGACTCTTTCAGCTGCGGAGGCTCCCCCGGGTCCAGCGCCTTCTCACTCACCTCTGGAGGAAGCGGCGGTAGTGGAGGCGGAGGCAGCAGCGGATCAATGTCAGCCGCCTCCCCCTTTGCTAACGAGTACTCTGTGTTCCCGGTAAGCGGGGGGTCCCAAGAGGCAGCGGCGGCGGCAGCAGCTGCAGCGGCTGCGGCAGCAGCAGCCGCTTCCCACCATCAGCCGGTGTTCTTGTCTAAGGTTCACGCTTCAGTAGACGGACTGCAGAGTATCTACCCCCGGGTGGGCATGGCGCACCCCTACGAGTCCTGGTTCAAACCCTCGCACCCCGGGGAAGTGAGTGCGGCTGCGGCCGGAGGGGCCTCCAGCTGGTGGGAAGTTGGAGCCGGCTGGATCGATGTGCAAAGTCCAGGGGCCGGTGCCGCTCTCCATCCCGGGGCTCTACAGGGCTCCCTCCACTCCCCTTTGGGGGGATATGGCACGGACTACAGTGCTGCCGGACTGGGACACTTCAGTACTGGAGGCGGCGGTGGTGTTGGAAGCGGAGGGGGAGCGGCCGGGACAGGCAGCGGAGGAGGAGGAGGGGGCAGCCACTTACTGAGCCCTGGAGGGCAGCACTTGATGGACGGATTTAAACCTGTCATTGGACCTGGTTCCTACCCTGACCCATCCTCCTCCCCTTTATCTGCGGGCTCCATGTTGGCACCTACCGGGCCCCTGGGGGGGTCTCCGCGCTCCTCAGCCCGTCGCTACTCGGGCAGAGCCACCTGTGACTGCCCCAACTGTCAGGAAGCCGAGAGGTTGGGTCCCGCCGGGGCCAGTCTGAGAAGGAAAGGCTTGCACAGCTGTCACATCCCGGGCTGCGGCAAAGTCTATGGCAAAACGTCGCACCTAAAAGCGCACTTGCGCTGGCACACCGGGGAGCGGCCTTTCGTCTGCAACTGGCTTTTCTGCGGCAAGAGATTCACTCGCTCGGACGAGCTGCAGAGGCACCTGCGCACCCACACCGGGGAGAAGCGCTTCGCCTGCCCTGTCTGCAACAAGCGATTCATGCGCAGCGACCACCTCAGCAAACACGTCAAAACTCACAGTGTTGGGGGAGGAAGCACAGGCTCTACAGGACCAGGCAGCGGCAGCAAGAAGGGCAGCGACACCGACAGCGAGCACAGCCCCTCCACTAGCCCCACCTGCCACTCCCCGGACCTCCTGCACCCCCCTGACCGCAATGGCTTGGAGTAAAGTTCCCCCAGTAGCCCCGGACACTCAGTGGCCACTGTATAAGGCCACGGACTTGCCACTAACTCTCATTCTTCCCCCGCAGCTTGACTCCTTTCTTGCACAAATGAGCCCCACTTAGCACATCAAAAAGTAGTTTTCAAGGATTTGTCCAAAAATGTGGAAACTAATTCCCCCCACACCCTTCCTGCTTTGTTCAAGGGGACAAGAAGGTGACTAATAAGGACAAGTTCTCTGCTGTGTGGGGGGCTGTGGGGGGCTGCTGGGTGGCATCAGGTGGCCACTACTAATGCATTTACTAGAACTATATACTATACCCACCCTGCAGTCTCAACCAATGTTTGAATGGAGCCTGGAAATGCCACTGTGTGTGTGCCCTGTTGTGCAGCAAGCCTTGCAAAGTTCTATGAAATGGTTCAGTTGCAGCAATTTGCATTCAGCTGCGATTCTGTCGCCCTGTCGCAAGCAGGAACCCAGATCAGTGTAGGAAAACCTCATATCCTGATATTAAAGTCCCATGTAAAATGCACTTGATCCTTCAGAGAGACCTGTAAATACTTTCCCCTATCAGCCTCACTCTTTAACCCTGTGAGTGCCAGACTTAACTGCTCAATGATACTGACTTGGGCGACTCATAGATCTGACTTTCTACTTTCTGTTCTTGTTTCTCTTTCAGACACACTGGGATGTTCCTAAATAGGACTAAACAATGTTATTTACTTGTGCTTCACTTTTCCTCCTATCATATCCGAACTGTATTTTTACACTTTCTATCTGTTCTCCAAGAAGGTGCTCACATCTGCTTAATGTAGTTCACTTTTTTTGGTTATATAAAAAAATAATAATTATAAACCCCCCTCCCCCACCCCAACTTTCCCTGTCCTGGGCATAGAGTTTATTTTGCAGGTTCTTGCCCAGCAACCATCAAATTAAATTATAAATAATAACGAGAAAATAAAAAAAATAATCTAATAGCTGTGGAAATTCGTCTCTTTTAAAAGGCTGCCTTCAAAATGTGAGGGGAACCCATCTGTATAGTATTTTTCTTGTACATAAATCGCAGTAAATATTTGAAATATATATATAGAAGAGCAACAGTTTTCCACCACAACGAAATACATCGAATTATTGTTACAGCTAACTGAAGTTTATTTTATTTTATTTTGGTTAATTCGTCCTTTGAAGTGTTTCTAAAACAAAAAAAAATCACTTTGAGGATTTTTAGTTTTGCTTGAGTATGAATTTTAGATAGGAATAATCTTTGGGGGAAATTGCAAAGCGATGTTTGATTAATGTTGAATGCCATTTTATTTAATGGAGCATGTTGTTTGCCATTGCTGGTATAGCTAAAGTAACAGTCCTCCTCTGATTTCATTACAAGTGACAACCCTCAAATACTCACATGCTCATTATACTGTAGGTGGCCTGTGTATTTCTTGCTAATGTCAAATTAAACATAAAAAAAAGAAAAAAAAATGTTAAAAATAATGATGAATAAAAAACAAAACAAAAAAAAACACAGAATATTAAACAGCCACTGACAAGAAGATATCCATAGTTTGCAGAAGCTGCAGACTGTTTTTTCTCCTCTTGTTGTAATGTTGAAATAATTTGGATATTTCACATTGAAATGGAAAAAAAAAAGCCTTTCGCTGGGACGTTTTAAGATTGCATTATAAATGCATGAAGTGTAATTGGTTTTATTTGTAATATTTTAAATAATGGTATTAATAAACGCTGGAAAGAAAAGACGGATGTATAGATTTTTTTTTAATTGTGTCTATTTGTGTTTTATTAATGGGGATATGAATTCATGCTGTGTGGCTCCGGCTTTACTTGCTACTTGTTTAGGAACATTGCTGGGGAACAATAAGCACCGAATTCCATGGCGATTATTCGTTAGAAATAAATCTGAAATCATGTTATTTTCCTATTTCTATATTGAAAATATATTTTCTTTATAACGGCCCCGACAATGTACATTAGTTAAATTAAGAATGATCATTATTTCTTCTTCTTCTTCTTCTTCCCATAAGTACATAGATATGACAGGACCTAATTCCCCTTGACTATACACGATAGCCTAATTTAATAAAGAGTACATTTTATTATCATTACAGGAAACTTCCTTACTCCCCATCATACATTTTGGTAGAGGGAAGTCAGTGTATGGAAGCAAAGCCAGTAACAAGGCTGATATATTTAGATCTATGAATTAGAAATGGAAATCTCTATGCAGGCAAACAGAGTATTTAGTTATTTACAATTAATACAACATTTTATAGCATTATTATTAGTATTACTATTATTATTATTTATATTATTATTATTAATATTATTATTGCACTGATAAATAGCAGCTACTTTATATATTGCTATTCATCGTGTGACTGGTGTAGGATCTGGTACAGAATAGTATCATAATATGTTGTAAATAAAGAAGGTAGGCAGAGAGGCTAGCAATCAGACTCATGCTGGTAAGACAAATAGTTGTTTTTTTCTCTCTTTCTCTGGGTCCACTTGGGGCCAAAAATCAATGTTTTGGACATTCGGGGCAGGGTGCCATACCTTCTACATTGGGCATTTCTCACTTGTACAAAAGGGACACACCTGTGTCTGAACTCATGTTAAATCGATCGACAGGTAGGTAAGCAAACAATATAGATAAAAGGTCACACAGAGAGGGACATACAGACAGACAGAACGATATAAAACGAAAACGAAAAGGAGTATGGAACATAGGGAAATAAGATAAAGAATAGGAGGCGTAATACACATATAGGAGAGGATAAAAAGGATACTAAAGTTTTTGCAGTGTAATATATTGAATAGAATATATGAAAAAGTGGATAAAACAGGAGGGGGTAAAATAGACAAAACTTATATATAATATTTATATATATATATATATATTTTTTTTTTTTGATCACCAACACTATATAACAAATACCAAAATTACAGCGCAAATTTGCCAACTCCCTGGCCCCAAGCTCTGCTGCCCAGGAAGGAGTTTGTTAGTCACACAGTCCTGTAGGTGGAGTTTAGGTGCAACTCGCGGCCTGTCAGCTGTTGTTACACAGCCCAAAGCTGCTGGAGGGAAGCAGTGAATATCAGTGGAAATACACAGTTGGGGAGCTACAGGTTGGTGATTCGTGGTTTAGTCCCAGTGCAATGACGCAGGGCATAAGGAAACACACACTCGATGTACAGGAAGGCAGCTTTGCGCCAGGCTTATGTATGAAAGTGATGCTGGCCAGTTGGGGCGTCAGGACTAGTCACTTTAGTTCAAAGCCAACAGATCCAGTGACCTCGGGTCATACTGTGATGTCTATATATATATATATAGTGAGTAATCTGAAATGACTTTAGTTTAGTTTAACCCATTGCACTGTTTTAAATGACGGACCTGTGACTGGGTGATATATTGTATGAGAGGATAAACAGTACAAACACACACTTACACACACTTACACACACACACACACCAACTAACAATACACTCAGCCAGGTCTGGACTGGGATACAAAATAGGCCCTGACATTTCACTTAACAGAGACCCAACCAGCCCACTAAATAGTGAGTGTCTATGGCAACTTCAGCAGCCCCTCTGGCATTTGCCAGAAGCCACAGATTGCCAGTCTGGACCTGCACTCAGCCTCAAAGCTTTGCAGACAATGATAAGACAAAATTAAATTGGCTCCATTCCTTTCTCTCACACACTCACACACTCACTCTCTCTCACACACTCACACACTCACTCTCTCTCACACACTCACACACTCACTCACTCACTCACTCACTCTCACACACTCACTCTTTCTCACACACTCACACACACACTCTCTCTTACACACTCACACACTCACACACTCACTCATTCACTCACTCTCACACACACTCTCTCTTACACACTCACACACTCACACACACTCACTCACTCACTCTCACACACACTCTCACACAGTCACACACTCACTCTCACACACTCACACTCACATGCTCTCTCTCAAACACTCACACACTCACTCTCACTCACTCACACACTCACACACTCACTCACTCTCACACACTCACTCTTTCTCACACACTCACACACTCACTCTCACATACTCACACACTCACTCACTCTCACACACTCTCTCTCTCACACACTCACTCACTCTCACACACTCACTCTCTCTCACACACTCACACTCTCTCTCACACACTCACACACTCACTCTCACACACTCACTCACTCTCACACACTCACTCTTGTTTACACACTCACACTCACACACACTCACTCACTCACTCTCACACACACACTCACTCTCACACACTCACTCTCTCTCACACACTCACACACTCTCTCTCAAACACTCACACACTCACTCTCACACACTCACTCACTCTCACACACTCACACACTCACTCTCACACACTCACTCACTCTCACACACTCACTCTCTCTCACACACTCACACACTCACACACTCACACACGCACACACTCACTCACTCTCTCACACACTCACTCTCTCTCACACACACTCACACTCACACACTCACTCTCACACACTCACTCTCTCAAACTCTCTCTCACACACTCACACACTCAAACTCTTACACTCACACTCTCACACACTCACACATTCACAAACACACACACTCTCACACTCACACTCACTCTCACATACACACAGTCACTCACTCACTCACTCACACACACTCTCTCTCTCACACACTCACTCTCACAGACTCACACACTCACTCTCTCTCACTCACACTCTCTCACACACTCACACTCTCTCTCTCTCTCACACACTCACTCTCTCTCACTCACACTCACTCTCTCACACTCTCACTCTTTCACACACACACTCACTCTCTCTCACACACTCACACACTCAACCTCTCACATTCACACTCACACATTCACAAACACACGCTCTCACACTCACTCTCACACACACACTTACACACACACACTCACTCTCACACACACTCTCATACACTCACTCTCTCTCACACACTCAGTCACTCACTCACTCTCACTCACACACTCACTCACTCACTCACTCACTCACTCTCTCTCTCTCTCACACACACACACACACACACACTCACTCTCTCCCACACACACTCTCTCACACACATACACACAGAATCCCTCTGAATTGGCTGAAGATGCAGATGGTGAGTGGTGTTTCTATGTGACCTGTATTTAAATGCACAGGCTGTATAATTAAGAGTTCTTTGAATTTGCAGCAATTTCCGTAAAGTAAATCAACTGGAAATGATTTTCTGTACTGTGTGTAGCCTTTGTGTCTGACACTTATCACAGGAGGGACTCGGACTGATAAGACCGGGGCACTAGGAACCTGAGAATAAGCGAGAAGCTTTTTGCACAGGATAGTAAATCTGAGAATAAAGTTACACTGAGGCACAGGGTAGTGAATCAGAGAATGAGGTTACACTGAGGCACAGGGTAGGGAATTTAGAGAAAGTGATTATATTGAGGCACAGGATAGGGAATCAGAGAATGAGGTTAAATTGATGTACAGGATAGGGAGATTTCAGACAGACTATTAAGGGTAAGGCCAGACGAGGAGATTCGGGGAGATTTTGTCGCCTGGCGACTTATCACCATGTCTTTTGCGCGACTTTCTCCCTGAACTGCCTCAGAAACTTCGAGCGACTATTGAAAACACATTGGTGCGTGTGCATTAGCGCAGGCGATTTTGTGCTGTAGCCTATGGCGAAAAAATGCTGAGGCAGTTCGGGGAGATAATCGCGCAAAAGACGTGGCGATAAGTCTCCAGGCGACAAAATCTCCCCGAATCTCCTTATCTGGTATAAACCAGGCAGACTATGCCAGGCAAAGTGGGTAAGGGTGAGGCAGGTTAAGTGGGTGAGACTATGTCATGGGTAAAGACAAATCTGAGTAAGAGTGTGCCAAGTGCCAGGTTAAGTGGGTGAGGCTGGATGACACCAGGGCTGAAAATGGTGGAGAACTAGGCTAAAACTGGGGGTGAAGACCATCCAGTTGGGACCACATGTAGGGCTCTCAGCAGGAGAGAAATACATTCACATAGTCTCTACAGAGATGACAAAGAAGCTCCTCTCTTTGAGTTCTGTAGATCCCAAATGGAACGAATAACCCCCCCCACTCCTTCCTTTCTGGATTAACCCAAACCCCATTCATTCCTCACTGATTAAGGATTTAGAAAGGAGCTGCCGACCCTCTGGCCCGATTCCTGCTGATCCCTCAAACTCCAGTCCAACCGGCTCAGGTCCGGACTGAGAATTAAAATAGGCCCTGGCATTTCAGGTACACAGAGGCCCAATCAGCCCACATAGAGGCCCAAACAGCTTCCACCAGTGTGTGTGTGTATATATGCAATTGTGTGTCTATGTTCACATCTGTGTGAGCTTGTGTATATGTGTGTATAACTATATATGTGTGTATATGTGTGTGCTTGTACGTGTATACTGTAATAAAGTGATCCCCAACCAGTAGCTTGTGAGCAACATGTTGCTCTCCAACCCCTTGGATGTTGCTCCCAGTGGCCTCAGAGCAGGTGCTTATTTTTGAATTCCAGGCTTGGAGGCAAGTTTTGGTTGTATAAACAGAGTCTCAATGTATGTTGACAATCCACATAGAGGCTACCAAATAGCCAATCACAGCACTTATTTGGCACCCCAAGAACATTTTCATGCTAGTGTTGCTCCCCAACTCCTTTTACTTCTGAATGTTGCTCACAGGTTCAAAAAGTTGGGGATCCCTGCAGTTATATCATGGGTGTTTATGACTAAGTACAGCACGTAGCTGCAAACAGCAAAGGAGCACCAAACTCCCCTATAAGAACAATACATCAATGCCTTTTATTATTTTTTCATAAATATAAGGCTGTCCGTGAGTTAAATGGTGTTATTATATTCCACAAATATATACATATATATATATCAGGGTCTTGAAAAAGGTCTTAGATAGACTCCGAAACGTCGACCAGTTCTGTTTTTAAATTATTTAAATAAAATATGATGTTTTAACCATTCAAATCCCGGTGTGCACCTGAATCTTCTATTGAATATATATATATATATATATATATATATATATATCCAACGTACAAGAAAGGCTACAGGTGGGAATGAATGGCAAGAGCATCAGCTGAATTTAGGGAAGCAGAGCCACCTAGTGGCTGCCACTGGGAAGCACGGAGACCCCATGCCATTGTTTTATATTCCTGCTTAATTCTCTTTATTCTATTCTTTGACAGACCCAGCGACAGAACTGTAAGCAAATACCTACCGCACCTCCTGCGCTGTGCAACGCTTTAACAGGGCAATAGAGTTAAATACTAATGAAAACAAATAAAAACAAATAAACAAAAGAATTATCATGTGCCCAGAAGCTTAGCATGATTTCTCTTGTACATGATCGTGTGAGAATGATGATGATGTCGCTTACATAGTAAAACCCATTTGAAATTAAAGCTTAATATCCTTAGTGTGAGCTTAGTGTGCGCCAAGAGCTTAGAAGCGGAACCAGGCTATCATTCTGGATAGTGGGAATTAGCGATCCGTTAATGTTGAATAGTGGATCTGAGGTCCCCACCAGGTCCAGACTGAGAATTAAAATAGGCCTGGCATTTCAGGTACACAGAGGCCCAATCAGCCCCCACCAGCCCACTAAAAACTGACTTTCTATGGGACCTTATAGCAGCCCCTCTGGCATTTGCCAGAACCCACAGATTGCCAGTCCTGGCAATTGCCAGGCTTGGTCCCCACAGAAGAAGTTGCCGTAGCGCTGTCTCAGCAGTAGAAATAAGCGCAGCTCTGTCCCCACGGAGCCTTCCTCCTTCTTTTCCCAAATGATTGTCCCTTAAATGCTTAACCTCTCCCGGCTGCTCGCTAATTAATTTCCTTTCTTTGAGGATCACACTAATAGGCCCTGGGTAGAAGAATAATTATGCAGTAACATTTCATGGCTTGTTGGCCGAGGAATCCCCAGTGTGTTACACTCAGCAATTTGTAGCGCAGACACAATTCCCCTGTGCGCCCCTCTGCTCAATGAGGCGCAAACTCACACCAGTCTTCCACCTGCACAAACCCTGGCACTGGTAGAGCAGGGGGGCTCTTAGCTATCTTGCACACATCATACCTCTTCTCATCTTCCTCTTCTTGCCTGCGTAAATTGTTTTAATGGGGATGCAAACCCTAAAGCACAGTCTTGCCTATGAAATACATTGTAATTCAGGCAACTTTCTTATGAATATTAAAATATTAGGTATTTGCCAGTAGACCAGCTATTTAAAAGGGGTGTCACCTGTCCCTTTCTATTCTCTCCTCTGTGGTTCAATGTACCAGAAGCCAGCTGATTAACAGACTTGTAACGACCACATGCAAGACTCAGTTCTGCTACACTGTATCAAGAGACTGAACCAGCAGTTTAGAAACGGACAGAGGCTGCATTTATAGGACAAGGAAAGGCAAAAAAAATAAAATCCCATTTTTACTTTCTTTAATGAAAAAGTAACCTATCTCCAATATACTTTAATTAAAAAATGTGTACTGTTTTTATAAGAAACCTGACTGTATGCAGTGAAATTCCCCCTTCGTTTACTACTGTGGATAGGAATTGTCAGACGGTCCCTAACTGCTCTGCAGGGAAACAATCATACTTCATACTTATGAACAGCAGGGGGAGCCCCCCACCTTACTTCCCAGCCATGCAGAAGCGACTGTGTAGAGATTTGTATTGGATTTTATTTTTGCTTTTACAACCCCTTTACTGTTTCCAACTCCAGCTGCAGGGACAAAGATCATGGAGCCAGATTTAAACAGATGACTGGGATTCAATTTGGAGAATACTTTGCTGCAGCCACTGGTTATGGAGAGTTGGAGAAAGTTTGTATTAAAGGACATGTAAACCCTATAAACCCTTACCATGTTTTTAGGTTGGGCACATATTTCCCACACAAAATGCATCATTATCTCTGTATTGGGTCAGGTAGTATCTGTATCCCCTCCGTTAGCCGCACTGTAGTGTTTTCCTGAATGCAAGATGTGCTTCAACTAGATGGCCATTTTCTATCGCTACATCATCATTTATATTTGCATATCCAGCCACGCCTGATGACCTTGCACAGAAGTTTTTTTTGGTAATGTAACTTCATGATCAAATATGTGTAATCCTACTCACTCTTACATGTAATCCCACTCACTCATATGCATAATGCCACTCACTCATGCATAATCCTGATCACTCATATGCACATTCCCACTCATACTTGTAATCTCACTCGTGTGTACATGTAATCCCACTCACTCATATACATAATACCACTCATACTTGTAATCTCACTCGTGTGTACATGTAATCCCACTCACTCATATACATAATACCACTCATACTTGTAATCCCACTTGTGTGTACATGTAATCCCACTCAGTCATATGCATAATCCCACTCATACTCATAAACCCACTCACTCATATGCATAATCCCACTCATACTTGTAATCCCACTCACTCATACATGTTTGAGTGGTATTATGCATATGAGTGAGTGGAATTATGCATGAGTGAGTGCGATCATACATCCTTACTGTTAACCAGAGTGGCAGTTATCTAAAGATTTCAAAGAGGCCGTTCACTGATTACATTTTTGTGGGGGGTGGGGGTTACATGTCCTTTAAACAATACAAAAACTATAAAATCCACATACGATTACATGACAACACAGGACCCAGTGCAGTCTGCATATTCTGATTATTAATCAGTCTTGCTGTATCGGCTTCTGGCAGATATTATTTGACTTGTGCTCTTTTGATAATTTATGACGATCCCTAAGCAGCCCAGAGCACACTGAGCATGTGCACAGTCTTGTCTTGCAAAGATGTTACAAGATGACAGCCCCCCGTGGCCAACTTTGAAAGCATAAATCATTTGTTTGATTAGGCTTGTGGTGCAGTAAGTTCATGTTTATGTTTAGTATACAAAATACAGCATTTATAGCATTATTCTATTTTAGACTTTCCTTGTCCTTTAATGGCAAATACAGTTTTTATAGAAAAATTGCTTTTAATAAATCTAATTTAATTTAATAAATGGTTTCTAAACACTGATGTTACACAGCTTGCAGACAGCATGCAGGAACTAGATAACTCACAATGCATTGCACTATGATGTTCTGTTCCTTATTGAGATCATGTGTGCAGGGAATTGTGTGGTTTGGAGGATGCAGGCTGAGGACAGATGGCTATTGAACTGTAACAGTAGTCAGCCAGCTCAGCAAAGTAGTCAGAGAGATCAGCAGGAGAGCAGGGGGCTAGACTTAGGGAACTGGCAGAAACCATTGAAAAGTCTGCATATGTTTTTAAAGGATGTATATTGCAAAGTTGCTTGAAATTATGTTTACTTTACTTTACAAAAAGCTCAAGTTATGTTTTTGTGGAGTTCCCCTTCCACAAGTTCTTATTTCCCATAATGCAGTGGCTTGCTGTATCATAGTCCCCCCAACCCATTATTACCTTTGAAATAGCGACATGCTGTGGGCAAGAGTGGACTAGGAGGACTAGGAGGGAGACCAGCAGAGGAGGAATCTTCACGCATTGGGGGGGGGGCAATGCTAATGCCCTACTGGAATCTCATTCAACTTCTTAATTTCCAAAGGTTGTATCGCTCATGCAAATACAATGGGGAGCTTAAAGGGGAACAAAAACAAGTCACTTAGTGCACTTACATCTGGGGGTGTAAAAAAATAATAGCGATGGTGCAAAC
Source organism: Xenopus petersii (assembly GCA_038501925.1). Lineage (NCBI taxonomy): Eukaryota > Metazoa > Chordata > Amphibia > Anura > Pipidae > Xenopus > Xenopus petersii. The sequence continues at coordinate 127,515,720 of CM076682.1, forward strand.
AAATCACAGTCAATAAGCCTGTCCTATCTGCCTGCCATAGTACAGTAGCTAAATACAGGGCTCTGTTGCAGCCTTGTGTGTCTGAATAATGTGCTAAGTTAGGGGACAGATGGTAGCAAAAGGGGCACCTGAGTGCCTGGCTGTCATGAATACAGTGCTACTGAATGCTGGCAGCACTATACTCATCAGGGGATGCAGGTCTCTCTGTTGCATTTTGGTGTGCAAAGACCTGCGGCAGGGCAGGGTGAAAGGTATAGAAAAAACTTGCACAGGTTTTTTTGCACATGGAGGGAAGTCAGCTGTTAAAAAACATTTTGGCAATTTTGGGAATTAAACACTATAATGGTTCAATCTAAACAAACTAAAACTGGAAACATTTCTATATATATTTATTTATACTGCTCTTATTCTCAGAGGGCAACAGGCAGCAAATACTGATGCACAACCATTGCAGTGATGTTAATGGAAGATTATAATAGTGAAGGCAGACACAGAGCTACTGTTTTAAACAGTGAAAGCAAGAATCCCAAGGATAGGTCTAGCTGTCTGCTAAAATAGCTTTTTTTTTAATAAAAAGAAGTAATTTGAGAATTTTAGAAAGTTCTGACCTTGGCACTTAGGTTGGAAGTGGGATAATGAGATTATCCAGGGCTGCCTTACAGCTCTCAGCATGAACCCTAGAGCTGGCTAAGAGTGACTGACAGGTTATCCATTGCTACAGGCACCACAGCCTGGATTATACTAGCCCAGCCAACAGGCCAGGATACCTATTTAAAGGGGTTGTTCACCTTTGAGTTCACTTTTAATATGATGTAGAGAGTGATATTCTGAGACAATTTGCAATTGGTTATTTAGCTTTTTATTCAGCAGCTGTCTAGTTTGCAGTTTTGGTAATCTGGTTGGGGGTTCATAGGGTTCAAATTCTCCTAGCAACCATGTGCTAATTTGAATAAAAGACTGGAATATGAATAGGAGAGGGCCTGGATAGAAAGACGAGTAATAGAAAGTAGCAATAACAATACATTTGTAGCCTTACAGAACATTTGTTTTTTAGATGGGGGGGGTTCAATGACCCCCATTTAAAAGTTAGAAAGAGTCAGAAGACAAAGGAATAACTCTAAAACTATGAAAAGAAAAATGAAGGTCAATTGAAAAGTTGCTTAGAACTGGTCATTCTATAACATACTAAAGTTAACTTAAAGGTGAACCACCCATTTAAAGGGAAAGGTTATCCAAGGTTGGACATAATTACACATAGCTACAGGGCTGTTATTATACTTACACTACCACATAATAATGAAACAGCCTATCCCTACTTCCTAATAACTGATATTAACAACATGTGGACTAATATAAACTTTAATAAAGTTTCACACTTCTGCTACTGGCTACCTGATGTAACCCTGTTTAGCTCATATTTCAATACCAACCTTTCACCCCATCACCCACTTTTGTTTGCAGGTAACTAGTGGCAGGACATCGTACTGGTATGGGACCTGTTATCCAGAATGCTCGGGACCTGGGGTTTTCCAGATAAGGGATGTTTCTGTATTTTGGATCTTCATCCCTTAATCTATTAGAAAATCATGTAATCATTAAATAAACCAATAGGCTGTTTACGTTTCCTCCCAATAAGTATTAATCATATATATATAGGACTGGCCAGATAAGGGATGATTTTGACGTAGTTGGCCAGCTTAAATATATTGCAATATATGGACAAACAATCCCTGTTTTGTTTAAAGGGTAAGGCATTTTTTAGTAGCAGTATGCTACTAAAATGTCTCTGTCTATATTGATAATGCGTTGAGTGCAGAGGACTCTTGTATGTGTCTATATGTATTTTGTGATCACAGCCTCATTGTACCCCCGCCTAATGGTTTTAAAAATTAGTGGTGAGCACAACTTTCCCTTGTTTGTTATACAGGTATGGGACCTATTATCCAAAATGCTCGGGACCTTAGGCTTTCCAGATAACGGATCTTCACACTTTAAGACTACTAGAAAATCATGTAAACATTAAATAAACCCAATAGGCTGGTTTTGGTTCCAATAAGGATTAATTATAACTTAGTTGGGATCAAGTACAAACTACTGTTTTATTACTAAAGAGAAAAAGAAATTTGTTTTAAAAATTTTTAATTCTTTTATTATAATGGAGTCTATGGGAGACGGCCTTTCCGTAATTCGGAACTTTCTGGATAACTGGTTTCCGGATAACGGATCCCATACCTGTACCTGTATCTGCAGACTAGGTACATGTTTATATTGCCTTCACTGAAAGAGAGTTTTATCAGGCAGTTTAGATGATCTGTGAAGAAAAATCAGCCCTGTGGTACACGGTAGCACTGAGGGTCTTCTTTCTTCAAATTTCCCGGGCAGACACACGCGCAGTAGAATGAAATAGCTGACTTTTTAGTTAAAGTTCGGCTTTTCACTCTAATACGCATGCGCAGCCTTTAGAAGAAAGAAGAAGCCGGAAGAGGATTGCTTCGTGGTGCTCACTGGTATAACCCCGGCCTGGTGCAGTTTTCTGATAGGAGCACCGGCCCGGGGTTTCAGGTAAGTCAATTTATTCACTTGGGGGTTCCTAACCTTGGCAACACCAAGTGTGAAACAACTTTCCTTCTCCTTTAAGCTGTGTGTATTTATATCCATACTTTATATTTATTGTATTTATTATGTTACTTGTACTCCCAGTGTGTACTTTTATGTAATGTACAGCGCTGCGTGTATAAATAAAGTAATGCAGTAATACAATATATCCGGAAACCGATTACCCAGAAAGCTCAGAATTACAGAAAGTTTGTCTCCCATAGACTCCCATAGACTCCATTATAATTAAATAATCCAAATTTTTCATAACAATTTACTTTTTCTCTGTAATAATAAAACAAACAAATAAAGTAAAGCACTGCGTATCTTGACAGCGCTATATAAATAAATGATGATGATGGTACTTGATCCCAACTAAGAAACAATTCATCTTTATTGAAGGCAAAACCAGCCTGTTGGGTTTAATTATTGTTTAAATGATTTTCTAGTAGACTAAAGGTGTGAAGATCCAAATTACAGAAAGATCCATGGTCCAAAAAACCCCATAACAGTTCCCATACCTATACATACAAACTAGGCATAACTGCCTTAACAATATTAGCCTAAAGCTAAATAATGTGAAATAATTTGGAAACCATTTCTTCTGTAAGCCAGTCATGAATTGCAAAATGTTCCATGTACAGTTCTTTAAAATATCAATATTTCTAAAACATTAAATGATGTTCCAGAAGTGCCAGCTGCTATGACGTATGGAAACGCTATAGTATCTGTGCCTGAAGAACAATAAAAGTGCAAGATACTTCAACAGTTCAGTACTTTTACCAGGGATATAGGGTAATACAACCTTCAGTACATTTCACACATTTGACATCACTCCACCAGATTGATGGACGCCTCTAAATGAACTGTTGGAGGTAACACAGAAGGCTGAGTCCTGTGATGAATAATGATGGTTGTAGGAACTCTGAGCCAACATTAAAAGGATAGCTCGCTGGTACCATTTGGCATAGTCATGCCTTTACCTAGTCAAAAAAAAATACATAACTGACATGTAATGGGTTCAATTCACCAAAAGTTAATTTCCAATTTCTGAGTTGTAATATTACTGTTCCTGGGGAAAATACAGGCTTACCTATTAGGAATCATGAGGCATTTGTAAAGGTCAATGGTAAATTAATAATCCACAATTAATATTAATGAGTGAAGGTGAAAAAGAAATATGGGTAATAATAGTAATTTTAAACTGCACATGGACATAATTATAGAGTATAGGTAAGTGGGTGCAGTGATAAGTACATTGCCTTAAAGGCAGAATTCTAAGACAATTCTAAGACAAATTACCATTGGTCTTCATTTTTAATTTCTATATATTTATGTGTATTTTTTGTTCTACTGCTCTCAATCTCTACTGTGAATTTTCACTGTTGTCCCAATTTATTAATAAAAATATATTAGGGCAATCATTGAAATAAAAAAAAAAAAAATCAAAACTCCACCATGTTCCTTATACATGTATAATACTAATATCAATATTTAATGCTAAATGTATAAAATAATATTAATAACTTATTTTTATGAAGCTTTAAAGCTGTTTGGAGGTTTCCAAGGAATCCCTTATCTACATTGTCCTTTGTACGGGCTGGATTCTCTTACATACAATGTGTATCATTAGTTTCATATCCAAATCTCTCTATTAAATTTCCGAGATAAAATAATCCAGTGATAAGTCAATTTCCGACAACTAAATCCTAACCTAAGGGTGATGGCGCCTGTAGATAATTCTTTGCTACCGTGGGCAACAAATCTCCCCAAAAAGACTTTACATAAGATAACATTGAGATCATGGTAAGTAAAAGCTGTTACTCACAGCAATCGGACATTCCCATAGGTTCTGCTTGCGGCAATGTCAATGTTATCCTATGGATAGTTAGGACATTTGTCTCCCACAGTAGTGAAATGTCTTTTTTTGGGAGATTTGTCGTCTGGAGTATCGAAGATTTAACAGCAGATGACAAATCTCCTTGTGTGTCATCACCCTTGGGCTCACAGGCCTCACATCAGTCTTTGGTCACTACTCAATTCACGGAAACCATTAATGCATTGCTTGCGCCGCATTATCAAAGGGGAAATATTAAACAATGAGGGGGCCCTTGCAAATAATCACTGCATTTATATTATTAAATATTATTAGGGCAGACATAGGAAATTGTTTAGCTGGTGCAGCTCACTCTACTAGAAATGCTAAGTTTCTACATTGTGATCCTCCACTGAAATAAACACATTAGTGTCCCAGGGGTCTGCTCCAAAGACTTCTAGCCATAACTCAGAGAGATCTGCACACCATACATAAGATGCCATTTCAAATACTAAAGGCAAACTACCCTGTACGTTTCTAAATTCTGAAATAGGACAGAGTTTCATTGAATTGTAGGAAGGTCAGAGAGTCCAGAGGGTTCTATTGCTTAGAGCTCATCAAAAGTAACACATACATACCCAACCACTCTCTTTCCATCAGATAGTATTTCATTGCATATCTACAACAAAGGGATAAATGCATAACTGTAGATTAGTAAAATATTTAGTTGCGTTACAGGTTAGTATGCTTGACATAATATGATTGCTGTGACTGTCAGGCTCACATGAGACGAGAGGGTAATAAAGGTAAACTAATCCTCTCTATTGTTAGAACTCGGGAACATCACTTTCTTTGAATGTGGTTTTTTAGTAATCTGCTAGTTATATTAAATATGTGAAAGGAAGTGAGCAATTAAATTAATTTTTGGACTTTAACCAACATAGCCTAACCTGACAAGGATTTCATGTAAAGAGAAGCACGCATGTCATAATGCAGACACGAGCTTTGAAATGTGCCGTGATTTACCTTCGACCCTGACACCTTCTTTGTTCTCTCGCAGAACATCTGTCATGCCAGGAGGTGAAAATGGAACACATCCTACAGTAATTAGCCTGAATTGCTTTGGCCCGGAACTTGATCTTTATCCTAGGTAATATTTTCAGAGTTCAATAGGTTGCCATAGTTTGTAAATTACCCATGACCAATCATGCAAGAACGACTAGTGTGATGTATTTATCTGATCATTAATATCATATATGTATATGTGTATATATATATATATATATATATATATATATATATATATATATATATATAAAGTCAATTTGGTGAGTGCACTCTTACCGGATTTCTTAGATGGTGGGTGCGTTGGTCAAGTTTTTGCATACACAGTAGTAAATGGACCCGCACTCCAATGTTCTAGTGAAGAAAAGTTATGTGCTTTATTCACAAATGCATATCCAACGTTTCGGTCCACACTTGAGAAAGGACCCAGTGTGGACCGAAACGTTGGATATGCATTTGTGAATAAAGCACATTACTTTTCTTCACTAGACCATTGGAGTGCGGGTCCATTTACTACTGTGTATGCAAAAACTTGACCAACGCACCCACCATCTAAGAAATCCGGTAAGAGTGCACTCACCAAATTTGACTTTATTTATATATATATATATATATATATATATATATATATATATATATATATATATATATATATATATATATATATTATATACATATAACAAGGGAAAGTTGTGCTCACCACTAATTTTTTAAAACCATTAGGCGGGGGTGCAATGAGGCTGTGAACACAAAATATATATAGTCAAACACAAGAATCCTCTGCACTCAACCCATTATCAATATATTTAAGACAGAGACATTTTGTGCATACTGCTACTGAAAAATGCCTTACCCTTTAAACAAAACAGTGATTGTTTGTCCATATATTGCAATATATTTAAGCTGGCCAACTACGTCAAAGTCATCCCATATCTGGCCAGTCCTACGCTTAATTTTCATCTGATTCATTAAGAATTCTATTGCTTCATTATACATTTTACAAAGGGACTAAATTTTACCTGCAACTTACTAGCTGCTTTCAAATTAAAACTCCCAAACTTGGCTGCCCTTTTATTAGACACCAGTGGGATCAGCTGACTATAGTTGGAGAGGGTGGGAGCTACAACATGGAGCTGGTCACTGCTCCGGTATAACTATAACAAACAAGGGAAAGTTGTGCTCACCACTAATTTTTATATATACATACTTTAATTGATCATTACCGGTAATATATAATTACATTAAACACTTAAGCACATTGCATACTACAAACCACAGTAAAAGGACAATTAAAGATCTGTGAGTTTTTTGTTGTTGCTGCAATATATTTAATAAAGATGCACCAAATCCAGGAATCACATGGGGAGTCAGCTAAATAGTGTTCGAACACTATTAGAATGACAGCAAATTGTCTTGGAACAGCCTGAGAATGGTCTGAAGAAACAATAATGAGACATTATACATTATTGTTTCAAAACAATTATGCTCTTTATAGGGTCATATGGAGATTTTCTTTCAAAGAGCAAACTAGTAAATGCTACATTTTTATTGGTTGTTGTAGAGTACTGGACCTGATACACACACTATAATGTAAATCACTGGTGGTAAGACATATGTGACACTTTGTTTTCTACAGTTGCTGACGTTGCCTCAAAGTGATTTTAATATCCTGTTAGAGTTTATTTGCAAATACAAATCAGCAATTATGTGAATGGATTGACAACTATATTATATTCCAAAAGTTTCAATCAACCTTCCCCATCAGTTTATGAATAAATTCTTTTTTATTGTCATCTAGAGTTTCAACATAAATTGACCATCTTTTTTTAATTGCGGGTGACAAATCTCTCAGTGTGCCATTGCCCTAAGGGATGACTAGTTTGTTTCCTTTCTTTGATTGTGTATTTCTCCTAGAATGCTACTAGGCCCATCAGAAAACTATAGAATGCATAAAACACGGCAGTAAATACAGACATGTGGGTATCGTAACATGGTAGCAAAGCAATAATATGTTCAATTAAAGCTTGTTGCTTTCCTATCCTAAGTAAGCCAGTGCCATCCAATGGTGCTCTAAGAAATTACACATGGGGAAATGTAAGCAAGTGAAAGACTAAATAAAACCTAGCTAGAGGTTGGTCTCTGGAAGCCAAAAGTGCATTGTTTTGTTTTATAAGCAGTGCATTTTTGACGTTATCCCTCAAAGCGTGTCTGCAGTGAGTAACCAGCCTTGCAATTGAGATCAACCTATTGTAAGTACATTTTGCATCTGATTTTCTGCACCCAGCACAATGGGTATGGGTATGTTTTAATGGCCTCTGCCAGAAAAAAAAAAATCAAGCTTGTGTTGTGATTGGAGAGGACAATTTTCCCTGAAGTTATGTGTAGTCATGCACAGTGTTGGACTGGCCAACCAGGATACCAGGGAAACTCCCGGTGGGCCCAGGTGTCAGTGGGCCCTCCTGCTACTAAACATTTGACCTATTTCATGGCCATTCCTTATTTCCTTAGCAAAGAGGCTAAACAGATGGAATAATAGATTATAGTATGTAAAGAAAAGAGAACAGGAAAACATAGGTTGAGTGAGGAGAGGAAGAAAATAGTACTGAGAGTGGGACCCTGGTCTAAAGTTTTTTGGTGGGCCCCTAGTGTCCGACACTGGTCATGCATGAAAGTTTTACACTTTTGCAGCCACTCTGCAAGGATTTTAACATAATTTACTCATATGTTAGTTTTCATCATGTAGCTAGCCTATTAATAAATATTAATTATGGTGTGGGTATGTTTGGTTTAACACTTCTTAGTATAGCGGTTGGCTCAATGCTCTATGCTACAGGTTGCCATGCGAACACATTTTACAATAACATTTAGGTGCACCACTTTAGTGATTATAAAAAAGTAAATACGTGTTGCTGAATCTACAGTCGTGCTTCAAAGTTTGAATTTTTTTTCTATATTTTTATATCAATGTGAACTAAAACATCATCTGATATTCAAACAAGTCCAAAAAGTAGATAAAGAAAACATAGTTAAATACCCCCCAAACAATGTAGTCTCTATAAAAATATATTGAATACAACTGTTTATATGTAAAACCCTGCTTCATGTAAACAAACCATTTTCATAATAATATACTTTTTTAGTATGTGCCACTGGGTAATCATAAATAGAAAATTGCCATTTTAAAAAATAAGGGCCACCCCCTGGGATCCTAGGATTCACGGTTCACACAAACAAACCATATGTTAGGTCACATGAGCCAATTAACAGACAGCGTTCTACTTCCACACTTCTTCCTGTTACAGTTGCAGTATTTCTGGTCAGATGATCTCTGAGACAGCACACAGACCATAACGAAATGGTGGTTCAAGGCATGAGATGTAAAAGAGCAATATTTACTTAAATATATATTCCAGTTTGGTAAGCTTCTTTAATATGTCACTTAATTTAATCTGTTGCTTAAGTATTCATTTTGGGGGTATAGTTTTCCTTTAAACAAAGAAAAATTATTATATTTTGTCAGGTACTTATTACACCAACCAACACCCAAACCATAATTAATATTTATGAATAGCTTATTATTAAGCTACATGATGAAAACAAACATATGAGTAAACTATGTTAAAATCCTTGCAGAGTGGCATGGCTCCAAAGTGGTATGGCTTAGCAATGACAGAAATCCATGCTTCCAGTATCCTTACCCTCATCCTTCTAGATAAACTACAAGAAGAAGAAGCGTTTTCCATTATTCACTGCAAACTATCCAACCCACATCCCCAGAAGCTTTACTGCTTATCTATGGCAGGAGCATCAAGCCTTCAGAATTTCAATTCCTGTGTATTACGATATCCAAAACCAATACTTTTGGCAGCTGCTGGTGATTGTTAATAACTGAATCTCTTACTTCACGGTTTAACTGCAAAACACAAACATTTGAGATTATTATTATTATTATTAATAAACCTTGAAACAGGTTGCCTCCAAAGTCAGAATCAGATCTGAAGAAACATATGGTAGAATAATGCAAATTAGAAGAGCTGATAGATCAGGTTTATGGGAAAGTCCACCCCATGTAAGCAATACATTTTACTGGGGTGCAACAGTAGGTGATGGTACAGTGATGTTGCAAAACCAAACACAGCATACTGTATAGTTCCCCATCAGGCCCTCAAGTAGTAGGTCCTCTTTTGGCAGCATGGGTAACAAAAGGAAGGAATGGGGAGTCTGGAGGTGTACTATTGTGTATATGCCCAAAGAAATATATGAGTCTACAGTAGGTATAAGATAAATAAATTAAGCATGACATACACCTCTAGTGACCAAAAATAGGCAATACACTATAATCCCCAAAAAAATCTCTATGTTCATGCTATGTTAAAAAAGTATTTATTGTATCATATTAAAATGGAGCCTCCATGTGGGGTCATGCATTTTAATATGATACAATAAATACTTTCTTTTAAATAGCATGAACATAGAGAATTTTTTCCAGATTATAGTGTATTGTGCATATGCGGTTTAGTTATTCGTTAATTTAAATAATTCTCCAAGGCATGCTGACAAGTTAAAAAATGTAGTTTATTTACATCAAATATTAAAATAGGACAGTAGTCTATGAACTAGTTTCTCTTGCAAGAGCATTTTAATGATCTACACCAGTTCCAGTAAGTGATGTGATTGGCTATTTGTTAGATCCTATGTGGACTAGCAGCCTTCAGGAGGCTCTCTTTGTCTCCAAGCCAGGAATTAAAAAATAAGATCCTGCTTTGGGGTCACTGGGAACAACATCCAAGGGGTTGGTGAGCAGCATGTTGCTTGTGAGTCACTGGTTGGGGGTCACTGATTTACACTATAGGAGTGTTCCCCTTCTTGGTGCTAATGCTTATTAGATACCCATCTATGCAATGGCTGTGCTTCTCATCAGAAGTATGCATCACTCACCAGTCATCAACAGATTGGTTAAGTAAGTTCTTATGAGTTGTGCAATAATGGTTCATTTTAAACTATCTGGAGCAGGGGTGCTCATATATAACAAAACAAGGCATTCTAATTCTAAAGCTTAGACTGGAAGTGACTATTCTGTGTTGGCCACATACACACCCTGTTGCTTGATATATGTTCAACCATCCTGTCCTGAATGCCTAGACATTATTGGCAACTTGCATCAGGCTGCATTCTGAAACTGCCTTGATCCAACAAATCAACATAGCAATATATATTAAGGTGGAGATTGCAAGAAAAACATTGTCTATGCAAATATATATATATATATATATATATATATATATATATATATATATATATATATATATATATATATAGAATTGTCTGTGGTGTCCGCACTCCTTAGCTTATGAACTCGAGGTGCACGATCAATAAATCATTGATCAACCTCTATATATATATATATATATATATATATATATATATATATATATATATATATATGTTCCAGCTGAGTCGCACTCCAAAATTGTAAAACATAGCATTTATTTTTCCATCATAAAAACATGTTCAAAAAAGTATACTCATCTACATGAGAGACATCGTATCATGGGAGACATCACGCGACGTTTCGGGGGTCCCCTGCCCCCTTTCTCAAGCGTGTCCCCGTAGTATCTCGCACGGAACAAGAAAAAGACCCGGAAGTCGGTCATCACTATTGATATAGCGAGAGATGCGTGCACGGTCACTCCGACGCAAAGACGCAATAGTGTCAGTGCGTCACAGAAGCGGGCACGCAGACATCTGCTCGTTGAAATCGTTCACGCCATATTGGTTATTGGATATATTCACTCTATATTACCACAGGATTTGTATACATGGTAGACATCAAATGGTACAAAACAGAGTACAGGATATTGCAATCAATACAGGATATATATTTTATAATCTTGATGTTATCGACTTTGCATTTTGGTTTCCACATAATTAGTTAATCATCTATTGTTATGATCACTAAGCGGGTAAATAAGCCCTCATGTCAAATAAATAAATGTAGGTCAAAGTCCTTTTTCTTGTTCCGTGCGAGATACTACGGGGACACGCTTGAGAAAGGGGGCAGGGGACCCCCGAAACGTCGCGTGATGTCTCCCATGATACGATGTCTGTCATGTAGATGAGTATACTTTTTTGAACATGTTTTTATGATGGAAAAATAAATGCTATGTTTTACAATTTTGGAGTGCGACTCAGCTGGAACATATACATGTGATACATGGTTACACTCACCATGATTTAGGACGCACCTTATATATCTTCACATTGAATCTGAGGGAGTGCATTACGATATGGTTGGACTGTTTGTATATATATATATATATATATATAGAAAAAGAAGGATCAGCACTCACTGTCTTGATGTGAAGAAAAATTCGCTGTTTATTGTTTTACATCATAATCCGACGTTTCGGTCCCACCTGGGGACCTTTTTCATCCTTGAAAAAGGTCCCCAGGTGGGACCGAAACGTCGGATTATGATGTAAAACAATAAACAGCGAATTTTTCTTCACATCAAGACAGTGAGTGCTGATCCTTCTTTTTCTATGTATCCTGAATTTGATCGTGCACCACGAACCATTTTAATGATCGGAGTGCTGGTACTGCGGGACTATATATATATATATATATATATATATATATATATATATATATATATATATATAATTTTGCAGATTACCAGCAGGCAATTTTCCTTTGAAAAATGTGCCACAAACAGAAACAGCACTTGACATATTCTTAAAGTATCTTCATAACTTGCTATCTGCTTAGGAACAAGGGCTGTTATTATTCCAATATTCTGCAACCTATAATTTCAACTCAAAGGAATTTGCTGTTAAAAATAATATGCAGTTACTGGCAGCTAATTGTTTAGTTGCTTAGCATTGTAGGTTTATTATAAAAATGATCTCCCGAAAGAAAATAACATGTCTGACCACAAGGAAATACTGTAAAAAATTAGCTTATGTTTAACTATAGGACAAATTATTCTATTAAAGGGAAAGTGACACTTGGGGAAACAAGTTTGTATTGAGAGTCTTTATTTAGTAGTGAACAGGGACACGGGGAACGAGCTTTTTTGGGTTCCATTATTTATATAAGTAGGGCAGTCCATCCTTCCATATCCCCTAATAATTGTGGAGACCTGCCTTTCAAATAAAAGGATGTTGTTTGGGGATTGATGATGTAATATTTTCCTAATACAGGTATTATTAGTCTACTAAAAAATCATTTAAATATTAAATAAACCCAATAGGCTGGTTATACATCCAATAAGGATCAATAAGGATTAATTATATCTTATATATCTTATATATATCTTGGAGTCTATAGGAGACGTCCTTTTTTTGGATAACAGTTATCCAAAAAAAGGACAACTCCTATAGACTCCATTTTATCCAAATAATCAAAAGTAGTAAAAATTATTAAATTTTTTCTCTGTAATAATACATTACCTTGTACTCGATTCAAACTAAGATATAATTAATCCTTATTGATCCTTATTGGATGTATAACCAGCCTATTGGGTTTATTTAATATTTAAATGATTTTTTAGTAGACTTAAAGGAATGGTAACACCAAAAAATTAAAATGTATTAAACTAATGGAAATATAATATACAGATTGCACAGCACTGTTAAAACTGGTGGGTTTGCTACAGAAACTCTACAATAATATATATAATCAAGCTGCTTTGTAGCCATGGGTCAGCCATTCAAAGCTGAAAAAGGAGAAAATGCAAAGGATACACAGCAGATAAGCTCTGTAGTATACAATGGAATTCTTCAGAATGTATCTGTTATCTACTGTGTATCCTGTGCTTGAGTGGCTGCCCCCAGGGCTATACAACAGCTTGTTTATACAAACTATAGTTGTGTTTCTGGAGCAAACACACCAGTTTTACCAGTGCAGGGCAACACTGCATTATATTGTCATTCCTTTAATAAACTTTCATTTTTTGTTGCTACTGTTCATTTAAAGGAAAATTCAACCCTTAACTAAAAAAACCTCTACCTTCCTACCCTACGTAGACCCCCCTCCTCCCCCCCCAGCCTAGCTGCTACCCCGGGGAAATGCTCCTAACTTTTACTTACCCCTCGGTGCAGATTCAGGGATTGCAGTTCACGACAGCCATCTTCCAGGTCTTCGTGTCTTATTCTGGTGCTTCGACAATTTCCGTCTATTTTGGCGCATACGAACCAGGTAATTTCTCTAATGTGCCTCTTCACTGGTCTCAGATTACTGAAAACCCGGAAGATGGCTGCAGTGAACTGTGATCCCTGAATCTGCACTGAGGGGTAAGTAAAAAGTTAGGGGCATTTCCCTGGGTTAGTTGCTAGGCTGGGGTGCAGGAGGAAGGGGGGGGTCTACATGGGGCAGGCGGTAGGGTTTTTTTTTAGTTAAGGGTCGAATTCTCCTTTAAGGATTGAAGATCCAAATTACAGAAAATTACATTATTCAGAAAACCCCAGCTCCAGAGCATTCTGGATAACAGGTCCCACACCTGTATCATCTTGCCTTGATGTCAACTTCTTGTAATACTACTGCCCCACAGCCCCAATCTCTTCTCAAAGACTGTTACCCCACTATTAACCCAAGTGGTGCACCTTACATGTGGGTGTGCATGAAGCCCCACGTAAAGATTTTTTGCAATACACAGTAAAACTTTTTCAGTCAACCCATTTAGTGCTGGCTGTCAGCTCATATCTACCCTGTGTATTGCCACATTGGCCAAATCCTAAAACAGTATTAGTATTTTCCTCTGGATTCAATGAAAAAAGAATTAGCATTATGGAATTATGTCAATGCAGTGTAATGTCCGAAGGGACTCCAATGTTGTGAATGTGTCCCATACACTGTTTACAGAAATCACTGGTGGTGGAGCTGAGGTTTCCTAGATACCTGGTGTGTTATCACTATGGTCAGGCACTTACCAGAGCACGAACCGCAAAGAGTGACTTGACTGCCTAAACATTACTCCATTGTTGCACTCTCTATGGCCAAATAAAATTAGGAAACACAAATTTTACATTAAAGGGAAAGCAAAGTCCACAATAGAATAAGGCTAGAAATGCTGTATTTTGTATACTAAACATAAACATGAACTTACTGCATCACAAGCCTAATCAAACAAATGATTTATGCTTTCAAAGTTGGCCACAGGGGGTCACCATCTTGTAACTTTGTTAAACATCATTGTAAGTCCAAGACTGTGCACATGCTCAGTGTGGCCTGGGCTGCTGCTTAGGGATCGTCATAAATTATCAAAACAGCACAAGTCAAATAATATCTGCCAGAAGCCGATACAGCAAGACTGATTAATAATCAGAATATACAGACTGCACTGGGTCCTGTGTTGTCATTTAATCTAATATGGATTTTATAGTTTTTGTATTGTTTAATACAAAGTTTCTCCAACTGCAAAACCAGTGGCTGCAGCAAAAAAATCCTGCAAATAGAATCCCAGTTTATCTGTTTAAATCTGGCTCCATGATCTTTGTCCCTGCAGCTGGAGTTCGAAACAGTAAAGGGGATTTTTTTATATTCAATTATGAAATCTGACATGGGGCTAGAAATATTGTCAATTTCCCAGCTGCCCCAAGTCATGTGACTTGTGCTCTGATAAACTTCAATCACTCTTTACTGCTGTACTGCAAGTTGGAGTGATATCACCCCCCTCCCTTTCCCCCACAGCAGCCAAAGAAAAGAATAATGGGAAGGTAACCAGATAACAGCTCCCTAACACAAGATAACAGCTGCCTGGTAGATCTAAGAACAACACTCAATAGTAAAAACCCATGTCCCACTGAGACACATTCAGTTACATTGAGAAGGAAAAACAGCAGCCTGCCAGAAAGCATTTCTCTCCTAAAGTGCAGGCACAAGTCACATGATCAGGGGCAGCTGGGAAATTGACAGGAGATGACTTTTTAGGCAAGCCTCCAGTGACCAACATCTCAAATCCTTTACTTTCTGCAGAGTACTCCCAGGTGTCCCATCCCATGGTTGGGGAGGGGGGGTGAGAGTATTTGGGTGCACGTGCAGTACAGAACATTTGCATTTGCTGCTGTGCTCTGTACAAATGTTTGTTTTGTTATCATGAAGAAGAATGGCACTGACCCAGGGATATGGGTGATTGATCTTGGTCACCTTTGGGGTGCTTCACTAATTGGCAAATGTCTTACTTTCATTGGCCATTAAGGGATTTAAAAAGCAGTAAAGAACATATTATGAAACCATATATGACATGTGGATGCTGTTAGTTGTGGTGATGTTTTAGCATAACATTAATGCTATAGATACCCTGTTCAACACTATAGACTGGAAGTCTGGGGGGAATCTACTATAATATGTTTTGGTAGAGCAAAAAACCTGCGCAAAGGCGATTGCGAACGTTAGCAACGTTTGCATCCTTTTCGACTGATTAAAGACCTCAATGGCTTCATCCGAACGTTCGTAGTGCATGTAAAAAAAAATTCGCAATCACAAAATCTTTTTTGAGACAAAATATTAAACGAAACTCCAGAGCAGCTGTTTTACCTCATCCAGAAGTAGAATTTTTAGTGCCCTATAGTGATGAGTGAATTTATTCGCCAGCCATGGATTCGCTGCGAAATTCTGAATTTCACCATTTGCGAATGTTTTCACGAAACCGTGTGCACTGCACATGGTTATTGACCTATGCCCTGTTCCCTGGGTTTTTAATCTTTACAGCTAATATCTGGAAATGTCACTTATAAGTTTTAAGTAAATTTTTTAGATTGTATGCTCTTTTGGGTAGGGCCCTCTTCACCCTTTGTATCGATTACTGGTCGTTGTGTAATAGTATGTAATTCTGCCTGTTCTTTGTATAAACCCATTTCTTATCTGTGCTGCAGAATAGGTTGGTGCTCTAAAACATATATTATTATTAATAATAATAATACTAATAATAATATAATAGTAAAAGTAATAATAATAATAATAATGTGAATATAGTCAATGACATTTTCTTTGCATTATCAGAAGTATACAGAAGATGGTGCTGTAGCAATGTTTATTACAGGAATCGAATGGTAACTTAAGAGCCCTAAGTTGCTGGAAACATTGCTTTAAGACAATTTAAGCACACGGAACATGACCTGAGTATCGTCAAGTCTTGGACCCTCTTCCCAACACACCTCCCCTTACCCAATAACTGAACACTAGACATTTCTTTAATGGATTGGAAAGGCCCCAGCCACTTTTATTTACAAACAAGTTAACAATCACATATATTTAACATTTCAACGTTAACATTATAACCAATGTCCAGCGAGATCTCCACCCCTAGCCGCTGAAGGCTGCTCCTATGGAGATCCCCTTGCTACTGGACCTATCCACATCCGGAGACTAGGCCCCTTGTTTTGGCCTTCCCCTCTTAACCGTGGTCAATGACCACACCCTCTAGCCTCAGACCTACCAATCTTCCGCCATCCTCCCTTTACCAATTCCACCACATACCCACCTAAGCGGCTGCGACTTGTTCACCTAACCATCTCTTCTCCCTCTACTAAAATGGGGCGGGTGGGCGGGCAGTCTTTTTTCTAAAATGGCGCCGGCTACTTCTCCTGCTCCCGCCTTAGCCTACCATTTCCCGCCGCCTCCAAAAACTACAACTCCCACAATTCCTCGCCCTGCCTTCCGGGTTTCCCTTCCTCACCCGGTCATGGGCCCTATTCCTCCAGCCTCCTCCGGTCTTCACGGGCCTGCTTGACCTGAGTATCGTCAAGTCTTGGACCCTCTTCCCAACACACCTCCCCTTACCCAATAACTGAACACTAGACATTTCTTTAATGGATTGGAAAGGCCCCAGCCACTTTTATTTACAAACAAGTTAACAATCACATATATTTAACATTTCAACGTTAACATTATAACCAATGTCCAGCGAGATCTCCACCCCCAGCGAGATCTCCACCCCTAGCCGCTGAAGGCTGCTCCTATGGAGATCCCCTTGCTACTGGACCTATCCACATCCTGAGACTAGGCCCCTTGTTTTGGCCTTCCCCTCTTAACCGTGGTCAATGACCACACCCCCTAGCCTCAGACCTACCAATCTTCCGCCACGGGCGTCCAGGATGAATCCTCATCCTGGCGCGCCCCCCACCTCCAAGCAAAGGGCCCTTCCAATCCCCTCCGCCAAGCCAAGATTGAAGATGTCGGTCCCCCCTGCTGACAAATGCACCCCATCTCTACAATAGTGACCCGGCATACATGATTTCAAAAGCTTATGCCGCACCACTATTCCCCCGGAGTGCCTTATGAAGGCACTGAGCAGTTTGTTCAGCTTCTGCCTACTCCGTTCCATTGCCTCTCGGTCCCTTGCCCACCTCCAAACCAACCTACCCACCATCTCCGACCAAACTATCACCACCCCCTGAAAAAATGACCTCAGCTTATCTACATCTCGCTTCATTGCCCTCACCAAGTCTCTTTGAGACATGACCCCCATATCGTTCCCCCCAGCATGAAGCACCAAAACGTTGGGATGTCCCTCTGCTGCTGACAAGCTAAATGCTTTGTCCATCACTCCGGGCCACAACAACCCTCCAACTCCAAACCACCTGATGCTCACTTGGTCTTCCGGAAAGCCCAGCTGCATTCCTCCTTTCCGAACTGCGGCTCTCTCCCCGGCCCTGCGGATGAACGAGTGCCCCAACAGCCATACCACTTTCTTGTTACCTTTTAATGACACAAACAACAGGCCAACAACCAATATAACATAGCATTAACAGCTCCCCAACCCGCCGTCCACCATTTGCATTCCCATATTCCTATTAAACTAACGTTGGGCGTACGTAGCTCCTAAACCGGCTGGACTCCCACCTTCCTATTTTCTTTATTGTCTCCTCCCCCAGGCCGGCCCTAGCCGCCTCTGTAGCCGCCCCAATGCGGAACGAGTGTGTCCCATACTCTCCCGGAACCTTGCCCAACATCACTAGGGCCCGCCTAAAAACCGCCAGAAACTGATACCTTGATAATGGTACCCCATCCTCATGTATCAGCAATGGTCCCGCCCTCTCTGGGCGAACCTGCAAATAACGCTGAAGGCACCCCCGCGGGCAGATTGTCCCCCCGTCCAACCCTCCCAGTAAGATTTGTTTGCCCTTAGCCCATTTGTCTGTTTTGGACCGACGAAGCAAAATCCGTACCCCATTCTCATCCACGGATATATCCCCCATGGCCAACCCCCCTGGTTTGAACCGACTCGAGCTCACCAGCTCACCTATTCTGAAAGCCCCAAAAAAGGCCAGTGCAAAAGCTGCACGGAATAAACATATGGGGACTTACCAATTTCGTCCACCCTTTCCTGTATACCGCCCAAAATTTCTATTGATACAGGTCTCCTGGCATCCTGCCCCTTCGTCCCCTTTTTCCTGACCCCTTTCAGCACCTGTCGCACCTCAAAAACCTTGGTGTAATCCTCCCAGCCCCGCAATTTAAACAGAAATGCAAGGGCAGCCAATCCTCTCTCCAAACTTGCCACCGACTTACCCCCACTTTCCAAAACACCCACCAGAGTAAAGCCTCCCTTCTGTCCTCCGGTGAAAACGTCCCCCCCGACCATTCCGCTAGGCGGTCCCACTCCTCCCAAACTCTTTGGTAAGCCGCCCAAGTGGCTTCCGCCACCGATGTCCTCACCAGCCCACCAAGTCTCCAGTCCCGAGTTGCCACAGACCAGCGAGCATGGGGGTCCCGACCTGATCCGCTCCCGGTGCCACCTGCCAAAAACGCTCCCACTGGGAGCGGGATAGAGCGTCAGCAATGACATTCAATTTCCCCGGGACATGTACTGCCCTGAAACCCAAATTAATCTGCAGACAGCGCAGGACCAAGGCTCTCAATAATCACACCACCTCCGGGGAGGTAGCCGACTGCCGATTGATTGCCTGCACCACCCCCAAATTATCACAGCGAAAATTCACTCTTCTGTTTCTCAAAACTGAACCCCACAAGTAGACCGCCACCAGTATAGGAAACAGTTCCAGAAAGCACAAATTTTTGACTGTCCCTGCCTTCACCCATTCCTCTGGCCATCGTTCCGCGCACCATCTCCCACCTAAATAGGCTCCAAAACCTCCTCCTCCCGACGCGTCCGTGAAAAGCTGTATTTCCTTGCCTGAAACTTCCTTCTCTTGAAACAACACCTTGCCGTTAAAATGTCGCAAAAACCGTGACCATATCTCCAAGTCCCCTTTGACCTCCTTGGGAACCCTGATGTGATGGTGCTGTTCCGTCACCCCTGACATGGCCAACCCGATCCGACGGCAAAACACCCTCCCCATTGAGATCACCCTACAGGCGAAATTGAGTTTACCCAATAGTGATTGGAACTCCTTCAACGTAGCTTTCTCCCGCCTCCTGAGCTGGTCAACCACCCGCGACAAATCCGTGAGCTTGTCCTCCGGTAACCACGTCAATCCTGCCTCTGAATCTATCTCCAGACCCA
Source organism: Xenopus petersii (assembly GCA_038501925.1). NCBI lineage: Eukaryota > Metazoa > Chordata > Amphibia > Anura > Pipidae > Xenopus > Xenopus petersii. Next base: position 127,535,663 of record CM076682.1, read on the forward strand.
AAAAACTCAGCCGAGTTGTTGGGCCAACCGTTTTACCCGGGGCCAGTGGAACCCCAAATTCCCCTGCCACTTCGCTCAGCATTTCCAGCATAAACAAGCACTCCTCCGACGCTGCGGGACCGACGCATAGAAAATCGTCGAGATAATGCACGATCTTGCTTGACCCCGTCCGCCGCCGTACCACCCACTCTATGAAGCTGCTGAACCTCTCGAAATACGCGCATGAGATCGAACAGCCCATCGGGAGGCAAAGATCCACATATATCTTTCCTTCAAATGCACAGCCCAACAAGTGATGACATTCCGGGTGAATAGGCAACAGCCTGAATGCCGCCTCTATGTCAACTTTCGCCATCAACGCGCCTTTCCCTGCCTCCCGTACCTTGTCCACCGCCCTGTCGAAGGATGTGTAAGACACGGAGCAAAGTTCCGGGCTGATGTCATCATTCACTGACCCCCCTTTTGGAAAAGATAGATGATGAATCAGCCGGAACTTTCCCGGTTCCTTCTTGGGGACGACCCCCAGCGGGGAAATCCTCAAGTTGAATAGCGGTGGGTCCAAAAAAGGGCCCGCCATTCTCCCTAGTTCCACCTCCGTGGCCAGTTTTTGACAGACTACCCCTGGATTCCGACTTGCTGATTTCAAATTGGCGTGAATATCCCCTCCCTCCCGTGGCTTAAAGGGGATCCTAAACCCGTGTAGAAAACCGTCCTTTAAAAATTCTGCGTCTCCCCGCCTACCGTACGACCCTAACCAGGGAAGCATCGCGCTTAGCAGCACTGGCGTCCTCCCCTTTTGCAGCATCTGCTCCCTTCGCCCCCCCTTTGCCTTTTTTAAAACATCTGTTGTAGGGGTGGTTGGCGCCACAACCGGAGCATTCATGCTTAAATTTGCACGAGCTGCCCCATTTGCACTGTCCCTCATTATATAGCCAGCAGAAACCCAGTTTGTGGCCCGCCGATGATGAGCCTGATTGGTCCCCACCGGCGGGCCGTGGAAAGGGTGAAACTTTCTGCGCTAACATCAGCTTCATCCATAGTGTCATATCAAGCTGGTCCCATCTCATCCCTGGGTTTGCTGCTAAACGCTGCCTGAATTGCTCATCGTAGCGCCACCACGCCAAACCCCCATATACCCGGAAAGCCTCCCATATCCCGTCTAAATAGCAGAATAAAGCTGAACATTTATCCGGCTGTTTCTCGCCGATGACCCCCGCTAATATGCAAAAGGCTCTGAGCCAATTCCCGAAAGTTTTAGGAATTTTCCTGTATCTTTTAGCCCTTTCCTCCTCCTCCTTCTTCCCGTCCTTTTTCTCGTCCTCTTTTACCTCCACCACTTCCTCCAAGGGGAGCAGGGAAAATATCTCCACAAACTCCCCTCGCCATATCTTCTCTCTACTCTCTTTCTTTAAATGCACCCCCACTGGCCCTGCGAAAGACACGTAAGCGTTCTGCCTTGCGGATTCCGCCACCCCTCCCGTGATAGCCTCTTTTTCTTTCTCCCTGGCCGTCTCCGGACCGCCGTTTGCCTCCCCAGCGTTTGTTCCCAGGACCCCTGCCGAGGCCGTGGCACCACTGGCCACCGGTTGCACCCCCGTCCCTCCGTCGCGTATTACCGCTGCCACTCCGGCCTCAACCCGGTTCCCTTCCCAGACTCTTCCTATCCCTGATTGTTCCGGTCGCTTGTCCTCCCAACCAGCTAGGAATTTTTTTAGCCCTTCCAAGAGGGTCCCCCCAGCCTTTTCCCCCGTACCTGTTCCTGGCCCTCCTTGGGCCGTGGGGGTTGCGGTTGCCGGGACACTTCGGGGTACCACCGCCTCCGCTGCGCTGGCTGCCGTCTCCTGCACTGGTGAATTCACCATCCCGTCGTCCCTCTGCTCCGTCCGTACTCCCTGGCCCTCTGACCTCCTTCCACGTGGACTACCGCTCCTCTCCGACTCCGGCCTGTGTGGGGAAGTACAGCGGCAGCAACCCTCGCACCTTCCCTGGGTCCCAACTCCTGTCCCTGTTCGAGGCCGTGGCTGTTCCTGGCCCCCTCTCCTCTCCCGCGCTGTCCCATACCTCTCATTCTCCCATGCTCTTCTGCTTCTGTCTCTGCTGTCCTCTCTAGTGCGACTCCTAGATTGCCTGTTCCACCGCTCCCTGCTACTATGCCTTGACTGTAGCCTTCTCTCTGTGACCCTGTTATCCGTCCTGCCTCCCGAGGGCCTCCGTGCCCTCCGCCCGTCGTTGTTCCCTCCACCAGGACTAGCTCGCGATGGGCTCCTCCTCATCCCTCCCTGCCGCTGGCCCTCTCTCTCTTGCGTCGACCGAGCCCTATCCGGGCTCGCTGACCTGGGCCTGCCTGAATCCGACCTAGGCCCTTGCTGCTGACCAATGCGCGTCTCCTCTGCCAGTACCGTTCCCTGCCTGGGCACCTCTGACCCTGTCAAGCCCGTGCTGTCCAGTCCCTGCCTTCCCCTTGCCCTTACTTGCCTGGACCTCCTTAGTGCTTGACTCCCGACCTCGGATTTCTTCTGTGACCCTCTCCTGCTGGCCGCTGCATCCTGCGCCTGCCGTCTCACCAACTCGGGGCTGCGCTGTCTCCCCGCCGACGGGCTCCTTCGACTTCTCCTGGTATCTGGTGCACCTGGACTCAGTCGCTCTGGTGGCCTCGTCCTCCGTGCGGGTCTCCTCACCACCTTCGCTACCGCCGCTGCTTGTCCTGTGACTCCACCGGCACCCGACAGCAGCTCTTGTAGCTCCTTTCTGAACTGCTCCGCCTCCTGCCCGGTAAGCGCCGCACGAATGCTCTCCAATACTGCCTGCGCCATTGTATTCCTGCGCTCCGTCTCCGTGCTCCGTTCAGTCCAGTCAGTCTTTTTTCTAAAATGGCGCCGGCTACTTCTCCTGCTCCCGCCTTAGCCTACCATTTCCCGCCGCCTCCAAAAACTACAACTCCCACAATTCCTCGCCCTGCCTTCCGGGTTTCCCTTCCTCACCCGGTCATGGGCCCTATCCCTCCAGCCTCCTCCGGTCTTCACGGGCCTGCTAGGCATGAATGTCACTGTTCTTGTTTCCTCCTGTTCTTTATCCAGTAAAGTGCCTGTTGTTTTTGGTGTATTGAGTGCATACTCTGTGTCCAACTTTGGTTTGGTTTCTTTGGCTTCTTTGATTTGTTACATTAATATAGACAACCACAAGGCACTAGGTAAGGAATTGTACAGTCAAAAATGACAGCACTGACACAGAGTGAAATGGTTATGGCTTGACATCAGGTAAAAGCAATCTAAATGGCCATGTTTTGAGTTCAAGATATGTTTAATCAGAGATTTCATGTATGAAATCAGTATAGTAAATAAGATAATGGGCCAAACATTATGTTCAATAAAAGGATTTGTTTGTTCCCAAAATAAAAAATAATTACTTTTTAGATAGGTATCAGAATGGTTCCACTAGCAGGCGATAGGCAGTTACCCACTAGGACAAAAAGCATTTGTGATATTACAAAAGAAGTGCATTGCTTTTGTCACACCTAGCCTATATAGGAGTTACACAGTATGTCATTATGACGCCCCCTTTTAATTCTGTACAAATATGATAGAGGTAATATAATAGTGTGCAAGGTGTGCTCAAATTCAATGACCCATAGCTATTTCATGGCACAATGTTCTTATCATAAATTACCACAAGCATTTCATCATATACTTGTATCAGCATTTCAGATACATGCAGAAGAATGTCCTGATCTTTGGAGTTGTCTAATCACTCTTTATTGCATGGGCCCAGTGTGCTAATAACTTCTAGAAGTAACTGGTTGTAACAATATATAGGCTCAATTAGTCAATACAGGTGCAAAGTTCCAACTGTAGCTGAGTAAATATGAACCAATTAAAAAGTCATAGTGCCCAGACTTGTTTCCTATTTAACTGTGCTTGTTTTTTTACTGCTGTCTGGGTAATTAAAAAGTAAGTCAGCACAGTTGCCCTCACTTCACCCATCTGGGTTAATAGCTTGAAAGGTAAATGGCTTAAATATTAAAATAGCTACCCTGGACATCACTGCAAGAACACAACAATTTGCCGCAACTGGCACAAAGGGGAAGTTCCCCAAACCACCTCTGCCGTCTTCCATTGACTTGACAGAGGAACTCCTGAAAGCATCTGGAAAAAGCACCCCATGTACCATAGCCAAGGCCGGCATCAGTGGGGTACTTCAGTCAGGGACACCATAACAAGAAGAGGGTCCCAAGATGTAAAAGTGGCGTTTAGGTGGAGTTTTGTCATATTTATGGAGTGGAAGGGTTAGGAGGTGGAAGTGAGCACAAGGGGTATTTATATTTATTAGGGCCCAATTTCTCTATTTCAGGGACAGCTGACAGCTCTGTGTAAGTCACTTGTGGTGTTATTTAATGTCATGGTAGACTGTCAAGGTTGGGTTTGTTTTCTCTGGAAAAAAGGAACTTGCGAGGGGACACGATTACACTTTACAAGTATTAGAGGACATTATAGACAAATAGCAGTGGACCTTTTTACCCATAAAGTAGATCACCGTACCAGAGGTCACCCCTTCAGACTAGAAGAAAAGAACTTTCATTTGAAGCAACGTAGGTGGTTCTTCACAGTCAGGACAGTGAGGTTGTGGAATGCACTGCCGGGTGATGTTGTGATGGCTGATTCAGTTAATGACTTTAAGAATGGCTTGGATGATTTTTTGGACAGACATAATATCAAAGGCTATTGGGATACTTAACTCTATAGTTAGTATAAGTATGGGTATAGAGAATTTATGTGCAGGCCCAGATTTGTATATGGAAAGACCATAAAGGCCTGGTCCTAGGGTGGCAGAATTTTAAGGGGGCGGTATGCTGCCCAACCACACCCACATTTCGGATGCACTGGTTGATTAGTGATGATTAGTAATTATTACAGATAACTTAACAATCAGCCCTGTAGCATCAGCTTACATTACAGGCCAAGCTAATTTTCTGTTTGATAATTTGCTACTTATTTCATAAGTCCTTGAATATTCAGGTACTTAATTCAGAAATTGATACGGATGGTAGATATGTAATTGCTGAGGTTCTTTTACAAAACAAAATATGGCACATGGGTTCTTTATATGCCCCCAATTCTGGTAAAGAGGAATTTTATGCTCAGATAATTCAGAAAATTGTATCTTATCCACAACATAGGTTTATCATTGGAGGTGACTTTAATGAATTATTTATGGCCTTTAGACAAAAGTGGTTTAGTCCGAAAACAACCATTAAGGAAATCTAAATTACTGTCAAATTTTGAAAACCAAACTAAATTAATAGATCTTTGGAGGATGCTACATCCGACAGAGAGGGATTTTACATTTTTTTCTCATCCTCATGGGATAGGAACTCGAATTGATTATTTATTCTCGTCAATTGATATCTTCAATAAAACAAGATCTGCAAGTATTGGTAATATTAACTTGTCGGACCATGCCCCAGTCCTGATTGAAATAGAGTTGTGCCCTGTCCCAAAATCGTATGTACCATGGTCTTATCCCACTTTTTTCAAAGATAAACCAGAATTTAATAACATGTTAAAAGAAAGATGGAATCTTTTTCTAAAAGATAATGCTGAACATCAAGACAATCTTCCATTGTTATGGGATTCGTGGAAAGCGGTTATTCGAGGAGAAATAACTTCTTATAAAATTCATTTTAGAAGGAAAATAGATAAAGAATTTCTCCTTCATACTGAAATACAAAAGAAAGCTTACTTGAATTTCATTATACATCCCTCAAAACAAAATAGTGAAAGATATAAAGAATCTTTAGAAAATCTGAAACATTGGACTAATTTGAGAGATCAAACTTCTATGATATATTATAAAGCTAAATGGAATAGTTTGCATAATAAATCCAATCGATTTCTAGCTAACTTATTCAAAAATGGTAATAGACCACATAAGCCAATTCTTCTTAAAAATAGTTTAAATCAATTAACTAATTCTCCAAAGGAGATAGTGAATATTTTCAAAAATTATTTTGAATCTGTTTATTCCCATTCGCACACTAATACTAAAGATTGTTTGGATTTTCTTTCAAAGATTAACTTTCCAAAATTATCTAAGGGACAATTAGACTTACTAAACCAACCAATTAACACGCAAGAAGTGCTTTCCATCATAACTTCACTTAAGGACTTTAAAGCAGGAGGTCCGGATGGATTAACATCTCCATTTTATAAGTCATTAAAAATGGAAATAACCCCTTTTTTAACCAACTTATATAACGAAATTTATTGTAAGGGGAAGTTTTTAAATTCTAGCTCTACTTCTCATATTAAACTAATTCCAAAGCAGGGAAAGGATCCTTCTCTACCAGCTTCTTTTAGGCCAATTTCTTTAATTAATCTCGATTTTAAGATACAAACAAAGATAATAGCCGATAGGTTATCCCAGATATTACCCAGCATTATTTCCCCTTAACAAAGTGGCTTTGTAAAGAACAGAACAGGTGTTAAAAACATACGTACTCTATTGAATGTTATCTATAAAACTAAGAAATCTACAACTCCGTGTTCTTTATTAAGCTTAGACGCTGAAAAAGCTTTTGATAATGTTTTATGGAAATATCTTTCGGAATGTTGTGATCAATTTGGTTTTGAAGGAAAATTTATTGATTTACTCAACTCCATTTATTCTAATCCTAAAGCAAGAATTGCTGTAGCTGGAGAACTTTCTGAAACTTTTGGTCTCTTCAGAGGTACTCGTCAAGGTTGCCCTCTATCCCCTCTTTTATTTAATATCTCTATGGAGCCTCTGATCAGATTTTTAGATTCTTCCAATATTTTGGATTGAACATTGATGGTAAACATTAAATCTTTAGCATATGCTGATGATCTTCTTTTGATTGTTAGTAATCCTATTTTATCACTTAAAAATATCTTCACGTTTTTTGATAATTACAAAAAATTTTCAGGATATATTATTAACTCTAGTAAAACTGAGATTTTGAACATTTGTAGTGTGATTCCACGTCAATTACTTATAGATCTTCATCTTACATCACCTTCTGATAAAATAAAATACCTTGTTATTTTTATCTCTACGGATCTTTGTAAATTATATTCTTTAAATTACACTCCTTTAATTCAGAATATGAATGTCCTTTGCAAAAAATGGATTAATAGTCCACTAAATTTAATGGGAAGAGTGGCATTATTTAAAATGCTAATTTTTCCAAAGATTATATATCCCATCCTTAACTTACCCTTATTGTTAAAACATTCTGATATTCAAAAGTTAGACCGTATTTTGAGCAAATTTCTTTGGCAGGATAAAAAAACAAAAATTTATTTAATGAGGTTGAGAAATTCTAAATTTTCAGGAGGACTTAATGTTCCTAATTTTAGGAAATTTAATTTAGCATCAAATACTAGATACATTTTGGAATGGTTATCTGGTAAGGAGAAATTCACTAATCTTGATCTTGAATTATTCCTAGATTCCAAAGAAAATATTACATCCTCTCTTCATAAAATCTGGTCTGACCAACATATTGATATTAAAAAAAAATCCTATCTATAGAGATACGGTTATTACATGGAAGATTTTGTGTAAACAGAATAACTTAAACTATAACATTTCACCTTTTCTTTCCCCCTTTTTTTTAAAAGGCTTTCCTAAAAAACAAAGTAATCAGTTTTCTTATAAATGGAGAAAAATTGGTATATCCCAAATTAGACATATTGTAGATCCAGATACAGGTAATCCTTTTTCTTGGGAAATAGTTAAAAGGTTATATAACCTTTCAGAAAGAGACAGACTAATCTATTCACAAATTAGACAAGGGTTTTCATTAATTGGAAGCAGAACTAGGTCGCAATTGAGAAATAATCAGTTCTACGATTCAATATTGCAATTATCGGATGACCCTAGTCTTAATAGTATTCCTTTGATATCATAGCATTTACTTAGTAAACTTTCCAAGGTTAAAGATCCATTTGTCAATTCATCAGCTAAATGGACTTCCTTTTTGGAAACTAGTGTAACATCTAAAGACCTTTTGAGATCCTTCCAAAATTTCAGGAAATATGTAAATTCTCAGGGTTGGAGAGATCAACATTATCGATTTACTCATCTTGGATATGGAATATTATTCCAGAACTCTATGGACTCTCAGAAGGTTTCCTATTGTCCTAAGTGTAGAGAGCAAAATGTTGATTTTTTTCATTATATATGGTCATGCCCATTTATCAAACAGTTTTGGGAGAATGTTACCTGCTTTATTAAAAAGTCTATTAAGTCAGATATTGTATTAAATCCACATTTTGCTTTATTGGGTCTGAAGGACTCCTTTCTGGAGGCAAATAAAATTTCATTAACAAATTTTTCAACCGAAATATTTGACTATTGCTGGTTAGTCCTGGCAGCTTCCCGGAAATCTATTTTTGATGATGATTCCCCACAGTTGAAAGATGTATTTTCATATTTATACAATTTATGTATCCAAGAGGTCATTAGATACAGAGTTGATGAATTATCTCAGAGGAATAGGATTGAACGTAGATGGTCTTTTTATATTGCAACTCTTGATGATGCTAAAAGAAAATTCATTCACAAACTTATGGGGAAAGATGAGGAAAACTAGTTATTTTATTTAAAGACGAAGCCCTTTCACAAAAATGCATTGTTTATCTTATCTAAATCTTCTTGATTGAGTCTTTAATTTTATTCTGTAAAGCTTGAGCTATATGGAAAGTACAGGTCTATTTATATTTATATATTTATATTTGTATTTGTTTTAACTTTTTTTGTTCCAATGTGTATGGTTGATATTGTACAAATTCTTTTTGAATTACATATACATGTTTCTGCATAGCCATACGCTTATGATTATCAAAAAGCTATGTAAATTATTCATATTTTATTGCAAACTCAATAAAAAGAATTTGAAAAGAAAAGATAATTTGCTACAACCCTTAAAGCAGTGTCTCATGAGGAACATGTTGCTCACCAACCTCTTGGATGTTGCTCCCAGTGGCTTCAAAGCAAGTGCTTATTCTTTAATTCCTGGAGGCAAGTTTTGGTTGCATAAAAATCAGGTGTACAGAGAAATAGAACCTCCTGTAGGCTGCCAGTCCACATAGGGACTACCAAATATCCAATCACAGCCCTTATTTAGCACCCCAGGGACATTTTTTCATGTTTGAATTGCTCCCCAACTGTTGAATGGATGTGGCTCACAGATAAAAAAGGTTGGGGACCCCTGCCTTAAAGGAACAGTAACATCAAAAAAAGTGTTTTAAAGTAATACTAATACAATGCAGTGTTGCCCTACACTAGTAAAACTGTTTTGTTTCCTTTAGAAAAACTAATTTTGTTTTTATAAACAATCAGCTGTGTAGCCATAGGGGCAGCCATTCAAAGCCTCAGGTTACACAGCAGTTAGCAGAAAAACTCTGTAAAACATAATGGTGTTATCTGTTATCCACTATTTAACCTGTGCCATATAGACTTTTTTCAGTTTCTGGCATTGCCACACAGCAGATTTTTTTATATGAACCATAGTAGTGTTTCTGAAGCAAACACATCAGTTTTATTAGTGCAGGACAACACTACATGATATTTTCATTATTTTAAAACGTTTTAATTTGTTGGTGTTACTTTAAGCTTAGCTTCTCAACAGTAGCTCAAACCACATTGAGCGTGAGACTTTCCAAGAAGGTTGCTGCTATTAAAAAGCTGAAACTTTAGGCTGGTGCAAGTTCAGTATAAAAAATATTTTTATATATATTTATATTGACATTTTTAGCCATATTAATCCTTAGGGTTTAGTTCTCCTTTAACCAATTACCACTTCCCTGGAATAAACATTAGATGCACTCTCACAATATATTCACCATAGGCTTAAGGCATATAGAGGAACAAAAAGATCAAGTTTGTGGCCATGCCCCTAAATACCTGTAGAATTGATCCATACAGTAATACTGACATGTAATGTATGTTCACCTGTCTCATTCACACATACTTTGGTATGTATATGTATGTACTTTTGTAAGTAATTTTGGAAAGATTGGGGATTGCTATATTAAACAAACCACTATTTCTTATGTAATCTTAACATAATAAATATCTGAATAAAAAGCATGAAACAGGAGGGTGATTTAGACAAGCTGTTTGTTGACAGTGTCTTAATTTGCGAATTTCCAGCGAAATTTGCAAAAATGCGAAAGATTAGCGAAACGCAAATTTTGACAACTGCATCAATTTTGACGCCTGCATCATTTCTGATGTTAAAGTCAATGGCATCTGAATAATTTTGACGCGTTGGTTTTGACTTTTCCTACACGCTTCCAAGATTTTTTAACGCCGGCGAATTTTCCCTGCAGAAATTCGCAGCAAATTCACGCGTGGCGAGTTTATTCACCCATCGGTAATAATATGCAAGCCATATTGTATAAAAGCATTTCTCAGAACTTGTACAAGTACATTAATGGCTTTTTTTGATAATGGAACAGAGAACTGAAAACTCTGTTCAAGGAGAAGGTCTAACTTGTGATATATGTGAAGAAACAGCTCACATGTTGCAAGTAGGCAGTTGAGTGTGCAGGTTTCTGCCAGTCAGATGCAAGTGGTGGTAAATATAGTCAGAGTAGGGATTAGGTCATGTGGCTTTAAAACTGCATAGTATGCAATAGTGCATAGTACGTAAGTATGCAATTCTTTTGGCACAGCTGGCTGTGGGAACTCTGGATATACCACTGCATGTTTATCTTATCCAGTGTTTTTTTTTTTTTTTGCTTATTTGCTTGCTGATTTCAGTCCTTTTTGTTCTGTTATGCACATAACTATCTGCCCATGCAGTCAGCTCTTCTTTTTTCCTTAAAGTCAGCAAATGGTCATCTGTATTCCTTGAAGGATTTAAATGATGTTTTGGTCAGGTCCTGCTGATCCTCCTCTGACCAGAAGTATCTTTATCAGATGGGATCATATCGGTCAGCATGACCCAAGACAGACTTAAAAAACACCCAAGGGAGGTTGTAACAGAACATTTATTTATTAAGCCATGTGATACAGACAACAGTACAGTCATTCAGAAAACTGATGATTGCTGCTTATTGCCAGAGAGTTTAATAAACTGCAACTTACAGAAAGCAAGGAGTCACAGATCATCCACTGACCCCAAACCTGCAGCTGTCCTTCCCTACAAAAGCAAACACACAAGACTGCTGACTCACAAACTATATATATATATCTATATAGATAGATAGATAGATAGATAGATAGATAGATAGATAGATAGATAGATAGATAGATAGATAGATACATAGATAGATAGATACATAGATACATATATATATGTAAAAAACGACCAGCAACACTGGGATTTTTCGTGATCAAATTATTATTATATGTATATCCGACGTGACGTTTCGTTCCCCATTGGGACATTTCTCAAGGCCTTTTTTTGCCAACGTCAGGTCAGTTATACATATAATAATAATTTGATCACGAAAAATCCCGGTGTTGCTGGTCGTTTTTTTCATATGGATTTTCTTACCGTGCACCTGATTTAAATTGTATATATATATATACACACACATACACACTCAATATGCCACTATGCATAACATAGTGAGCATAGTGAGTGTACACATACCACACATACCAGTCTGAGAGTCTGTGCAGGTGCCCTCACGTCTTTCCAAATAGCTAGCAGGTACGGAAAGCTCCCAAGGTAGTTTATTGCCAATAGATTAGCCACAACAGTGCAAGATAGAATCCCATATTTCTTCTTTAGAATGCTTTACCATACCTGAGTAAACACATATAGACACTGTCTCTGTTTTTTTAGGATAGCAGCTGCCATATTAGCTTGCTGTGACATCACTTCCTGCCTAAGTCTCTCCCTGCTCGCTCACAGCTCTGAGCTCAGATTACAGGGATGGGGGAAGGGGAGAGGAGCAAACTGAGCATGCTCAAGCCCAAGCCCTGGAGGTTTAAGATGAAAACACGAAGTCTGATACAGAAGCCCATGTGTACACAATAGAAGCAACAAGGAGAGAAAAAGAAAATGAAGTCAGTATTAAAAAAAATGGCACAGTAGTAACAATGCCGTTCTGTAAAAATGGGCCAAAACCAATTTGGTAAAACATATAAAGAATACAAATAAAAGATAACCAACTGAGCTGATTAAAAAAAGCCATTTGAAGAGGTAACTATAAATTGTAGAAAATGTGCAAAAGTGCTTTTCTTTCTCAAGTATTCATAGGAAATACCAGGCAGCTTCCATGTTGCATGAGAAAACCAGGGATCAAATTCCCCAGCAAAAGTGAAACCAAATGAATAACCAGTGACACACACAGGAGTAGATTAGCACAGCCCCAAACACAATAGCGATCATTTAAAACACAGAAATGTAACTGAAAGCAACCACTCAGAAATGGATTTTGAGTGAGAATTCACATTATTTCAATGTAGAGGCACAGAGCTCATATGAAACCTGTCCCACAAATAACATTGTCACAGGTGCATGGGTCTGCAAAAACTGACTTTGATTGGTCTAATGCAGTTAAATACCTGTTTGATTTTCATTTTGTGCCTAAAAAAAAACAACCAGCAACACCGGGATTTTTCGTGATGAAATTATTATAATATGTATATCCGACGTGATGTTTCGGGCCCCATTGGGACCTTTCTCAAGGCCTTTTTTTGCCTTGAGAAAGGTCCCCATTGGGACCAAACATCACGTCAGTTATACATATAATAATAATTTGATCACGAAAAATCCCGGTGTTGCTGGTTGTTTTTTACATATGGATTTTCTAACATATGGATAACATTGTCACAGGTGCAGGGGTATGCAGCTAACGTTTTTGGGGCCAAAACTGACTTTGATTGGTCTAGTGTAGTTAAATACCTGTTTGATTTTCATTTTGTGCCTAAAATATTGTGCTATTTCTTAGACACAATTAATAAACCTAAATGACATCACCTTAAACCCGTTGAGGTGCCATAGAAGTCAATGGGAAGGGTATCTTCAGCGAGAGCGATTCCGTGCCATTCCCAATTTATCAACTTGCCATGGCTTATATGATGGTGATTTTTGCCATTTACTATTTTTCATAAGTATGTGCAAAATGACAATAATAACAATCGCGACTGATGGGAAAAGTTGTAGGTTGCTGGCAGTCACAATTTGTTTTTCTCCATTGTGAAATTTACACTCCTTTTTAATAAATGTACCCCTTATGGTCCTACTAATAAAATATTAGATTATAGTTTGGGCATTGACTAGATGATAATAGGCACCACGTTTGGCGAGCATCTCTTGGTGGCTTCCATGTTCCATGATCTTCCCTTTGTTCATAACCACAATAATGTCAGCATTCTGTACGGTGGTCAGTCTGTGTGCAATTAAGATGCAGGTCCTTCCCTTCCTGGCCTGATCAAGGGCTTTCTGTACAACCTACAGGAGACAAACACACAACTTATTGTGAGAAATATCATGTACCCCTCCCCACAGCTGCTAGACACACACTAGCATCTCAAAATATATTGTGAGAGGAAGCTAGAGCACCTAAAGGAAATTAAAAAACCCATAAAAACCCATTGCCTTGACTAGAATTCAACTCAAACCCCAGGACTGGAGGGTACATAAAGGGCTACCCACTGAGCCACCATGCTCTGTTTCCTATTCTCAGTCAAATGCACCCATATTTAGGGCAGTTTCCTGTTACTAATTTCATCCAGTTCTTATAAAATTATATATTTTAAAATTGTTGTAGACTTTTCTTTCTTATCCAATAACTCAATATTATAGGCAGAATTACGAGTGCTGGTGCTAGAGCATTTAAGGAGTTCTTAAAGGGGGCAGTGGAGCACAAGCTTAGGCATCTGGTGTTTGGTGTATTTGTAAATACTGCAGGAAATTCATACAGTATTCATGTGCTTTTGCCCTAAGGGATCAGATGTTTTTAGTGATATAAATATAGGAGATGTGGAAGGTCAACTTGCCCTACTGTCCAGGAATTTTGGGGAGGCAACCTATGCCCAGTAGGAGGGAGGCATTCCCATTGACCCAGATGTGTTCTATACATATGAGACAGACAGCAATGGAGAGCATGAGGAATTCTGTGTTTCCACTGAGATGGGAGTGTTAGGTTAGTAATTCCAAGGCCAGAGAGTTAGTGGTTGGGGAGCACCGCCCATCAAACACAGAGGATGGAGTGCAGGGTCAAATAGTAATTATAATGGAAAAAAGAAAAAAGAACTGACCCACATAACTGCACCTTCCCATCCATAAATCCAAAACTCCTATGAAGCAAATTAATTAAAACTTAACCTTTAATAAATCATTAAAACAAAGTCTAGAGAGCAACATTAAAAATGAGGTTAGGTATAGGAGGCTGATTGACACGGTAACACCGGGTTAAAGGGAAATTGTGCTGAATGCACTTGAGTCAATACAAGGTTGCGGTTGGAACACAGATGGTAATTATTTGGCACATAGGCCAAGCTATACTTCTATCTGGTACAGCCAAGGTTGCCCGACATCAAACCAACCCCTTCACCCACTTGAGGATCCCTCCCTTGTGGTATTAGGTTAGAGGAGTGAGAGCCAAGGTAACAGCAGCACTAAGGCACTTAAATACTAAGAAACTCAAATGTATCAGATAGTATCCGACCCACGGATCATACCATTGTCCAACCCCTTCACCCACAGAGGTCCCCTCCCGATCCGATCACCCAGTTTAGCCAATTCTATGTCCCTATTAGACGCCTGCCTAACCAGAAACTAAGAATGCGCCTGACGCGTGTTTCACCCGCCAAGTTGCGGGCTTTGTCAAAGGCCAAGGCCATACTCACCATTTTTAGGGACCAAACCAGTGACTTGAACATTTTATTGTGTCAGGCCAGATAAACACAAAACTAACTCATTCAACATGCATGTAATTTTTTTTTTACATTCTCCACTTTGCTAAAGATAACATGTTGCTTCCAATCACAACTGGCCATGTAGATAAAATGTCTAGAAATACAGGGCAAATCACTAAGCTAATCACTGACCTGACTGTATGAAGTGTTTAACAATTATATGATTTTCCTTCTCACCTTTTCACTCTCATTGTCTAGTGCAGAAGTGGCTTCATCCAGAAGTAGAATTTTCGGTGCCCTGATGAGTGCTCTGGCAATGGCTATCCTCTGCTTCTGTCCTCCAGAGAGTTGGGTTCCCTTTCCTCCAACCCGAGTGTCATATTTCTGATGCAAAAAAAAAGAAAATAGAGTGAATAGGAATAAATACGACATGGGATTTGGTAAAGTTCTTAGCCAACTTGAAGCTGAAGCTAAATACTTGTGATGGCCATATTAAATGCATACTAAGTAAAAATTCTTCTCATAACAACTTTTTTTTTTACATTGTGCCATTACAGCATTGATCCCCAACCAATGGCTTTCGAGCAGCATGTTGCTCTCAAACCTCTTGAATGTGGCTCCCAATGGCCTCAAAGCAGTTGCTCGTATTTGGATTTCTGACTTGGAACAAGCTTTGGAGAAATAAAGACCATACTGCCAAACAGACCCACCTGTAGTCTGTCAGTCCACAAAGGGGTTGCCAAATAACCAATTGAAGCCCTTATCAGGCACTCCTAGAAACTTTTTTCATGCTTATAATGCTCACCAAATTTATGGGTGTGACTCAGGGGTAAAAGAATTTGGGGACCCTTGCTTTAGAGTATAAATTACCTGAGGAAGTCCTTCTATGAATAAGTGGACATTTGCCGCTTTGGCTGCACTTTGTATCTCATCCATAGACACAGTGCGGGAGTTGTCTCCATAGGCGATATTTTCAGCAATGCTGCAGTCAAACAGGACAGGCTCTTGGGACACAATTCCCATTTGAGAACGGAGCCACTGGACATTGAAGCATTTGGCATCCACATCATCAATCAGCTGCATATAAGTGAATGACATATTAGCAGCACACTGATATCATACAGCATTTAACTCAGCACAGATGCCCTACCTGAATTACTACACAATGTTCAGCACTATGAAATGTTGTAGTTACTAGCAAGTGCAATACTTAATGTCTTAGCAATCAGCATTAGCAACCAGGCAGTATTTAACCCTTGTATTAACTGTATATGGTAGAATCCATAGCGCTGTTTGTCACATACTGTACCTGTTTCCCTTGAAGCTATGATATATGATTAAAGCCACCTGGCATCTAAAGAGTTAGTTAAATGCTAACGGAATCAGACTTGTTGCTGTGGCAAAACATTTCAAATGAAAGTGGCAAAGTACCATTTACTTTTCATACTGCTACTTTAAATGTTCAATTAGGGTTCAGATTTTGTTCAATATTTAGGCAAATCTTTTGTGGAAGAGTCAGTATTCAGCCTACAAATGATGGATTTGTTGCAGTGATTGGCATACAATCATTACTGATTGTGATAAAGAAGTATAAGATGCAAGCCCGACTGCGTGGAGTATTGCAAACTGAGCAATTTGTTTCACCTGATACAACACAAAAAATGAAAGTGTTTTAATGGAATGACAATAAAATGTACTGTTGCCCTACACTTGTATAACAAGCTGCTGAGTAGCCATGGGGGCAGCCATTCAAGCACAGGATACATAGTAGATAACAGATACAGTTTGAAGAATCCCATTGTATACAAAGGAGCTCATCTTTTAACTGCTGTGTATTCTGTTCCTTTTCTCCTTTTTCAGCTTTGAAAGGCTGCCCTCATGGCTACACAGCAGCTTGTATATATAAACGATTGTAGAGTATCTGAAGCAAATACACCGGTTGTTTCAGTGCAGCACAACAGTATATTGTCATTACTTCAAAACACTTTCATTTTTGTTTATTACTGTTCCTTTAATGCATTCTGTCCACAAAAAAAGCCAATTGACTCCAATACATTTGGCACAAGAAAAAAATGATTGCAGCTATTGCAAACTCAAAGTGTACCAAGTATAAATGATAATAAGACAACGGAAAAGCAGAATTGGCATCGGATCTTACCACTTCTCCTTCCTGCGGGTCGTAGAATCTCTGTAGGAGCTGAACAGAAGTGCTCTTCCCACATCCACTGCTACCAACAAATGCCACCGTTTGGCCACTTTCTACTTTAACGCATAAATCTTTGAGCACTGCAACGTCTGAACGAGTTGGATAATTGAACGAAACATTACGGAATTGTAAAGATCCAGAGAAGTGATCCTAATTATAAAAAATGGAAAATACTGCATTAAAATGTGGTGAAGGAATATTTGATGAACAGCACCATAGAGGCCAAAAACACAATAAAAAGCCTTTAGTCCATCATGGGTTATACTCAGGCCACAACGGGCCTTTTTTAAAAAAAAAAAAAAAATCTGGTGATTTACAGAAAATGATTATTTTGTACACATTAGTTAGTCTTCAAGGAAAGGGGCATTTTGTTCCTTTAACTATATTTCTATATTTTCCCTTAAAGAGTAACCTATGTAAGTATGAGGATGCTAATGTCTGGTTCATGCTTATGCTAGCCTCACAGGCAAATCTTATACAGACACGTACTGGGTCAGCAGGCGTGGATTTGGATTCAAAATAGGCCCTGGCATTTCAAATAAATAGAGGCCCATACAGTCCCCCGCCAGCCCACTAAATAGTGACTGTCTGTGGCATCTTACAGCAGCCCCTCTGGCATTTGCCAGAACTCACAGATTGCTGATCTGGGCCTGTGGGTCTAGGGCTGCCACCTGTCTGGTTTTCACCTGGCCAGCCCTTCCAAAAGCAAGGCTTGTCCGGGTGAAAACTGGCAATCCAGATTTCAAAATTAGGAAATCCGGACAGGACATTGACGGCCCTGAGGTATTTAGCCTTGACGTCACCAGCCTGCCCCCTGACATCACCAGCTTCCCACCATGTCATCCACCCTGCCCGGATTCACCCAACTGAAAGGTGGCAACCCTATGTGGGTCAATCTATTAAGATTTGCCCTGAACATAAAGATGATTTTTAAACCTTTAGTAGTATGGACTGTATCAATGTTGACTGGACTGTATCAATGTTGACTTTAAAAAATGATGAAATAACCCTGAAATTATCTGTAAGGGAATGTAGAATAAATCCTGAGTTCAAGAACATATGCTAGCTACTGCAGCGAGCATGCAAAGCAAACTGTAAAATATTGAGTAAGTGGTATCTTTTATTGGCTAATTTAGTAGATTATAAAATGCAAGCTTTAGGGACTGCTTAGGTCCCTGCTTTAGGCATGGTATAATACTGCAACTAAAAAAGCATGAAATGTATAAAAGTAGCTCAAAAAATATTGCGAGATGTGGGATCTCTCTGCAGAGGGTAATAGAATTAACACCTAGTTGTAAGGGTGGTAGCCCTGAGGGAATTGTGTCCACTGGATGGAGGACTTCATTCCACTAGCAGCATCACATCAGGGTGATATTAGCAGTATTATTTCAAGGACATTTTGGACCCTAGTTACAGACTGTTGAAATTGCTAACTGGACAGCTGCTGAATAAAAAGCTAAATAACTCAAAAACCACAAATAATAAATTGCAAATTGTCTCAGAATATCACCCTCTAGAAGTCTACATCATACTTAAAATACTCAAAAGAGCAAACAGATTTTTTTATTTTCAATTTTGAAATCTGACATGGGGCTAGACATTTTGTCAATTTCCCAGCTGTCCCTGGTCATGTGACTCTGGCTGCTGTTTTTCCTTCTCAATGTAACTGAATGTGTCTCAGTGGGACATGGGTTTTTACTTTTGAGTGCTGTTCTTAGGTCAACCAGGCAGCTGTTATCTTGTGTTAGGGAGCTGTTATCTGGTTACCTTCCCATTGTTCTTTTGTTTGGCTGCTGGGGGGGGGAGGGAGGGGGTGATATCACTCCAACTTGCAGTACAGCAGTAAAGAGTGATTGAAGTTTATCAGAGCACAAGTCACATGTCTTGGGCCAGCTGGAAAATTGACAATATGTCTGGCCCCATGTCAGATTTCAAAATTGAATATAAAAAAATCTGTTTGCTCTTTTGCAAAATGGATTTCAGTGCATAATTCTGCTGGAGCAGCACTATTAACTGATTCATTTTGAAAAAAAAATTTTTTCCACGACAGTATCCCTTTAATTTAAATGTCAACAATCCCTTTAATCAATATTTCTGAAATGCTCATTGATGACAGGCTTGCAAAATGAATGGGTGAAAAAAAGGGATAATGTAAATATACAATAAAAATGTGTATGGCTGCTGTATTGTTTCAAATATACAGCAAATCAAATACAATTAAAGATAGCTCTACAAATTCCCAGCAATGCTCACAGGTCCCAGCTTGTCTTGTGTGTTCCATGAAATGCTGTTATAGGTGTAACTGTATCAGGATTTCAAGCATTTCCAGCTGCCACAGTGCTTCATCATTAACTTCAGGGGAGGAGGCACAGCAAATGTATATATACATATATATCAGGAATCCAAAAATAATTATTTGCAGTAATTGACAGTTTATAAAATGCTCAGTGTTTCACCATTGAAATGTGTATTTGGCTTCACTTACTGGTTTCTGCCCCTGCTGGCTGAAGCTGTCTATTGTGGGTTTCATTTCAAACAAGGCAAAAAGATATCTGGCGGCAGATGTGGCTTTAGCGTAGTCAGGTGCAAAGGATAAGGTGTTTCCCAGAGTTAGGGCTCCAAATGCAATGACATTAAATACACTGCAAAGAGAGAAGCAGAACTATAAGCTTGCTGCAGACGTTGCTATTATTAAATCTAGTGTATCAAGTGCGGTGTGCAATTTGCATGTTTTTTCATTTAGAAAGAAGCATTTTATTCCACAATTCTAATGTATTTGCAGCTGTGAGGGGCAGTTGTATCTGACACAATTGCACAAGAGAAGTCAAAAGCATGCAGTTGTGATTTGATATGGAAACAGTTGTGCTGAATATTGTCCAAGGTAGATAGAATACCACAACACAACCTCTCCCATCCCCTATTGTTGTGACTGTTTTGAAAACAGAAGTCCATTATGCAGTGTGATTATCTATTCATTTAGTTAGCTACCTCACAAGGATGGAATAGCTTCAGTTTCCCTGTTTGCTCTGTTTAGCTCAAGAAACAACAGAACACATAGATTGGGTAGCAAAGATGGTCTTCTACGTTACCCTTACAATAGTAAACTACATTGGGCTAATGGCCCATGTGTGCTACTTATGTATTGACCTGTTAATGGGCAGTGTATATAGCATGAGCTACATAAGCTTTCGAGATAACTGAAAACTGACAATATGCCTGTAAATGAATTTTATAGTATGTGCCCTTATCAGGATGTCTACAAACCTAAGTAAAGAGGACATCATCTCCTACTGCAGTATCACACAAAGGCCCCTGCCCCAAATAAAGCTTTCCTACTAAGTTGTTACCTTACTGCTGATGTGCCTGGTCCCTACTTAAGGTGGCCATGCACTGGCAGATGCTTCAGAAGCTTATCTGCCTGTGTATAGGGCTTTCTTATGGGCTCCCTGGCTGATATATGGCAGAAAAATGGCCAGATATCAATCAGATATGTTTAATTTCAAAGGCGGATTGTGGACTGGATCAGCTCATTGATGCAGCCTTTGCCCCGATGGCTTGTATTCCTGTTGTTATCATTTGGCCAAGGGACAGCACAACATCAGCCAGCTTAGATGGGCATATTGGGGAAAGATCCGGTCTTTTGGCGACCTCTCAAAATGAGTGGATTGTATAGTGTATGGCCAGCTTAAGCCCAGAGATCCCAAGGGCTACTCATCCTGTACTACAGTACTGTTTGTTATTCACCCATGAATAGGAAGGTAACAAAATGTCAGGTACTCAACAAAGTATTTTTTCCTAGACCCCCATTAAAAGAACAGCAACCAAAAAAAATGAAAGTGTTTTATATCTATTTAAAGAAAATATGCAATTACCTTGAACTGGTAAAAAAAATGTGCTGGAAACTAATGATGCACCGAATCCAGGATTCGTTTCGGGATTCTGTCATTTTTCAGCAGGATTCGGATTCAACCGAATCTGAATCCTAAATCACGTGACTTTTTGGCACAAAACCAAGAAGTAAAAATGTTTTCTGGTTCCCACCCTTAATTTGCATATGCATATTAGGATTCGGTATTCGGGCGAATCTTTCACGGAGGATTCAGGGGTTCGGCCGAATCCAATATAGTGGATTCGGTGCATCCCTACTGAATCCTTCTGCCTGGCCGAACCAAATCCTAATTTGCATATGCATATGCAAATTAGGGTTTGGATTCGGTTTGGATTCTTTCGCGAAGGATCTGGGGGTTCGGCCAAATCCAAAATAGTGGATTCGGTGCATCCCTAATAAGGGGTACCGGTTACACAGCACCACCTTAATTTAAGGGTTTGGAAATGATTTATTCAGTCCTGAGGTCTGATACTTACAGAAGCACTTCTTCTACATTCATCCGTTCAATTTTGATCAAATACGCCCCAAAACGGAAAACTGCTGCATGAATGAAATATATGAATGACTGACCAGCAGCAAAACACAGGCCATACATGTGGGCCTTACGCTGAGCATTTCTGAAAAACAGATTTATACATTTAAACATTATAGCAAACAATTCCAAATCAAAACCAGCTATTTTGTCTACTGATTTGGCTACTCTTTTTGTGTTTATTATATACATATACCAGTATGGGACCTGTTATCCAGAATGCTCGGGACCTGGGGTAGTCCAGATAACGTCTCTTTCCTTGATTTGGATTCTACTAAAATAAGTTTTAAACATGAATTAAGCCCAGTAGGATTGTTTTGCCGTCATCGAGGATTAATTATATCTTAGTTTAGATCAAGGTACTATTTTATAAATACAGAGAAAAAGAAAATAATTTTTAAAAATTTGCATTATTTTGATAAAATGGAGTCTATGGGAGATGGCTGTTCTGTAATTCAGAGCTTTCTGGATAACAGGTTTCCTGATAATGGATATCATACCTGTAAATATGTAACTGCCAATAGTATGCTTGCCATTAAATAAGGTTACATGCCTGGGTGCTGGAATCTGGAGATTATAAATCATCATATTACACCACACTCACAGGTCTTTAGTGATGAACAAAAAAATACATTTATTGAACCGATGTTTCGGTCTCAACAGAGACCTTTATCAATGTTTATGTATGTATGGATGCACAGGTATGGGACCCGTTATCCAGAAGGCTTTGGACCTAGAGTTTTCCAGATAATGGATCTTTAGTAGTTTGTATCTTCATACTTTAATTCTACTAGAAAATCATGTAAACATTAATAAACCCAATAGGCTGGTTTTGCTTTCAATAAGGATTAATTATATCTTAGTTGGGATCAAGTACAAGGTACTGTTTTATTATTACAGAGAAAAAGGAAACCATTTTTTTACATTTGGATTATTTGGATAATAGTCTATGGGAGATGGCCTTTCCATAATTCAGAATTTTCTGGATAACGAGTTTCCGGATAACAGATCCCATACCTGTATAAGCCAAATTGCTGATCATATTTACAGTAGCTCTCTTCTCTTCTGATGACTTTTCTCTGTTGTTTTGTAAGCACAGCAACACCAGGAGAGTTTCCTCTTCTGGGTAATTTTTAAATTAGTTTTGAGAGAGAGATCTCTTTTACAGCAGTTAAGCACTTTGGACACGCTGACACATCCTATATAATAAAGTTGAAGGGGCCGATTCACCAAGGGTCAAATATCGAGGGTTAATTAACCCTCGATATTCGACTAGGAATTGAAATCCTTCGACTTCGAATATCGAAGTCGAAGGATTTAGCGCAGAAAATTCGATCGAACGATCGAAGGAATAATCCTTCAATCGAACGATTAAATCCTTCGAATCGAACGATTCGAAGGATTTTAATCCAACGATCGAAGGAATATCCTTCGATCAAAAAAACGTAGGCAAGCCTATGGGGACCTTCCCCATAGGCTAACATTGACTTCGGTAGCTTTTATCTGCCGAACTAGGGGGTCAAATTTTTTTTTAAAGAGACAGTACTTCGACTATCGAATGGTCGAATAGTCGAACGATTTTTAGTTCGAATCCTTCGATAGTCGTAGTCGAAGGTCGAAGTAGCCCATTCGATGGTCGAAGTAGCCCAAAAAACACTTCGAAATTCGAAGTTTTTTTACTTCGAATCATTCACTCGAATTTAGTGAATCGGCCCCGAAGTGTCTCTGCGTCCAGTCCCTGTGTCCGTGGGATTGTGCTACTGCGCATGTGCCCCACGGACCGTCTCTGGTGAATGTTTGACTACATATGTTCTAGCGCCCGTTAATTTACCAGGCTTAATGTCTAGTTCATTAATAATGTGCCAGTTCATGAAGAATTTCCTGACAGAGAGGACATTGTTGATAAATGCCAAAAATGATTAAACTGCCGGGAATTTTTCAGAATTCCCTAGTTTAATCCATGAGAAATCTGCCCCAAAGTTTTATGATAGTCTGCTTGGAGAGATACAACAACTAGTTTGTGTATTTCTAAATGAGTTTGTGTGTGTATAAGATACATGCATTGCACATAAGATCATGATATGACCTGTAGGGTTTCTGTAAGCTTTCGGCGTACATCTGTTCAAAGGTCCTTTCTCTGGTTAATGATACCAGAGTGCGAATATTATCCACAGCTTCTGTAGCAATCTAGAAACAATCCAGAAATACAAACTGAAAATGATGATTGTATGTAGCACTTATTACTTAGTTGGATGCAATAAAGCTGGTGACATATGGGGGTATATTTATCAAAAAGTGAAGTTAATAGTGAAGTTCCGCCACTAGAGTGAAATTCCGCCACTCTCCATTCATTTCTATGGGATTTTTATAGGCGTATTTATCAAAGGGTGAACTTTCACTTTCACCCATTAATAAATACGCCTTTCAAAATCCCATAGAAATGAATTGAGAGCTGCAGAATTTCACTCTAGTGGCGGAACTTCATTCTTTGATGAATTTACCCCATAGTTCTTACCTATGTAGCCAATAATCAGTGGCCTACAGAATGTATCCCCATATAGGAGATTGTTGTGATACATCTGTAGGATGTGTATTTATGAGGAACCAGAGGCAGCCCTTCTTGTCATCCACTAAAGCAGTGATTAGCAATGCTATGTACGCAAGCTGGCTAATAACATTGTGCCATGAGGATATGGAAATTGCTGCAAGTCAATAGGACAGAGGCTATATACTGCTTGCATTGTGGGAAAAAAGGGGAGGGGTTCATCAAGCAAAAAGAACTGTGGGTATTTGATTGGCTATATGAATAGTTCATCACATGCTCCTATTTAGAAGATGATGATAACTGAAAATATATGCAACATTGCAATGTTTCCTACAGTACATTGGATTTAGAGCTTACCTTTCCAGACTTCTGCAGCTGCTTCTTATCCTGAGTAGCAAAGCCAGCTACAGCATTAAACTCCAGCATTCCGGCAATGACTAAACAAGGGGCCATTGCAATAGCAAGCAGGGACATTTCCCACCCGTACGCAAAAGCAATAACGACAGTCAGAATGATGCCAACCACATTTTCTGCAACTAAACCGAGTCTGGAGCCTGTAGCCTAAAGTACAGAATGAAAAGAAAAGTCTGAGGATCCCTCACAAGCCAATAAATATATATAATGGTGAATCAAACCAGATCACACACAACTTAAATAACTTGATATTGCATACACTGAAAGTAGGCACCTGGTAATAGGGAAGAAAGATAGACGAAATAGGGAGGCAGAATGGCTGAGGGGAGCAAGGACCGCACACAGTCTGATCAATGTTAAATCAATGGAGCAGGGGCACTCTGCTTTTCTCAGCCTGCAAAAATACACAGGCTGAAAACAGCTATTGACAAAATCCTGTGTGCCCATAGCTTTACAGCAAACATCCATATTTTTCTCATAGTTCCTTAATCCATATTTTTTTTGTTATTTATCAAATGTAAAATCCATAAAATCCACAAATTCGAACATATGCCAAGTAAAAGCTGCCGAGACCATGTACAGTCAATGGAAGTTTAGAGGTTTTCAGAAAACTGAACGTTCGTTTCATAACAAATGTTTGCTCACAAAACTTCCGAAGACTCAGTGCCTATTTTTGTTTGTGATTTTATAATCGTATCTTTTAATAACTTTCGTGGCGTTCATGGTTTTAGAGAAATAGAGTTTAATTGTGGTTTTTAGTACCACTAAAATTTGACCTTCAATTAATGGGTCTCCACAAGCGAAGTTTATAGGAGGTGCAAATTAATGGATTCCAACTTTTGTTCCCAAACGATACTCCAAGTGACTCAATAGTCAGACTCTTCAACAGGTTGGTGGAGTAGCAATTTCCACAGTAGTAACATGAAGTATGGAGTACCGGAGAGTCTTCAAATGTGAAAAAAGTAGTTTTTATTGATGCACTACATGTTTTGGACCCCTTAGGTCCTTCCTCTGATGCAGTTGCACCAGAGGAAGGACCTAAGGGGTCTGAAACATGTAGAGCGTCAATAAAAACTACTTTATTCGAGGTGCAAATTAAGTTCAATGGACTAATTTCAGACAGGCCCAGCACAAAATATGTATTTGCTTAGTATCTGAAACAGCTTAATTTCACTAACAGTTCAATACATTTTCTGAAATTAAACTTACAGTCTGAATCTCAGAAGCATCTGTTGCAAGTCTTGTTATCAGCGCTCCTGTGTTGTTGTCCTTGTCATCGAACCAGGCAATGTCCTACAAACAGCAACAAAATGGAATTATGGGGATGAAATGTCCCAGCATCATTTTCACTCCCCTGCCATGTAGTAAAGGAATATTTCCCACTGACCTGTTGCATCATTGCTTTGAAGGCCATATGTCTCAATCGCATTGTCAGGGTTTCTCCCGATCTCCCAAACATGTAACCCTGTCAACAGCAAAAGGTACAATTTAAAAGAGAAAAACAAATCAGTGGAAATGCCATATACAACGATCAGGCTTCAAAGGAACAGGGTTTGCTATTTCAAAGAATTTGAAGTGTTCAACAAAATTGATTGAATAAATTTAAAAAAATCGAATTGACTTAAATGTTGCCAATATCCCCATTGACTTCTTATGAACTCAACAGCTTTTAAATGCTGAATTTTTTACTTTCAAATATGGTGTTTTGAAAGCTAATTCGAGTTCATGAGTTAAAGGAAAACTATACCCCCAAAATGAATACTTAAGCAACAGATAGTTTATATCAAATTGAATGACATATTAAAGAATCTTACCAAACTGGAATATACATTTACATAAATATTGCCCTTTTACATCTCTTGCCTTGAACCACCATTTCATGAACCACCATTTCTATCTGTGCTGCCTCAGAGATCACCTGACCAGAAATACTACAACTCTAAGGGGCCGATTCACGAAGGGTCGAATATCGAGGGTTAATTAACCCTCGATATTCGACTGGGAACTAAAATCGTTCGACTTCAAATATCGAAGTCGAACGATTTAGCGCAAATCCTGCGATCGATCGATCGAAGGATTTTTCGTTTCGATCGAACGATTAAATCCTTCGAATCGAACGATTCGAAGGATTTTAATCCAACGATCGAAGGAAAATCCTTCGATCAAAAAATCCCAGGCAAGCCTATGGGGACCTTCCCCATAGGCTAACATTGACTTCGGTAGCTTTTAGCTGCCGAAGTAGGGGGTCGAAGTTTTTCTTAAAGGGACAGTACTTCGACTATCGAATGGTCGAATAGTCGAACGATTTTTAGTTTGAATAGTTTGATTCGAAGTCGAAGGTCGAAGTCGAAGGTCGAAGTAGCCCATTCGATGGTCGAAGTAGCCCAAAAAAACTTCGAAATTCGATTTTTTTTTTATTCGAACCCTTCACTCGAATTTCGTGAATTGGCCCCCCTCTGTAACAGGAAGAAGTGAGGAAGCAAAAGGCAGAACTCTGTCTGTTAATTGGCTCATGTGACCTTACATGTGGTTTGTATGTGTGCACAGTGAATCTTACGATCTCAGGGGGCGGCCCTTATTTTTTAAAATGGCAATTTTCTATTTATGATTACCCAATGGCACATACTACTAAAAAAGTATATTATTATGATAATGGTTCATTTACATGAAGCAGGGTTTTACACATGAGCTGTTTTACTCAGTATCTTTTAATAGAGACCTACATTGTTTGGGGGGTATAGTTTTCCTTTAAAAGCCTGAATGGCAGTAAAACCTTGATCAAACATTGATAAATTTGCCCCTGAGAATAAATAGTACCCACAAAAATTTTTGGGCTATTGTTCCATCTCTTATTTTCCA
Source organism: Xenopus petersii (assembly GCA_038501925.1). Taxonomy (NCBI): domain Eukaryota; kingdom Metazoa; phylum Chordata; class Amphibia; order Anura; family Pipidae; genus Xenopus; species Xenopus petersii. The sequence goes on from CM076682.1 coordinate 127,562,949, forward strand.
AGTCTGTGTTTTAAAATGAATAATAATAATAATAAGATATACCTATGTAAACTATAAAATCAAAAATTAAAAGACATACCCTTATAGTGTAAGCAATCAAAGTGACCATGCTAACGGCTACAAATAAAACTGAGTAAATGTTAGCATCATTTTGGATTTTTTCTGGATCATTTGATGCAAAAACCTGGGGAAAAATAAGAAAAATATTTATTGTCAAAGAAATTTTGATAATTTGCCTACTAATGCAAAATAGTTTTAATATTCTGTGCTGCCAAATGACTTACAGCTATAACTCTGGCATAAAATATAGAAAATGATGGATATACTGCTCCATTAACCCCTGCAGCAATGATTCCAAGTAAGATATAAGGCCACTCTGATCTGTTTAGCTTCATAATTTGGAGAAATGACACATTGGGAAGATCTTTCTGAAAAGAAAAAAAAAAATTATAGTTAATTTTTGGAATGGCATAGCGTTTTGGTAACTTAAAGGGATAGTTTGTCTTTAAACTAACTTTTAGGCAGTGATAATCTGTGCATTTGGTTTAAATAGTAGAATGAAAAACTTGCTTTGTTCACAGTGTCGTTTAAGAAAAAAAAAATACTATATTAAATACCTTTAAAGGGCAATATACACCTAAAACTAAAATTAGCAAATTAATTAGGACTTTTGTTGAAAATACATTCTGCATATTATTTTAATTTTAGAAAATCCATTTTTTTCTATTGTTTTTTACAACTAATTTGAAAGTTGGGCTGTGTTCACTGAACTCACCACCCTATTTCATTATAAACAGGACAATTTGTTCAGATCTAACAAACAAAAAAATCTCTCTTGGCTTTGAGGCACTATGAGGGGCTTCTCACTGGACTGGTAATTAGTTTTATTAGCATCTTTGAAGTTCTTTGGGACCAGAAATAACAGGGTGTGCTAAAGGGAACCTGGCTTCTTGTTTTTGTTTAGTGCCAGAAACAACAAAACCAATAAAACCTTTTAAAATCACCAGACATCATGTCTCTCTACATGCAGGATTTGTGCAGAAGGCAGTTATTTTGCTAGATTTTGTTTGTACTGGAATCGGTTATTTGAGTGAGCTCTAACACATCTGCTAGGCAAAAGGAGCCCCCCCATAAGACATATTTGATCTATCTGTCAATGAATATCTGACACCCAACTCCTGCAAGAAGACAGAATGAAGAGAAACAGATGCTGAGAGAGGGATAGTGAAGATAAACTTGATTATTTCAGAAGCGCAGAATATTGAAAAGTTTCTTATTTCAGTATGATGAAGCTTATATTACATTTTAATTTTCGCGATAGTTCCCCTTTAAGGTCCATAGACAAAACTCACATTGATACAATTAAGTCCAAATTGCTTTAATAATACAACTTAACTGTGATCTACCAAGTTATGGAATTAATATAATTTAATATTTTTATATTTACAATTCATTAAGTGACACAGCCCCTGGGTTTGTTGACAATGAGCATAGGTGAAATAATTAAATTTAATGGGAATGCAAATACATGTATAACTAGCTTTTATAACAGTTTATATTCTGTTGTGCTTCTATCAACAAGTGCTTACAATTTCGATAGATGGCTATGGAGGGTGTTTTGCCTAGTGCATATGGGCTACTAACACAGTGGAGGCTGTAGAGACATTGGAAAGTCTTATTAAATACCTCTTTTGAGTCAGAACTTTCTTCTTCATCTTCCTCTTCCAAATTCTTATTTTTCAGGGATGTATGGGAATTAAAACGCTGTATTAGGGAAGCCTTTTCATAAATACCATTTTCTTTTGTTTCTATAGTTTCATTATCATCAGACAGCTGTACAGTCTAGAAAAGAAAGCAGAGCAATATGTACTAACTACAAGCATTTGCTTAAAGAGTAAATCATGCAGTCCATGCAGAGTGAAAGCATAAAACATTGGCCTCATTTTCCAGAGTGCTATGTAAGTAAATTGTATGTGTCTGTAAGGCTCTGGGTTATCATTGATTCAGGCTCCTGGTTGCACAAAATTTGTGCACACGTGATTATTCCGACTCTCATCAAGCAAGTTTTATATTTTTCACTTGTCCAGGACTTTGATAATCTAAAAAATACAATCAAGGTGTCCCCTAATGGCTGGCCATCCTGCTTGTGGTCAAGCACATCTATAACACTGTGCTGTAGACCCAGTGAAGTATAAACCCAAAGACATCCCATTTCTAACCCGTGTATGCTGTGTAAAACAAAATTCACAGAAAAAAAACTATGTAAAAAGCTGTGTAAAATAATTGTGAATTTATCAAGGTGTATGTAACATCATGTGAAATGCCTGATTTTACATTGCTTCTGTCGTAAGTCACTTTAACAAAAAAACTTGTTTACTGTAAAAAGTTTTTACTCGATGAAGCCTGTCGATGTGAGGTGTGAAGTATAAAGTTGCTGGTAGTGAAAAGTGAATAAAGAAAACAGGAGTAGGAAATGTGGTGTCCATTTTGGCAGTGAATGATCAGGGAAAGATGAGGAACCAAGATTGTGCCACAGCTTAGCTGTCTAAAAGGAAAAGGAGTCACTCAATAAATTAAAGCTGGTTAAAATAAATGCTTCCATATCTTGTGCTTAAAGGTAACATGCCCCTACAAAAACAACATAAAAATTGTACGCAGATTTTTACACGGTAAAGCCTGGCGATGTGTGGTTGTCAGGGAGCCGGGAGCCCCCTCTGGGGAGTAGTCCGGATCTAGGAGGAAGCCCCTCAGGAGGGATCAGGGTCGTGGTATCCAGGGGTAAGGCAAGAGAATAACCAAAGTCTAAGCACAGGTCAAAAGGCAGGCGGAATACAAAGTCCAGGGCCAGGCAGGGGGTCAATGGCAGGCAGAGAATCAGCAAAGTCCAAGTCCAGGCAAGGGGTCACACCAAGGAATCAGGCAGATTATAGCAGGGGAAACAGCAAGGGAACCCAGGAATCTCTTAGGGAACAGGATCCTATTTTCGGGCGCCATCTTGGCGCCTCAGGCGTTCTTTTAACTTTGAATTTGGCGCCCTTGCGTCAGCGCGCCGTGCTGGCGTCACTGCGCCGGCGTCGGAACCCACGTGGGTTGCCTGGGCGCCGCCATCTTGGATTCTTCGCCGCCGGGAGCGGACGCGACTCCTCGCGCTCCCGGCGGTCTTGACAGTACCCCCCCCTCACGGGGGGCCTCAGGACCACCGAGACTTGGTTTCTGGGGAAACTTGGAGTGGAAGTCTCTTACCAAACGAGGAGCATGCACATCACGGTGTCCCTCCCAAGAGCATTCTTCGGGGCCAAAGCCCTTCCAATGGATGAGGTATTGAAGGGACCCTCTGGAGATTCTGGAATCAAGGATTCTCTCCACCTCGAATTCTTGTTGACCCTCCACAGAGATGGCAGGAGGAGGAGATTGGACACCAGAGAAACGGTTGGAGACGGTGGGCTTCACCAGGGAGACGTGGAACACGTTGGGGATTCTCATCTCTGGTGGGAGTTGAAGTCTGATGGCTACAGGGTTAATTATCTCCAAGATGGGGAACGGACCCAGGAACTTCGGACCCAACTTGGGAGATGGCACCTTCAAGCGAATATTCCTGGAAGAGAGCCAGACACTATCACCCACCTTGTAGGGAGGAGAGGGCCTTCTACGGCGATCCGCGAAAGTCTTGTGGACTAGAGCACTCTTCTCCAGGTTAGACTTGGTTGCAGCCCAAATAGCAGACATATGGGCTGCCAGATCATCTGCAGCCGGGACGTCCGACAACACGAAGTCCTGAGGAAAGGCTTGAGGGTGCTGTCCATACACCGCCATAAATGGAGACCTTCCTGTGGAGGAATGACATGCATTATTATGAGCAAACTCCGCCCACGGGAGGAGGTCAGACCAATCGTCCTGGCAAAGAGACACGTGGTTCCTCAGGAACTGTTCTAAGGCTTGGTTCACACGTTCAGCTGCCCCATTCGTCTGCGGGTGGTAGGCGGACGAAAATTGAAGTGTTATTCCCAAGTCTTTACATAGGGAACACCAGAACTTGGCGGTGAACTGGGTGCCTCTGTCGGAGACGATCTCCACCGGGAAACCATGCAGGCGGAAGATGTACTTAATAAAGAGTTGGGATAATTCCACCGCAGAGGGTAACTTCTTCAAAGGGATGAAATGGGCCATTTTGCTGAAGCGGTCTATGACAACCCAGATGACAGTATTCCCACCGGAGGGAGGAAGTTCGACAATAAAGTCCATAGAGAGGTGTGTCCACGGACGAGAGGGAACCGTCAAAGGCTGTAACAACCCGCTGGGGCGGGAATGGCTAGGCTTAGAAGTGGCACAGACATTACAAGCAGCCACAAAGTCCTTTACATCCTTGCGGATATCAGGCCACCAGACTAGGCGCCTCAAGAGTTCAAGGGTCTTGGCCGGACCAGGATGTCCCGCTTGCCTGGAGCAGTGGGTTTGTTGCAGGATGGCCAGGCGAAGTTTGGAGGGAAGAAGGCCATGCCAATCGGAGTATCTTGAGGAGCCGAGGACTGCCCAGCCAGGATCTGGTCGGCAAATTGGGGATACAGAGAGGCAATGATCTTGACTGGTGGAATGATTGGTTCCTGCCTCACAGGGTCACGGTCCACTGGAGTGAAGCTACGAGACAAGGCGTCGGCCTTCAGATTCTTGGAACCTGGACGATAAGTCAAAACAATGTTAAATCGGGAAAAGAAAAGGGCCCACCTGGCTTGTCTGGGATTTAGCCTCTTGAGGGACTGTATAAACTCCAGATTCTTGTGATCTGTCTAAATCTGGACAGGAATTTCAGAGCCCTCCAGGAGGTGACGCCATTCTTCAAGGGCAAGCTTGACTGCCAGGAGTTCTCGATTTCCGACATCATAGTTCTGCTCTGCGGCAGAGAACTTCTTGGAGAAATACGCACAGGGGTGCAATTTTCCATCAGTGGAGTGTCTTTGAGACAGGATAGCTCCGGCTCCGACTTCAGAAGCATCAACCTCGATGCAGAAGGGTAGTGCAGGATTGGGATGTCGGAGAACAGAAGCGGACGTGAAGGCCTCTTTCAAGGACTGAAAGGCTTCTATGGCAGATGGAGGCCACAGGCTGGGTTTACCCCCTTTCCGGATGAGGGCCAGGATAGGTGCAATGCGAGAAGAGAACCCCCGGATGAACTGTCGATAATAATTAGCAAATCCGATGAATCTCTGGATTGCCTTGGTACTCAGTGGGAGAGGCCACTCCCGGATGGCCGACACTTTCACGGGGTCCATCTCAAATCCCTCTGGAGAGATAATGTACCCTAGGAAGGGGATCTTGGATACCTCGAAGACACACTTCTCCAACTTTGCGAAGAGAGAGTTCTTCCTCAGACGAGAGAGTACCTCCTTCACCTGGGAGCGATGACTTTCAAGGTCCTTGGAGAAGATCAGGATGTCGTCCAAGTATACGACTACGAACCTTCCTAGGAGATCTCGGAACACCTCATTAACAAACTCCTGGAAGACGGCAGGGGCATTGCATAGGCCGAAGGGCATAACAAGATATTCATAGTGCCCATCCCGAGTGTTGAATGCCGTCTTCCATTCGTCACCCTCCCGGATGCGAATGAGGTTGTAGGCCCCCCGAAGATCCAACTTGGAGAAAATCTTTGCCCCTTTCAGCTGGTCGAAGAGCTCGGCAATCTGGGGCAGGTACCTGTTTTTCACAGTGATCTTATTCAGGCCCCGATAATCTATACAAGGCCGAAGGCCTCCGTCCTTCTTCTCCACGAAGAAGAACCCAGCCCCTGCAGGAGAGGTAGAAGGGCGGATAAACCCCCGCTGGAGATTCTCTTGGATGTACTCCTTCATAGCGGTAGTCTCTGCAGGAGAGAGAGGGTAAGTGCGCCCTCTGGGGGGCATGGCTCCTGGCAGGAGTTCAACCGGACAGTCGTAGGAGAGATGTGGGGGAAGGAACTCTGCAGACTTTTTACAAAACACATCGGAAAATCCCTTGTAAGTGGAGGGCAAAGTCTTTAGTTCCGTAGTGAAGACATTCACCTTCTCGAGGGGTTTTGGCGGAAGGCAATGTTGCAGGCAAAATAAACTCCGAGAGATCTGCCCAGTGGACCAGTCTATGGTGGGGTTATGCAGACGTAACCACGGAAGACCCAATATTACTGGAGTAGAAGGACAGGGGATGATGAAGAATGAAAGTTTTTCTTGATGCAGCGCCCCAACTTGTACAGATAGTTCCGCCGTGGACATTGTGACGAATTCAAACTCCAGGGGTTTGTCATCTATGGCGGTAATTCGCAGGGGTGAAGACAATGGGAGCAGGGGAATCTTCATGCGTTCGGCAAAGAAGGCGTCCATGAAATTGCCATCCGCTCCGGAGTCGAGGAAGGCCCTTTCGAAGATAGTCTTACTTGCCAGGTGAATCTGCAAAGGAAGGAGAAGTCTGCGTGAATTTTCTTGATACTTCTCCTGAGGCCCTCGAGTGATGCCCCCTACATGAGAAACCTGAGACATACCTCGGGGTACAAAACTCTTGGCTTTGGCAGGACAGGCGTTGGCAAAATGGGAATGCCCACCACAATACAAACAGAGACCTGCCATTCGTCTTCGGAATCTTTCCTGCTTAGAGAGGCGAGCTTTTCCTACTTGCATAGGTTCCTCCAGGGGAGACGTGGACACAAGAGTCACAGGGACAGCGGGAGCTTGCAGAATCGGCCTTTGAAAGCGAGGGGCCAACATGGGAGAAAATCGTCTGCTGCGCTCTCTCTCCACCTGGTGTTCTCTGAGGCGGGTGTCCACCTTAATAGATAGAGCGATCAGTCCTTCCAGGGTGTCAGGAGTCTCTCTGGAGACGAGATCATCTTTGATGCGGATGGATAGGCCTTGGTAGTATACGGCCTTGTAAGCGTCATCACACCAGGAAGTCTCCGCCATCAGTGTTCGGAAGTCTATAGCGTACTCATTGACACTGCGGCTTCCCTGCCGGAGTTGCAAGAGACGGGCAGGGGCGTTCGTGACCCGACCTGGAGCATCAAAGACTATGCGAAAAGCTTGGAGAAAGTCTTTAACAGCATAAGTCACCGGGGAATTCTTCTCCCAAAGAGATGTTGCCCACTCCAGTGGCTTGCCTTCCAATCGAGACATCACATACCCCACCTTGGAACGCTCACTTGGAAACTGCGTGGGTTGGAACTCAAATTGAATTTGGCACTGTGTGGCAAATCCCCTGCAGGCTTGTGGGTCCCCACTGAAGCGAAGGGGAGGTGGAATGCGAGGCTCACCTGTCGGGTAGCTTGCGTTTGTAGAGGCTGCCGCCATGGGGGAATCTCCAGTAGGTGGAGCAGCGGAGGGCGCAGAAGGCACTCGAGCAAGCAGGATATCGAGTGCTTGCCCAATGCGGACCTGCTGGTTTTCGTAGTCCTCCATGCGGGATGCCAGTCCGCGGAGCGCTCGTCCGACATCAGGTGTGGCTTCCTCAGAAGGATCCATGGCCCGAAAATAATGTCAGGGAGCCGGGAGCCCCCTCTGGGGAGTAGTCCGGATCTAGGAGGAAGCCCCTCAGGAGGGATCAGGGTCGTGGTATCCAGGGGTAAGGCAAGAGAATAATCAAAGTCTAAGCACAGGTCAAAAGGCAGGCGGAATACAAACAAAGTCCAGGGCCAGGCAGGGGGTCAATGGCAGGCAGAGAATCAGCGAAGTCCAAGTCCAGGCAAGGGGTCACACCAAGGAATCAGGCAGATTATAGCAGGGGAAACAGCAAGGGAACCCAGGAATCTCTTAGGGAACAGGATCCTATTTTCGGGCGCCATCTTGGCGCCTCAGGCGTTCTTTTAACTTTGAATTTGGCGCCCTTGCGCCAGCGTCAGCGCGCCTGCGACCGGCGCGCTGTGCTGGCGTCACTGCGCCGGCGTCGGAACCCACGTGGGTTGCCTGGGCGCCGCCATCTTGGATTCTTCGCCGCCGGGAGCGGACGCGACTCCTCGCGCTCCCGGCGGTCTTGACAGTGGTGTATTATCCTGCTGTTTTTTTTCACAGCATACTCAATATGCCCCTTAGCATTGACCATCACTGCCTGGTCTGTAGCAAACTGTTAGTCCAAGCAAATGTTGGAGGGACAGAAATTGAAATAAAGATGCCCTATACACTATTTAATACATTAGCTTTAATCAGTAAACCTATTAAATCTGAACTAAAAGCCATCAATATCAAGTACTCAAGTGTTCTTTTAGTAGTTAGTAGTAATGTATATTTTCCAACTTGCAGTGAAGTCTTCATAAACATTGCATTACCTCAGTTTATCATAACAACATTTGTCTCAGATGATAAATTATGAAAACTATGCGATATCCGTTGCTCTTTTATGAAAAAGGCAGGTTTGTGGCAGATAGAAAAACCAGGTTTGGGACTTCATGAAAGATATCTGACTAGGGCTTCATCAGCCTGTACTTGCATACAGTGGATTAATTGGTTTGTTTGAATAAAATTTATTCGGTTAAATCCCCCGAGTCTGCTCTCCAAACAGAATTTATAGCAAGATGGAGCAAAGCCCATCAAAGGGCTTTGGCTTACACTGTGCAATGTACCTGTGTTGTTGCAAGGGAGTAGTATATGCCCTTTTTCTCCATCAGCTCAGTATGAGTTCCTTGTTCAACTACACTACCCTTTTCAATCACAACGATAATATCCGCTGTCCATATTGTACTCAGCCGATGAGCTACAACAACTGTGGTCCGACCTTTACTTGCCTGGAGACGAAGAGCAGTAAAACACTTTAGATGGAAAAGTTTTGTTAGAGGACATTGTAATGATAGTGACACAAAACAAAATATTTGTGCAGGGGGCAATATATTAAAGGGCATAAAATTGGCATCAGATCTAGTGCAACTGTTTCACCTCTTACTGCATTACTTGTGCTCTCTTCACATAAAAATTTGATTCAACCTCGTTGAAATCTAGAGACAGACAGTTGAGGGAATAAGGAATCTCTGTGTGTATGAGGGATCAAGCAATGCAATGCACAGTTGTTGCAAAGTACAAGGGTGTTTTTCCATTCTAACTGGAGGCACTACAATCAGTTCTGAGAACATTTTCCCTCCTAACAATCTGTTTATTTAAATATAATACACAAAAGCCATGAAATAACTGTGACTAGTGATGTCATCAGATATAAATGGTGAGTAGCGATGTCATTTTTGTCACATGACTCACTAAAACGTGTGCATTATAATAAATAAAGTACCCCTTGTTGGAAAATATGAGGATATTAGAAGTAACCTTGACCTGTCTGCCTTGTGCTTTTATATGGTTCACAGAACTTCTCAGTGACTTATAATATCCTTATATTTTACAATGGGGGTACTTTATTCACTATAATATGTAATGACACAATCCTAAAAAATACTCGGCAAGACACATTATACATGGTTGCAAGTTACCTTATCTAAAGCAGCCTGAACAACAGCTTCACTTCCTGTATCCAAAGCAGAGGTGGCTTCATCCAGAAGAAGAATTTTTGGATTTCTCACCAAGGCCCTGGCAACTGCGATACGTTGTTTCTGCCCACCGCTCAGCTGTGCCCCTCTTTCTCCAACCAGTGTTTCATATTTCTGTCAATAAAACATGCATGATAAAAATCATTATAAAGAGCATCTGTTGCCCCAAACTGAAGCTGCAGGCTGACCCAGCCTTCAGTTCAGATGATGGAAATGGTACTGTTACTACCAGTGACACAACCAGATGGGGATTTGCCAGGGATCGCTGAAATTATAAAAGTAAAAATGTGTGCAAATGTTTGGTGGCAACTGCATCGTTAAGAGACCTGAAATACTTACATCTGGCAGGGCCATAATGAAGTCATAGGCATTTGCTTCCTTAACAGCTTTTTCAATTTCTTCATCTGTAACATCTTCTCTTCCATATTTAATGTTCTGTTTAATGGTTGTTCCAAACAAGACAGGTTCTTGGCTGACCACTCCTATTAACTCTCTATAATGTCTCACATTCAGAGATTTGATGTCATGTCCATCCACAGTCAACTGAAAACAGTGACAGTCAAACAGGGTTACGATATTTATTGCTGAAATTTTCCATATTAACGAATTAAAAGGAAAACTACGAATGGCCTTACTGTTCCATCTTGTGGATCATACAGTCTCTGTAGGAGCTGGACTATTGTGCTCTTTCCGCATCCACTTTGCCCAACCAAGGCTACAGTCTGCCCAGATTTTACACTCAGATTAAGCCCCTTTAAAACCTTTGCAGATATAATGTAAAAGAGATGTATATAAAGTTAGAAAACATTTTAATAAAAATAGATATTTACAACTTCAGTTGTCAGGATGATAAATTGGATGCAATCTGTTGCATGAAAAATCCTCATCAAAGGTAATTGTGTCAAAATGCAGAATTGCAGGTCAATGGGTCTGCGTTGGGCACGGGTTTTCCTGACTGGACCCACGCAGGACCCTACCTTAGACTTCAGAATTTGCTAAATTTAATCTGCAGTTTTGCAGAAGAAATATATACCCCTTTTGGTTCAGACTTATTTTTAGCTCACTTTAATGAAGTCCAAGCTTACTTAATTCACATATTTAAAAATGCAGGTACATCTGTGATGCAAACTCTTCTAGGTTTGTGTTGTGCTCTACATATTCAATCAGTGCTGTGCAAACTTAGATTTATATAGGGCTTTTATTAATATCATAATTTTTTTTTCTCCTTGACCTATGTAATGATTCAAAAAGTCTCTTCAGCTGCTCACTGCTATATCAGGCATTTGTGTTCATCACTTAGTGCATAGGGCTTTGCTTTCTCTTTATGAGAAGAGCAAACATTTCAGGAACAAACTCCTTTTTCAAGTGCTCTTAGGGCCGGATTTGCATACTGGGTGCCCTTAGGCCCACTGCTGTTCGCTGCCCAGTCCCCTCCCCTTTATTCAAGCAAATTATTGTCATCGGGACCAGAGCAATGGATATTGGTGCATGGGAAATTTAAAAAATTATCTCCTGCGCATCCCCAGTGTTTCCGAACCAGTGTGGATGTGGTTGGGCAGCATGCCGCTCCCTAAAATCCTGCCAACCTACGCCTTTCCACAAATCCGTGCCTGTGGAGATTTGTTGCCCACAATAAATCACTTTACTGCAGATGACTAATCTCCTGAAAATGCTTTCCCACCAACAATAATGTCAATCGCTGGGTGGGAAAACATACACATCACTTGGGTTTTGCAAAGTAACCCAAAGTTTCCAATCGGGCTGTGAAGCCATACCTCCAAACATTTGAAAAATAGAAAGGAGAACAAAAAGAAATGCTGTACTTTCTTATTACCTTAACATCTGGCCTTGAAGGATAGGAAAAGTGAATGTTTTTCAGCTCAATATTTCCTTTTATGTTATCAGGTTTAAAGCCTTCATTTGAGAAGTTGTTAATGGAAGATGGCTGAAATAATAAAAAGAAAGACAAAATAACATAAGTTTAAGTTACAAAATTAAAATTTGTATGGCATAATAAACTAAATATGCCCAACATGTAAATTTCCACTTGTTGTCTAACAAGAAGTCCCAAATGCTGGAGGTTTAACAACAAAAGGACCACATGTTGGTAAGTGATGGTTCAAAAGAACCACTAATAAAAAAACTAAATGTTGATTTATAAATTTGCCCAAATCTTGATTAAAGTAATTTTGTTTCATATTGTATCTGCTAGGGATGCATGGTTAAACTGGCCCACTAGGATACTAGGAGATATTCCAAGGGGCCTAGGCCTCATAACGTTCTCTAGGTTTGCCAGTTGGTTTATCTAAATTCACTGCCAGGGGTGCTGTTCTCCTCTCTCTTCTTCTTGTGCATGGGATTCTCAATATACGTTCAGCCGATCTCACACAGCAACCCAAAAATCATGTTTGTAACCAGGGGTGGGGGTTTTGAGCACAACTACCTGATAGGGTATTAAAGAGGTGATAGCGGATGACAGAATTTGGTTATAATTATTGATTATTGATGAGTATCTGATAAATGGCCAGTGAAGGAGAGACTGGTGTTGAGAGTGTTAAGATGGCCATAGACGCAAAGATCTGATTGTAAGAATAATTGTACGATCAGACTTTCCTGTCTCCCGACCTGCCGCTAACCATTCAGATCAAATAAAGTAGAAAAGAACAGATCAGCCGATGTTCTGCCCCTACAGCATTCGTACGAAAGTTATGTCGAACAAAAGCTGGTGACAGTCTCCCTCTGGAAATCTTACGTTCGGCAATACATGCAGAGATATTATCGGCAGCCGACAGAAATCTTTTAACCTATCCGATCGACCAAACGACCGATCACCACCGGATGAAAAATGTCGGGACTCTCCCCACACGGTCCGAAAGTCATACGAATCCTCGATTCAAACAATTCGATATTTGCGCCTATGGCCAGCTTAAGCCATGGCTGTGAGTACATGATTTCAAAAAAGGACAGTGGGGGAAGAAGTAGGTGGAGTAGGAGAATGTGACACAGTAAATTCAAAGAGATGATCAGAAAGGATTAAGAATTCGCTGTTGAAATCAAAAAGAGACAGATTTTTGAGTTGAAAGGAGGATTAGAGGCAGAGAAAACATGCGAGCCAAGATTGTGATATCAATCAATAAGGCAGTTATAATCACCATCAGGCCTGGACTGGGAGTCAAAATAGGCCCTGCCATTCCAAGTACACAGAAGCCCAAACAGCCCCCTACCAGCCCAAAACAGCCTCCTACCAGCCCACTATATGGTAACTTTCTATGGAACCATACAGCAGCCCCTCTGGCATTTGTCAGAACCCACAGATTGCCAGTCCGGGCCTGGTCACCATGGCTGCAGGGCTGTAAGTATAGAGGAAAGGGAAAAAATCAGAAAGCTGCTTATACAGAGAGATCCAAGTCCTACTCTCTACCATGTCCAGTTGTCCAGGGAAGTGAGAGAAAGGAGATGACAACAATGTTACTTCTTTTTGCCCAATGCAAGTGTTTTTTCAGCAAGAAACTCAGAACAACCCTTGCTGATGTTTCACACAAATCCCAGCACTAACATTAGAGGTGATCTGGGGTGTTTTTACACAAAATTTTCAGCAGGAACGGGAATTTATCTGATCACCACTATCAAAGGAAATTCCGCTTTTAAACAGCAAGGGAAGTGTCAGGACTTACTGAGTTTCAAACTCTGAACTATGTGCAGAACTATCCATGCATTTACCTAAAGACCACTGGAGGTCTTTAGTACTGTTCACCTATGAGTAGGGATGTAGCGAACGTCGGAAAAAAAGTTTGCGAACATATTCGCGAACTTGCGCAAAAATGCGAGCGGTTCGCGAACGGTTCGCGAACCCCATAGACTTCAATGGGAAGGCGAACTTTAACATCTAAAAAAGACATTTCTGGCCAGAAAAATTATTTTAAAGTTGTTTAAAGGGTGCAACGACCTGGACAGTGGCATGCCAGAGGGGGATCAAGGGCAAAAATGTATCTGAAAAATCTGCCTGTGTGTGCTTGGAAGAGATAGTGTAGGGGGAGAGCTGTTAGTGATTTCAGGGACAGATGATAGTAAGTTTGCTGGCTAGTAATCTGCTTGATACTGCTCTGTATTGGAACAAAAAAATAAATAAAAGCAGTCCTTACAAGGACTACTGTTATTGCAGCAGTCAGCAGATGAGATCAGAAGCAGGACAGCTGCCCACTGCAGCTACATACAGAGCACTGCAGTAGAAGGTAGATTACTAGCCAGCAAAGCTACCTAAGCTTAAATGTCCCTCAAACCCCTGCAGACTTCTGTCCCTCCAATAACAGAGCAGTATCAAAACGATTACTAGCCAGCAAACTTTCAACTGTCCCTGAAATCACTAACAGGCAGCAGCTCTCTCCCTACACTATCTCTTCAGCACACACAGGCAGAGTGAAAAAACGCTGCAGGGCTTCGGTTTTTATAGGGAAGGGGAGTGGTCCAGGGGAGAGCTTCCTGATTGGCTGCCATGTACCTGCTGGTCTGGGGTGAGAGGGTTCAACAGATAAAAAATTGGAAATAATTCTGGACTTGTAAAATATTATATACAATAGTTTTGTATTACGTCTGGATTCTTACCTGTTTGATCACTTTAAAGATGTTATAAGCAGCACCCCTTGCAATATTAAAGGCTTCGAAATGTGAAGCTGCCTGACCAATGCAATAACCGCTTATAGTCACATTGAAGAACACCTGCAATAAAAAAAAGCTAACCTTACATGGTATCATTAAGCAATGTAGAAGTCGTTAGAACAATACAATTAGAGTAGTACAACCCTTACCCCATTGTTATAATTGTGATTAGGTTTGAGCACACACATCATATGCAGGATACAACAGTGAGAATAGCCATAGGCACACCAACCAGTCGGATGGGAGCCTCAAATAAATGGAACTCTTTGAAACAAAAAAATTGGTGCTTTATACAGTCAGGAATGTAGCTGAAAGTTGCTGTCACTAATGCTGGCAAGACTCACAAATAGTCCAGCAAATCAGCTGGATGTTATTGCAATTTGGGCAGACACATGTATTATATGGGAAATACATGCAGTTCCAATCTTGTCAAATATCCAACACCTAGGACTATGGGGCATGGACAATTTACCAAATAGAAAAATCCAAGGGCACACAGGTCTGCTAGAACACTTCAAGTGTTTATTACGGAGTGCAATGCAACGTTTCGGGGCAGACTCCTTTGTATGGACTATTGTTAGGAGGTGGCTGAGCCTCCACCAGTGTGCACCAGGCATGTACCTCTGTACCGCTGATTTGGTTAGGGTGTGTGAGGTCCTACATTGCATGTAGCATGGACAATTTACCCAGTACTTACCGCTAGCACATCTCCAATTCTGTAAGCATCATCCCCTAATATTAAGGTTGTGCCGTACCAAAAACCAACTCCGTAAGAAGCAAAAAAGGCTCCATATGTTAATCCAAGTGAAAAATTAGATGCAACTGCCTTTTTTATTCCAATGTCTTTGGCCTCTTTCATGTTCTCTGTGTATCTAAAAGGATCATTTTGAAAAACATAAGAAAAAGTTAAATACATCTTTTCTTAAAGTATCTGCCAAATTTCTACACTCTGACTGGGAACCAGATAGGTCCTTTGAGGGTAAATTGGCTAGTCACAAGAAGAAGAGCACAATGAATTCCTCCTGGCCTAAGAATGCCCTAAATTTTAAACATTTTAATACAATTACAAATATGGCAGACATTGTTATAACATCCCATAACTATTAGTAATTGCATAATAATCTTTATATTTGCTGTATTTATTTCTAAAAATATCATGGTACCTTCGGTGAAGACCAATAATGAAGAGTGTTTATATTGTCTGTACAATTCAAATCTGAAATTTCCCAAATGTGAGTATGTCTACTATAGTTTTGAAAAGGAAAAAAAATGCAGAATAACTTTCAGAAAACCTTTTTATTTCTTTCTCCTGTCCTCCAAAAGCCACAACAGTCCTTATTGATGAAAGTACTTCTTGGGCCACTGCACCTGCTTTTGCATAGGCTGTGAGTTCCTTGGTGGTTAAGGAAGCCAATATCTAAAGTTAAAGCAAGGTATTATAAGTCTATAATGAAACAATGAAAGATAATACCTATAGGATATAGTGGCAATATCTTTGTGGGCTGCTCCTATGACAGATATGACTATATAAATTCATAATTGGCCATTTTTGGCTGATTGCAGAACTGAAAGCACTAAACAACACCTCCTTGGCAGCAAATGCACATTCCCTCTGGCTTGGATAAAACACAACAGGAGGGCTAAAAAGTAATAAGAAAGGGTTTGGTGGTTTACAAGAAATGGCATCCTAAAAAGTGTAGCACTGTCAATAATACATTTACACAAGCCAAGACAATATACATTAACATAGATAAATACATTTTATTGAAAATAAGATTAAAAACTGTATATAGCAGGGCTAAACACACACATCCTACTCTGAAAGTAGTAGTAGTAGTAGTACTATCGTTCTGCTAATACACAAAAAATAGAATATCTTCCATTACTTACCCTTGCAAACATTGCTGATGCGAATGCTAGAACTGGGCTAGTAGCCAAGATGACAAGTGCAAGCTTCCACCCCTTGATTAATCCAATTAATATGCCACATAAACAGGTTGCGCCATTTTGAAAACAATGTCCAACTTTATCTCCTATTCCATTATTTATTTTATTGATGTCTCTGGAGGAAATGGAACATTATAAAAGCATTAGCAACTGAGCTTGTTGGGTTTGAGTGTCAATACCAAGTATTAAAGCTCACTTACTCTGTAAGTCGGGTGTTGAGCTCTCCAGATTTTGTGACATCGAACCAAGCAATCTCTTGAGACAACACTGAATGAAAGAAAGCTTTCCTCATTTTCATTGTCTGTCTGGAAGCACTTAAAACCCAGCAGGAGACCTGGAGATATCCACAGATTAAAGCGGCAAAGCCTATTCCTGCATAGTACAGTGAAAATCTGGGAAAACAAGCAAGCAACCACAGAATGTCTGTAAAAAGATATACATATGTACTGCACCCCACCATCTCTATATATTAAGTGCCCATCTGGCAGCAGGTTATTGCCACTGGTGAGTATGGGAAGCTCAAATGCCAATCAACTGTGGCAGAAACAGTGCTGAAATCCGCTGTGTCTGCCTGCAACCAAGCAGAAACAATGCTGCCAGGCAGACCCGGACTGTGGGTTCTGGCAAATGCCAGAGGGGCTGTTATAAGGTGCCATAGAAAGTCAGTATTTAGTGGGCTGGTGGGGGCTGTTTGGGCATCTGTGTGGGCTGATTTGGCTTCTGTGTACCTGAAATGCTGCTCATGCATACCCGTGCAAAGAAAGAAGAAGCATGAAGAGGATTGGTCCAGGGTGCTCGCTGAGAACTACTTCAGGCCAGTGCAGTTTTCTGCTAACAGGAGCACCAGCCTGGGGTATCAGGTAAGAGATTACAATCACTGGGGGGTTCCTACACGCCCGGATTTGTGGAGAGGCCACCACCCACATACTGCCCAGCCACATGAACAATAATGCAGAGGTAAATTAGATATATGATCATACGTTTTATGTGCCTCCTTTCTTAATAATCCCTATATGTAATAAAAGACACAAACAGGGTTATGTAATAAAAGACACTGGGGCTATTTAACCCATAGAAGCCAAAGCAGGAACATTTACTGGTCACCTTCTTAAAGGCAAACATTTTATTGGTTGTTATTGGTTACTGGTTACTGGTTATTGGTTACTGCTCCTGGGCAAACTTAGTGCATTTTATTATACTTGGGGGAAAGTTTGTCCTGTGCAATAACCAACAGCAGCCAATAAGATGTGCTACAAGCTGATAGGTTGCTATGGGTACACAAACTTTGCCCCTTAAAATTTTTAATTCTAGTCATGGTAACAATCTTAAAATGATTTTGAGGTAATGCCCCAAGGGACACTTTTAGGGTTGTTTGAACTCTGTATTTTAAATAGCGAAAAGGACGATAAATCGAAGTGGCAGAAATAGCCACCCCACCACACATTTGCATTGGAATAGTTTGCATTAAAAATAAGATATTTACTTACACTTGTACCTGTTCTTCAATCGATTTAAACTCTGCACATAATGCTGCAAATACAGAAAGTATGGATTAATGAGCAATCAAAGAATTGGTGAAAAAAATATTGCTGTGAGCAGAGACAAGTGAAAAAAATTATTAGGTCCAAATATCCTTTAGGGAGTAATGCCAACAAAACTAGCCACCTTGACTGAAAATGACCAGTGAATTGGAAAACAAGTGAAATACAGGTATGGTAATGAACCAGGGGTCTTACAGGAGTTCTGAAGAGATGAGTTGTGACACAGGAAGCTGTTAGCCATTTCCCCAAATACAATGTTCATAAGTGGGTAACAGAAACCACACCCCATTGCACCCAGCACTCCAAAGATCATTAAGAAAACATCCAGCCAGTCTGCAAATCGGAACTAGAAGAAGAAGATATATGATAAACACAGAGACAGCAGAAAAATAAGCATTACTCCATTACTAATTCACCTCTATGAAGGAGAAGGTTTAAATCTTAATTAGAGTTTTTACTCAACACTTCTAGAGGAGATTCCTTTCAGTGCCCCTCTTTTAACAGACAGTGGAACTACCCACAGCTCAGCGCAGTCTAGGGGTACTTGGGGATTGGTGAGTTTATTGTTACATGTGACTATTGTAAAATAAAAAAATGACAGCTTTAGGCTGTCACACTGGGCGATAAAAAGATTTTAAAAGAAAGTCGCGGCGACAAGGCGATCGCCTTTGTGCAGAAGGAAAGTTTTGAGTGACTTTTACCAGGAAGCGATTATCATCCCACAGTGCTGTGCACTACGTCTTGCCTTGCGTGTTTTGTTTGACTGTACTGGTGCGGCCTCTTGTAGCGTTGTTCCGTAGCGTCTTGACGTCAGTGGGAAAATTTCCATATTATCGTGGCTACTATTCTTTGTGTGTGTTTATTTGTGGGAGATTTCTGTGCTTCTCTATGTACATGCTATTTCTCACCTATTGCTCCAAAAAGGGTCTCTTCGCGTTTTAAAGCTACAGGAGATCTCAAATCGCGCTGTGTACATATTAGCTTGCGCTTTGCATGCACCTTGATGTGTCCACAAAACGAATGACTTGTCGCCAGGACTCGCTTTTAAAAATCACGGGCAACTTATCGCCCAGTGTGACCTTAGCCTAATACAGCAGAGTGAGAAAATCTTTTTACACCATAAAAGGAATGTAAATAATCCACCAAGGTCCAATGGCAGTGGCAACAATAGTCAATCATAAAGATAGGATTGTGCACAGTAATTTTATAGTGGCAAAGGCTGCACATATTTATAACAAAAGGTAAGTAAAATAACTAGTGATGGGGGAATTTATTTGGCAGGCGCGAATTTGCCATGAAAATTAGCCGGTGTCAAAATTTTTTCAGTATGATCTTCTACTTTTGTCCACTATTTAGATTCCTTAACAAGACCCTGATTATTTGGCAGAGAAGACATACAGAACCCATTTGAGCAGACACTGTCAGTTTGTTGTACAAGTTGTCTTCATGGAGATTTTACAACATTCCAGCATGCATTACTGCAATAGGGAAAAATATTACAACTGCTGGCCAAACTGGTACATGAAACATTCTTTTTACTTTTATATGCTTTATGGTCACTTTGGCATGTTATTTGATACTTTTTAGGATTGTGTGTATATGCTTCGGATCTGGCACTACTGTGATGACTAGAGTTTTTTTTATTAATGAATTGTATGTTTATATGGGACATTTTGATTATTTAAGGGTATAAATATACAGAGACAGGTCTAAGTGGAGCCTGAACCACTGGATATATTTGAGTACATGTTTTACTCATAACTCATGTAAGTGTGGTAGTTCTTTTTCATTATATTCTGTGAATAGCACCCAGATCTTATCTGAAAGTATAAGCACCAATATACAATGGCATTCGTGCAGGCTAAAAAAAATATTGTAAGACTTACAATGTGGATTGGACCAACTGCTTTTATTTGTTCCTGTTTACATTTTACTTTTTCGATCCTTAAGAAAAACAGAAATAATAACATAAGGATTAGCAAAATGCCAGGCAGATTATCTACTACTCCCTCCTCTCCCTACATATACATACACATGAAAGGTTAGTACAGATTATAGCACAGAATGCTATTATTAATGCTCACAGAAGTTTTTACAGTCCACTCATTCTTTTGCATAATGAAAGAAAATGTCAATTTAAGCAGCTTTCTAATTAATAATTTCTATATGGATATATGTAGTTGCAATTGAAAATAGTATTTGCTTATCCCTTTTGTGCGCTGCAAATTCAGACTCTTGCAAATGTGTAGCAGAAGGACAAGACTTTCATTTCCTACAATGTCTTCACATGTTTATTAATTGGCTGGCTTCTGAAATTTTGTTGTAAAAGTCATTGCCCTGCTGTGCAAATATGATACTTACGTTGTCTTCTCCCGTGCTTTATCCAGTAAAGTGTCTGTTGTTTTAGATATATTGACTGCATACTCAGTGTCCATGTCTTCTTTGGTTTTTCACGTTAACACAGGTAATCTGAAGGCACTAGGTAAGGAATTGACAGCATTTACACACACATTTTTGCAATCAGATAAAAGTATTCTAAGTAGTTAGGCTTCATGTGTTACTTTAGTTTCTACAGACGTACAGAGATTATTTACTCTGACCCTGGACACAGGTACAAGAGCGCTAGGGAGGTGCAAAAGAGCACCCACTAGTGTTTACATTAAAAAAAGTGCATGTGCCCATAAGCAGAGCTTTGTGCAAGTCATGATCATCTACAAACAAGTGCAACGAAAGGGTTGCGCTCCCTGTAAAGAGTTAAATATTTAATTTCAATGTTTTTTGAGTATCGGGTTCTGCGTTTTGTGACCATTATATGTTGTGAATAAAAGCTCTGCAATGCAATATAAAGCCATTTTGTCTGATAATACATATACTTTATATTTTGATAAATAATACACTCTTAATCGCAATGGTGCAAGTAGAGTGGTCACAGCTTCTAGCGTTTTATCTCCTGCTGCTCTTCTCCACCAGTTATTTGTTTGTTTCAGGCCCCATATAATAATATTTATTCCTCTGCAGGACACATTCTCCTAGGAAATGTAGTTTCTAGATTCACACTAGTATATATATTGCTGCTAGTGATGGGCGAATTTGCAAAATATTCGCGAAACGCCGCTGGCGTATCGTTTTTGACGCCGCCATCTGTTTTAGACGCCATCGTCCATTTTTTTTTCACGCCGGCGAATTTTCACAGTCGTTTCACAAATTTATAAAATAAATTCGCCCATCACTAATTGCTGCCTAACAGTAAATGGTAAGTCCATTATCTACACAAATCCATTAGGCTATACAAATTCTCAGTGAAAGTCTTCATTTTTTTATGATGAAATGCTTAAA
This sequence comes from Xenopus petersii, assembly GCA_038501925.1. Lineage (NCBI taxonomy): Eukaryota > Metazoa > Chordata > Amphibia > Anura > Pipidae > Xenopus > Xenopus petersii. The sequence goes on from CM076682.1 coordinate 127,583,913, forward strand.
CATTTGCCTTTGTGTTTGTAAATACAGCCTGTGATTTTTAGTGGTTTATTACAGTAACTGATCCCTAACCAAGTTCTGTAAATTAAGTAACATATCAGCACTATGCATATAAAATAAAGGATGATAAAAACACAAGTGTACTTCCGAGCAAAGGCTTCTGCAGGCTTGCAGTCGACATGATGGGGTTAACAGACAGCTAATCATAACCCTTATTTTGCAAACTTCAGGACCTTCTTTCAAGCATGTTTAGCTCCCCGGCTACACTTAGTTCAGAAATTCATTTTATGTGGTAAACAGTGTAATTTAGAGATTGTCTGCCTTTCATTGCTGCTGTTATTCAAAATATAGCTCCATATCCAAAGCACATGGGACAGGGGGACCTCTCCTCAAAAATCCTTTAGGGTTAGTTCACACAGGTCGTTTTGGGGAGATTTGGTCGCCTGGCGACTAATCGCCTCCTTTTTGCGGCGACCAATCTCCCCAAACGCCTTCCCTGTTCCTGCGCCGGCTAAAATGAAAAAAAAAAACGCTACCGCTAATCACACGTGCCTCAAGGCATTTTGGGGAGATTGGTTGCCTAAAAACGAGGCGATTAGTCGCCAGGCGACCAAATCTCCCCAAAACGCCCAGTGTGGACTTACCCTTAAGGAACAGTTACACCAAAAAATAAAAGCATTTTAAAGTAATTAAAATATAATGTACCGCTGCCCTGCTTTGGAAAGTTATGTGTTTGCTTTAGAAAAACTACTCTCTACTACACAACTGTAGTAGTGTTTCTGAAGCAAACACACCAATTGTACTAGTGCAGGAAAAAACATTATATTTTAATTATTTTAATACACTTAAATATTTGGGTGTTACTGTTCTTTTAAGTGAGTATGTTTGTGTGGAGGTCTGAATGTCACCACTATATATATATATATATATATATATATATATATATATATATATATATATATATAAACAAACAAGGGAAAGTTGTGCTCACCACTAGTTTTTAAAATCATTAGGCGGGGGTGCAATGAGGGTGTGACCACAAAATACATATAAACAAATACAAGATTCCTCTGCACTCAACCCATTATCAATATATTTAAGACAGAGACATTTTGTGCATACTGCTACTGAAAAATGCCTTACCCTTTAAACAAAACAGGGATTGTTTGTCCATATATTGCAATATATTTAAGCTGGCCAACTACGTCAAAGTCACCCCATATCTGGCCAGTCCTATGCTCAATTTTCATCTGATTCATTAAGAATTCTATGGTTTAATCATACATATAAAATGTATAATTAAACCATAGAATTCTTAATGAATCAGATGAAAATTGAGCATAGGACTGGCCAGATATGGGATGACTTTGACGTAGTTGGCCAGCTTAAATATATTGCAATATATGGACAAACAATCCCTGTTTTGTTTAAAGGGTAAGGCATTTTTCAGTAGCAGTATGCACAAAATGTCTCTGTCTTAAATATATTGATAATGGGTTGAGTGCAGAGGAATCTTGTATTTGTTTATATATATATATATATATATATATATATATATATATATATATATATATATATATATATATATATATATATATATATATATATATATATATATATATATATATACATTTGATTATGCCTGCCCTCTATGTTTGCTTCACACTTGTCTGATTTGCAATTCTATGCCTTTATGGCAATGGCACACAGGATGATTCTGAGCTTTTTGTTGCCTTTGTTGCCTGTCACTAGGGATGCCACCTGGCCGGTATTTTACTGGCCTGGCCGGTAAAAATGATGGCTGATCCCAATGTTATTAATATGGAAAAAAGATTAATATATAGGAAGACCTTTATTTTTTTCCAGAAAAGGTGGCAACCCTACCTGTCACCCCCAGGGAGACAGAGAAAATGCTTAAAATCACCATGTTCATGTGAATGGCACTCACTAATTAGAACTCAATTTACTGACATGGGGGAAATTTTAGGGCATGCCACAAGGGTTATTGCCCCAGGCAACGTATTCAAATCATATCATTTTGCAAACTTTCCCTACAAGGCATTTATATGCACTAACACAATTTAAATCATTGACCTGCAGCAATATGCATTACCAGCAATGTCACAGCATTATGTTGTTTTGCCATTCCTGCTTTAACACATTTGCCAAACGTGTGTTTCATTTACCCTTAAAGGGGAACTATTGTAAAAATGAAAAATTGATATAAGCTTCAGCAAACGGAAATAAGAAGTTTTCTAAATATAGGGAGGCTCCTTTTGCCTAGAAGATGTATCAGCACTCACTCTATTAAAATCACCAGACATCATGTCTCTCTACATGCAGGATTTGTGCAAAAGGCAGTTATTCTGTTAGATTTTGTTTGTACTGGAATCAGTTATTTGAGTTCTAACACATCTGCTAGGAAAGGAGCCCCCCTATAAGATATATGGGATCTAACTGTCAATGAATATCTGACTCCCAACTCCTGAATGAAGACAGAATGAAGAGAAACAGATGCTGAGAGAGGAATAGTTTAAAACTTGATTATATCATAAACGATGCAGAATATTTCATTGATTGTATTTAGAAAATACAAAGTTTATTATTTCAGTGTGATGAATCTTATATTAAATTTCCTTTTTTTGCGATAGTTCCCCTTTTTTTTTGACCCATGGCAGAGACTAAATGAAAGAATTGCATCAGATAACAGGAAATCTGGGTCTTTGTCACTCTATACACTTTATTCATTTGGCTTTTGTGATAACCCAATGCAGGGTGTTGCAGAACTAGGTGAATCCACACAGAGATACCATAGTGCAAGGTAGAAGTCGGCTTTATTCCTGGCTGATCTCTCCACACTGTCTGTTCCTCCCCCTTCACGTGTACACCACCTTTCTCATTACTCCACCCAGTGCTAAGCTTCTAATGCATATTAAATATTGATGGGCGAATTTGGGGCGTGACGATTTGCAGAAAAACGTCAAAAAATTCATGAAACGACGGCGGTGTCTCATTTTTGACCAAAAAACGGACGCCCGCGTCCATTCTTATTTTCGCTGCTGAATTTTCGCGGCAGTTTCGCGAATCGCGGGGAATCGCCTGCCGAATAAATTCTCCCATCACTTATATTAAAATGAGAATTTTACATTATTAGAGGAATGGATGGAACACAATTACAACTCTACAACATAATGGGGGTCATTTAAAAAGTTCGCACAGCGCATATTTTTCACAAATGGTTGTATTGCGCATGTTTTTTCCTGAACGCTAATATATTGCACTGCTCTGCCCGTATTTCCGGGTTTTTGCGAATTCGCAGTGCATCCAATGTGCAAGGTTGTTGTGCGCAAAAATAGCATTGACAGTAACTTAAATTCGCAGTTTGACAAACTGTTGTGCGAATATTTTATCCGCCACCAAAGTTGTGGCGTAATTGAGTCGCAGAGTGTGCACATAAATATTCGCAATTGGCGGATCATGACATATTTAAAAAGCTGCTATAGACATTCGCATTGTGAAAAATAAAATTCACAATTCTGTTTGCTCCGTCTTATTCAGCTTTATAAATATAACCATGCACAGGGCAAAGATATTCACTTTGCGAACCAATCTGCCCTGCGCAAAGTTTAGAAATGACCCCCAATACGTTTTATACACATTATTCCTTAGATAAGTTTTTACTTTTGTAATAGTAGCATGGCTTCATTCTCCTCACTTACTGTATATATCAGGTTTCCAATGTATCCCAATGGTGACTTTCTTAGCCAAAGTTGCATGTTGAGTTTAACATTAACAATGTCACTGTGACCCAGTCTAGTTTCCAGTTAAAATGAATTTGTTCCTAATGCGGCCAGGGTAACTGACTGGAACACTAGTCTCAGCACAGTTGTCTTTGTTTCACAATTTCCAGTCAACTGAGCCCAAAACTGCCCCTGACTTCTCACTTTCACTTCAATGGGAAGCGTCTGACACTGATAGCATTTAAAGAAAACATAAAACAATGACAAATCCAATTTGCAGCTGTTGTATGGCATACTCATGTTTACTTGTGAGTAAAAATACCGCTATGGGATCCATTATCTGGAAACCCGTTATCCCGAAAGCTCCATATCATGGGAAGGCCATCTCCCATAGACTCACTTTTACACAAATAATTACGTTTTTTTAAAAATGATTTCCTTTTTATCTGTAACAATAAAACTGTATATTGTACTTACCGGTAATCCTAACTAATATATAATCTATCCTTAACGGGGGCAAAACAATCTTACTGGATTCATTTAAAAAATTTTTTTAGCAGACTAAAAAGTATGGTGATCCAAATTACAGAAAACCTCCAAGTCCCAAGCATTCTGGATAACAGGTCCACTTCTGGCTGCACCAACAATACAAGCAGTCAGCGCAGTCAATGTTAACATGAGGACATATGTAAACATACATCATACCTCCCAACATTTTAGAAATAGAAAGAGGGACAAAAATATTTTTGACCATGCCCATTTTTGTGGCCACACCCCCTAATGATTATGTCCTTTTTACAAAAGTTGGAAGGTTATGAAAGTTTGAACGCATTTCTGTGGTTTTTATGTATTACAGTTTTGTCAATGAAGGAGAATTGTCCTTTTAGCTGCAAATCACAGGTTTACCAAGATATCTGCTTATCTTAAATAGTTACAAAAGCATCTAAGTATCTATTGTGGGCACTCTACCAAAAGCCAATTAAGTTAGAAACTTTATATCCGCTTCTGGCAGTTCAATGCAGGCGATCAAAGAGAAAGTTGGGACATTTCAATAACAATCTGGGACTGCGGGTTGAGCTTTCAAAAGCGGGACTGTTCTGCTCAAAACAGGACAGTTAGGAGGTATGCATACTCTATGGGGGATTTCATAAAAGTGAAATCCCCCATAAGGTATGGCCCCTCTGGGACTCTCTCAGATGGGCCATCTCTAAAGGATGGATGAATGGTTAACAACTTTGACACATGGGTAAATCTCTCAATGACTTGGGGAGTATTTCTAAAAGGGGTTGTTCACCTTTAAGTTAACTTTTAGTATATTATACAATCCCCAATTCTAAGCAAGTGGTCTTTATTTTTATTTTTTATTGTGTTTAAAGAGATACTATAATGGGAAAAAAGTTTTTTTAAAAATGCCTCAGTTAATAGCGCTGCTCCAGCAGACTGCACTGCACTGAAATCTGCTGCAAACTGATTTTTTTATATTTAATTTGGAATTCTGACATGGGACTAGACATATTGTCAGTTTGCCAGGTGTCCCCAGTCATGTTATTTGTGTTCTGATAAACTTCAGTCACTCTTTACTGCTGTACTGCAAGTTGGAGTGATTTCACCACCCTCCCCACCCCCCAACAGTCCATTAACAGAACAATGGGAAGGTAAACCAGGCAACAGCTCAATAACACAATATAACAGCTCCCAGGTACATATAAGAACAGTACTCAGTAGTAAAAACCCATGTCCCACTGTGACCCCAGTTACACTGAGTAGGAGAAACAATAGGCTGTCAGAAAAGAGTTTTATAGTGCAGCACTGGCTCTTTCAGAAGGCAAACCAGGCAAGATTACCTGGGCGCAAATTTACTTACCTTCAAAGTTGTGCCAGCGTTGGCTTCACCACACTTCACCAGGCGAAGTTTCACCAGGGTGCCGCTAATTTACTAAAATCCGAAGTTGCGCTTAGGGGGGGAAAGGTAGCGAATTTTGCGCTACCGTTAATTCGTCAAGCAAAGTGAAGTTACGCTAGCGATGCCTAATTTGCATACGGTGCCAAGTTAAAATACAATAGATGTATATGTAGCAGCAAATACATTACACTACATAAGCCTGGGAAAGCTTCATAAAAAAAAATAGAGTTTTTATTTTGACCTATACATGTGCCCACTGTATAGTTGAGGTGCCATATGTCAGGAAATGTAGGGGGGAAGGACGGTACCCCCCAAAAAAATGTATGATCTTTTTCAGCCTATCACCCTTAAAAAAGTAAAAGACGCCAGCGTTTTTTGGGACTTAGAAATTTTTTTAACTTTTTTTGAAGCAAGCCCTATCTACTCTATTGCACTTCGCCTGGTCTGAGGTGGCGAAGGCAAGTCTGGCGCAAGAGGTAACGTTCAGTAAAATGCGCAAGTTAGTGAATTAGCGTAGTTACGTCCCTTCGCCATAGCGCAACTTTGTCTGAAGTAAGGGTGCGAAGTAGCGCTAGAGTAGGTCCACTTCGCTAGTAAATATACGCCAGCGCCCATTAGTAAATTAGTAACGAAATTACGTCACACTGGTGAATTCGCGCTAGCATTAGCTGCTTCACGCTTTAATGAATTTGCCCCCTGAAGTGCCTACACACTAATATTACAACCAAATAAAATACACTTGTTGGGTTAGAAATTAAATTTTATATGGTAGAGTGGATTATTTGCATTGTAAACAGTGTAATTTGGGAATAAAAAATACACCATAAAAATCATGACAGAATCCTTTTAATTATTTGCCTGTTTCTGCTGACTCTTTCATGCTTTCAGATGGGGGTCACTGACCCCTATCTAAAAAACAAACACTCTGTAAGGCTACAAATTTATTGTTATTTGCTACTTTTTATTATTTATCTTTCTATTCAGGCCCTCTCCTATTCATATTACAGTCTTTTATACAAATCAGTGCATGGTTGCTGGGGGAATTTGAAGCCTAGCAACCAGATTGCTGAAATTGCAAACTGGAGAGCTGCTGAATAAAAAGCTAAATAACTCAAAAACCACAAATAATAAAAAATGAAAACCAATTGCAAATCGTCTCAGAATACTACTCTCTACATCACACAAAGTTAACTCAAAGGCGAACAACCCCTTTAACTAATAATTAACTTTTATTTGGATCAAACACAGTCTCTTTTATGTTACGTCAAATGTTTTAGGGTCAGGCCACACTGGGCGTTTTGGGGAGATTTGCCTTGTTTTTGCGGCGACCAATCTCCCCAAACACTTTCCCTCACTCTGTGCCAGCTTAAATTGAAAAACTGCCAGTCACCAGGCGACCAAATCTCCCCAAAACGCCCAGTGTGGACTTACCCATTGAATACAGTCACTTCAAAATATTTCAGAAGCTATTTCCCTTAATGATATTGAGCACAGATAAGTTGGTAGTTTTTACCTGTGGTAGGACTCACAGGAGATCTCCAGCTTGGAGGGTTACTAATCCTTCAGCAGATCTCTCTATCAGTGGCGTAACTAGGCCCCACAGCAAATTCATTTTAGGGCCCCCATCATACCCAGAGGTTGTCCTGTTTGACCAATAGATTTTGAAATTGCTCATTAATTAGGGCCTCATGGGGCCCCTATCCCTCCTGGGCCCCCTGCAGCCATAGGGTCTTCTTCCTCTGTAGTTACACCCCTGCTCTCTATCCATGAATCTAACCACTTGAGATCCTACTGTGGTGGGTGGTCCACTCGAGGGGAACTAACTCTTTCTTCTATCCTTGTCAGAGCCTGTGGCTGCTCTACTAACTCCTTATGGGGACTACTTAAAGTCCCCAAACTTTTACCCTGCTACATATATATAAAGCTAGCTCTGGATAGTATTGTAGCCCTGGGTATTTTTACCTGTCCAGTAAGGCGCACATGTATGATCACATGATGACAAGGAAACATGGCTGCTTATGGAATAGAATACTGAATACTGAAGGATTAAAGGGGCTCCCTAAGTCAAAATTCAGTAAGAGCAGTATCTTTGCAGTGTTTTCAGGATACTGCGAAAGATTATGTAATTTACTCACACCCTTGTAATAAAAGGATATTATGTAATCTGATCTAACACTGGCAGTACAGTCTGGAGCTGTACACTGTCCATTCCCATCCCCCCGTCACAATAAATGGAATCAGGTTTTTTTCAAAAATTATACAAAAAAAAGAATAAAGCTGCCTGTGGTTTAACAGATTCGATATCCAACGTTTGCATGTTCAGCTTTCCACCTTGTCCAAACGCTCTGCAAGCTATGTCCGTGCTGGGATGATAGTCCAGAGAAAGTTGTAGTTCAGCTGGTGCATGGTTCTAGCCATGACTGTGCCAGTGCAATCAAAGGTCAAACAGTGAACATTGTACCAGACCCAAGATTGCACTGGCAAGATCAGGTCACTTACCATGAAAGTGTATTAAAAAAGGCAATTGTGAGCATTTGGCCACCACCTGTCGAGTTGGGGGACAGCACAAATGGCAACCCCACTATCCTACCATGTGCCACTTCCCTAAGGATAAATTTACATCATAGCATAGCTTTCTATTACCTCTCCAATATCCTTCCAAAATACATGAGATAAAGCACAAACCTGTGTGTTCCTGGCTGTATCAGGGACTGCCAATGCCTGGGATCTGCTCAGCTGGAGTGTTTTTGGAGGAGTGACTCTGCTCTAGGGTCAGTTCCTGGGCATTTGTTCCTGAAAATTTCACACTCCCTCCCCCGTATAATTATCTCCTCCTTTTAGTAATACAATGACCAAAAGGTTCTTTAGGCTCCACAAGACAAACAAATGAGATTACCTACAACAATAACCCAGATACTGTACTAATAAGCCAGACTGTGAGATATGCCCTGCTTTACACAATCACCCATAATAATTGTCCCTCTATAATTAGACACAGGATCATTAATTTTTACTGTAGTCATAAGCATTGGCTTTTTTCCATGAGCAGCAGCCAACAGTAAACATAGACACAGTATGCATAATGCTTAATATCAAACAGTGAAACACATTACAGCTAAATAACAGTAAAAAATAATATTGTACTCAAAATAAGGTTTTACGTTCCATGTTTACAGACAGTACTTTAATTGCATGTAAGAATCACTACTCTCAGTTTATTCATATGAGTGTGAGCTGCCTTACTGCTTAGAATGTTTTTTTTACTAGACAAATTTTTATTTTGGGGTTGACTTACCCTTTAACTTTAATCACTTCCTAGGCAGGCAGCTATTGGGCGACAATATTGCCTTTCTTGAGCCAACTTTCCTATTGTTTATACAATAAAAATATAGATATTTAACATTTTTAATGTATACTGCTGCCCCCTCACCAGTGTTATTTATGAGTGCTTGCCCTACCTAACACTCTGTGCAAAGCAACTTCAGAGGTGTTTGTGACCATATCAGACCCCCTGAATAAAATAGCAACGTGTCTCCCAGCATCAGACGACACAGTGGCCCCCAAATTCACAAATCCAAGTGCTGGTTTATACAGTAATCTTCTTTTAAATAATACACAATATATGTAATATATTTCAGGCTTATCACTATGAAGATTTTCATTCATCCAGGTCATGGTATATCTAGATTAGGTAAATCTAAAAACAACTGGACTTGGTGTTGATTCTGTGTAGTTACTGTGATAGGATTATCCAATGTGTCATGCAACTCCTAGAAACTATTTTGTTTCCCATTGTCCACCAATGCCAAATACTGCACTACAATTACAGGAACGCATTCCACTGATAATTCCACTTCCAGATTTTCAGAACAGTAAATTGGAAATAATGTTGCCAAGTGATAAATACATTTATATAGGCAAAAAACTAAATATGGCTGTTGACTAAGTACATATGGATTTTATAGAATTATAGTCTAGAAAGACTGGTGTCAGAATCCCTTAACTACAGGCAAGTACCAGCAATTGTATTTACCTGTCAGTGCCTGTTACATTTCAACATTTTTAAGCAAAAACTTGCCCCATGTACTACCCTGCCCCGATACTATAGGAGCTAGCCCTTTCAGATGATTCTCTGAACATAATAGAGTGTGATTGAAGAGATTTAGGCAGTTTATCTAAGGGTGGATAACGTTAGTGGACAAAAAAGCCAATCTGCCCCTTCTAGTATGAGTACTGACAGGCACACCAATGGCCAATCAGAACACATCTGGATTCTGGTGCAAAAATTTAGAATTCAACATTCTACACCCCAAAATCAAAATCCTCGCTCCACTCATTGCCCCTGCTCCATTTATCTGAGTCGGTTCAGCTTGTGTGAGCTCACACGCATCAGAGCAGAGGTCGGCCAGAAGATGCCTCTTTTTGTGTATTTGGGCTGACCTCTCCTGTGTGTAAGCACATGCAGGATGATCACATTTTGAGATGTGGCATGTAGTGTATTCACTTCTCTCAGTCTACAAATATACGCCGGCTGAGAGCAGCGGAGCCTATAGCTGCTATATATTGTGTGCTCATGTCTATTATGTAGCGTCACTGCACACAGATCTGTATTTGCTATGAAGCTGCATAGGACTGAAATGGGACTGTGCGGTTTATACCACAGTATTGGATCTCTTTAAAACATCTACCAATTATTGTAAACTGGATTCATTGTAATGCACATAAAAATCATTATCAAAAGGTTTTTCTTTATAAGCAAAAATAAATAAAGGTAATCGTTCTTTGACAAATATAAATAAAAAATAATGCGGTCCTGATGTATCTCACTATGATATATTTCATCTAAAGGAAAATATATGGCACACACCTACAATCTCTCCAAAGGAAATGTATAGTATGTTAAAACACAGATGTCTCTCTTCCTAAATAACCTGCAAAATAAATATTAATGCCTATGTTTTTTTTTCCTTTTATTTAATAATTTCATAGAATCAATAGCTCTGTTGCCATATTATTTTGTTAGCATTGTGTAGAGATTTCATCTATTTACAGTCAACAACTGGTCACTGGTATTCCTTTACATCTTTACATCATGTTCTGGTCAAGTCCTGCTGATCCTCAGAACTATCTTTGTCAGATGGGAACATATCGGTCAGCATGACCCAAGAGAGACTGAAAAACACCCAATGGAGGTTCTAGCGAAGCATTGAAGGATTATACCATGTGACACAGACAATAACATACAGTAGTTATTCAGAGAACTGATGATTGGTGTTTAATGCCAGAGATTCCATTAAACAGTGACTAAAACTAGGCATCAGTGAACATTCGCTAGAAAATTATTTTCTTCCAGGTATAATTGTTGGTCCCTGGGCAGGTTCCACTGAAATTACAGTCAACGAAAGAAAACTCACCAACCCCCCTGATCTATTCGCAGGAGGGAGACAATCTGGTCCTGAGTTCCACTGTCCATATTTCTGGTAGGTGTTTCCCACCAAGGAGCCTAATACTGAATATGTGATGACCAAACATGGCAGCTCAAACCTGCCTGGGGTCATTTGCTGACCAAGAGCCTCCACGATGAATTAGAGAACCAGACTGGTATTAAGTGCAAATGAATGGCCGGCATTCCGGCAATTTGTAGACCAGATACAGGTGGCACGAGGAGTTTTTTTTTTAGAGGCAATAATGTTCTAGGTCAGGAGGCTGGGGCTCTGTACAGAGAAGCTTGCATGTAGGGTGGTGGTTTTAGATCCCCTTTAAAGGAACAGTTCAGTGTAAAAAATAAAAACTGGGTAAATAGATAGGCTGTACAACATAAACATTTTTTCTAATATAGTTAGTTAGCCAAAAATGTAATGTATAAAGACTGGAGTGTCTGGATGTCTAACAGAACAGAACACAACGTCCAGCTTTTCAGATCTCTTACTCTTAGTTAGTCAGCGACTTTAAGGGGGGCCACATGGGACATAATGTAACTGTTCATTGAATTTGCAATTGATCCTCAGCATGCAGCTCAGATTCAGAAGCAACAGTTATAACCCATGTGGCCCTTCCTCAAGTCACTGATAGGTTACTGCCTGGTAACCAATCCATGTAAACCAAGAGAGATGCAAAGCAGGAAGTTGTGTTCTGGCTATTATGTTACACATCCAGTCACTCCAGCATTTATACATTACATTTTTGCCTAACTAACTATATTAGAAACATTAACAGCCTATATATTTACCCAGTTTTTATTTTTATATTAAACAATTCTTTTAAAGTTCCCCAATATATAATTAATGTAAATCCTCTCTACCCAAAGACACTAAGGGGCAGATTTACATATGGTCAAATATCGAGGGTTAATTACCCCTCGATATTCGACTGCCAAATGTAAATCCTTCAACTTCGAATATCGGAGTCGAAGGATTTACCGCAAATAGTTTGATTTTAATCCTTCGTTCGAACAATTTTTCTTCGACCAAAAAATTGTTAGAAAGCCTATGGGGACCTTCCGGTAGGTTTTAGGTGGCGAAGTAGGGGGACGAAGTTTTTTTTAAAGAGACAGTACTTCGGCTATCGATGGTCGAATATCAAGGGTTAATTAACCCTCGATATTCGACCCATAGTAAATGTGCCCCTTAATGTTTACTTAACTTTTTTTTCTTGTAGACATGAAGATCTACAAGAACTACAAAAACACCCATTATCCGGAAAACCACAGGTCCCGAGATTCTGCATAACAGGTCCCATACCTGTACAACTAAATCCTGCCCCTATCAGGAGATGTTGAAGAAGTTCTCATTCCAATTTACAACTCTCACCCTGAATACCATAATAAATTAGCTAATAGCTTACCTGGATATGTTCTAGATGTGAGCTCTTCATTTAAGAAAGCACTGGGTAATTGTAAGGAAGCCTTACCAGATTATTGTGGAAGATGGCAGCGCCCAGCCTTCCCAAGCGGCACGACATCAGAGTGTGCCGCAATGGATGCCGACATCGGAATAGACGCCAGTGTCAGGACGCTAGCATCATAACCTCATCACGTCTATTTAAGGAGCCTGGACACAGAGAACATTGCCCAATTATAGGTTCCACTATATCGTGTTCCTGGGTGCGTTCTGTGACTTTTCTGCTATTGATTCCTGTTTATTGACATCGGCCCATTTCCTGGATATTGAACGTTGCTGCCTGGACTGATCCCTCACCTGGACTTTGACCACTCTTTTGTCTCATCCTAATCTGTACCGCAAACTGTGTTGGACTATTGCTTCCTCTGTGATCCACTACTTCTAACTGAGCCTACGGGCCCTTACAGTAATGCAATTTATATTATGACACAAAAATGAGTACAAATCTTAGTACAAATCTTAGCAGCCCCTGACAACATTCCTCCATTTGCTGCTATGCTGTTCAGCTTTATAAGGCAGTTTTATTAATTGCAACAAAAACAAACTAACAAAAAAAAACCTGTGGATTTTATTGTTTTAAAAAAACAAAAAAAACAAAGAACAATACAAATCTTAATATAAAAGAATAAAATATGAAATAAACAGGGCTGGAAGTAAGGTATGCAGCATAGGAGTGTGCAATGGGGAGACATTTGGACCCTGGGCACACACCTCTTCTCTAACTCCATCCCTGGGCATGATAAACAAGAAGGTGATTAGCATTTAGGGTGGGGTGGGGGGATGATAGATGGGGTTTGCCTTAGGTAACCTTCATTTTTGGTCTTGCATGGAAATAAATAATGGAATTTCAAAAATAGCAACCCAAACACCTTATTTGGTGCTACAATATGATAATGTTGTTCTGTTACCATGGGCCAAAAACAATTCACGAAAAACGTTTTTAAATACCAATTAAAAAAGAAACAACTGTGTGGCATCTTCTTAAATAAAGATAATTTCAGTAGAAAAAGGTAACTATATGGGCAATGACACACGGATTATTTTGCTTTCCATGATTTACGTTGTAAATTGCACAATAAAACATCTTAAATACCTTGTCAATGTTAGCAAAGTACAAGTATAATTGCAAAATAATGCAAAAATGCTGCAGGTGAACTTTCGAATGCATTATCTGGAAACCCATTATCCAAAAGCTCCAAATTACAGGAAGGCTTTCTGCTATAGACTTTATTTTAAAACCATACCTTGTTGCAAAGCAACCCTATTGGGTTTAATGTTTAAATGCATTTTAATAGACTTAAGATATGGACATCCAAATTATGGAAAGATCCCTAAGGGCTCTTACAGACATGCTGTGTCCAAACCTGCGTTTAGCACTTACATGCATCTATGTGAGTACAGCCCCATTGAAAAGAATTTAGTGCAACAACTCCTGCGCTCCCCTGAGGCTGAACGCTTGAAACCGGAACGCAGGAGAGCGCAGCTAAGAACGTTCATTTGTAAGAGCCCTTATTCGGTAAACCCTAGGTGGATAGCAGGTCTTATACCTGTATATGGTTTGAATGATTTGAGTGTAATGATTTAAATCTGTGGGCGGGCAGTGGCAAGACATTTCTGATGTTTTGTGGTCCATGATTTAACATGAATGGAAAATGCCCTGTGTCGTTGCCCTAATTTAGAGAAAAAGTGCAAAAGTGCTCTTTCTTTCTTAGACATTCTTAGGATTTTGGATTTGGAACAGGCAGCATCTCTGCTGTATAGATACATATGAATAACAGGGGTCTTTAATATTTATTAGTTAGCAGAGATCAAAGACCTTGGCACAAACTGTCCAGTGCAGTGAAACACACTGCACCACATACTATACATTGGCAGATCAACAATTCCCCTGAGCAGGGAATATTCAAACAAAAAGTGACAGTGGGAGCACTTACCGGTCACCGCATGATCATCCCATGTGCCTCACATCTATTGCAATCCCAGCAATTAATAAAACAGTCCAATGATGGAGCACCAGAGAGACCAGAAAATATTTAAAAAGGGTGTAAAGTTGCCACTGACCTGTATAGGAAACCTATTACCCATAACACCTTGTTACATTCGAGTAGTGCCCACCCATCTAACTGTCTGAGGGGTATACCCGTTGGACCGCTTATACGCCTCAGAAGGATTTGTTCATCTTGGGACTTGTTTAACACGCAAGCCACGTTGCTATGGGATCGGTTCGTGGAGAGGGGCTATGACAGTGAGATCATCAGGGTAGAGGCATTGGGTCTGTAAAAATGAGTGTGAGGAAATACTGGAGCATTTTGTTGCAGGATCAAGTGCTGGCGGGGGTTCTGGAAGCCTGGCCTTCCTTTGTATTCAAGAAAAATAGAAATTTGGCATCCTGGGTATCGAGGAGTATGTATAATTCTAGGAGGCTGGAAAATACTCAGGTATAAAGGTAATTACTGATGTGCTAGAACCAGATTTAAATCTTGCCCATTTATTCAAGTCTCTATGGCGTTTGGAGCTACAACCACTGGAAGGAATTATGTGATTAAAATATTTTTTAACTTTCCCTTTATGGGAGTTGTCTATTTGGTGACTTGTGGATGCGATGCCCAGTATGTAGGTAAGACGGTGAGAACAGTGGGCAAATGTTTCCTGGAACATATGTCGGCCCTCCACAGGAAGGAATTTAGGTCCGCTGTAGCTAAACATATTCAAGATAAACACAATGGGGACACTAGAATATGTTTTCAGATTATAGATGAGGTTAAACTTAATTCTAGGATAGGTAACTTGGATAGGAAGTTGGTACTTAAGGAAGCATATTGGATTCACCAGTTAAAAACTACTGAGCTATATGGGGGTATGAATAGTGAGTGGGAGATCTTTTGTTTCTATTAAACTGAAAATATATTATATCAAGTGTATATTATTATATTGTATATAAAATAAAATAAAAAAAAACTTAAAGGTTGAACTTGATGGACGTGTCTTTTTTCAACCTTACTTACTATATGTGTCATGGCTTTTAATAAATTTAATTAAATTATTAATGTATTATACTAAATTCAATTTATTTACATTAACTGCGATTATAATTACGAACTGTTATGTATATTTATATATACTCTTTGTGTTTAATTCATTATGATGTTTCTGTCATTAGTATGTCCAGTATTACGCTTGTTACAGTGTGGCGATTGACCCTTGAGATTAACTGAAGTGTTACAATTATACGCCTATGCTAGATAAGGACTTTGAGGGAGGAAGTGTCTGCCTTAGATTGATACAATGTAAAGTTAGTTAGGAGTGGTTTATCCTGGGGAAACATTGGTTTTATAGTTATATACTTTGTGTCTTTTTAATACAGATATGTCAGCTTCTGAAGGGGCTTTTTTGATACAGATTTAGGCTTTGTGGGTTTATTATATAGGTATTTTGGCCTGTCCATAAGGCTCTGCATGTTGATTTATGGGTTAAAACACTGAAATGTTATATGGGAGGAGATCGCTCCTATTTTAAGCGGTGTGGGGATGGGCTGTAATTAGCTTCTGAGGAAGTGGCAGGTGGCCACGAAACGCGTCAAGCGTACAGCCCACGACACTATAGGGGCATGCAGTTTGTAGTTTTTTAAATTTTTAATCACGATGGAATAAAACTTCATTTTTTAAATATTTTCCGGTTTCTGTGGTGTTCCCTGAGCAGGAACCTTAAAGTTACAGTAGCTAAACGCAGTATGTCTCATTTACAAGCCTTGTATTCTTCATTCAGTGCTCCTTATATAGTACAGCAATTATAGTCTTTGCATATTTGGCTCTAGACTATAATGGCTGTATGGCATGCAGATATTACAAAAGAGACCAGAGAAGCTGAATCATTTCAGCGCAAATGCACAGATCTGAAGCCCATCTAACAAATATAATTCCCGGTACAGAGGTTCACAGCTAATGTTTGTGGGGCTGGTATCCCTGAGAAAATAGCACTGTTAAGCACAGCAACCAACCAAAAATTAGCTGTGGTTAATCTAGTGCAATTCATGATAAAAAAACTTGAATTCCTGATTGGTTGCTGTTGATATGACCCTTACAATTTTCATCCTATGTTGCACGGATAGGGCAGCATTTATAATCGCACTAATACATTTTTCACTATTTACATTAGATTATAGTTTGAGCATTGACTAGATGATAATAGGCACCACGTTTGGTGAGCAGATCTTGGTGGCTTCCATGTTCCATGATCTTCCCTTTGTTCATTACCACAATAATATCAGCATTCTGTACGGTGGTCAGTCTGTGTGCAATTAGGATGCAGGTCCTTCCCTCCCTGGCCTGATCAAGGGCTTGCTGTACAACCTACAAGAGACAAACCCACAAATGATTGTGAGAAATTGTTACTGTTGTGTAATGGCTGCATGAGTCTGCTAATAAAGCACTGTTATACACTACTCATACTTGGCTACCCAAAACATAACAATGCACCCTTCCCCACAGCTGCTTAACACATACGAACAGTGAAAATAACATATGTTAAATGACGTGATGATTTTTTTGCACATTTAAAATTACAATTTGTTTCTGACTACAAATACAAATTGTATGTTTATGTGATAATGCCTTTTTACGCATGGTAACTCCCAACACCCTTACCTAGTAGCCTTTACAACCACTAGAAGGCAATACTGTATATCTGACTTAACCCCTTTAATGAATTTATTTTAATTATCAAAGCATAAAAGGTTATTGTGCCTTTGATTTGTGTGTTTGGATAAAGTTTTCCACTATCTGCATGGCTGTGTCTTTATATTTTTCCCCTTTGAAAATTGTTTTGAGGCTTAAATTATACAGGTGACATGATAGAGACATTTGTATGTATGAAATGATAAATACAGATACAGATGATTTTCCTTCTCACCTTTTCACTCTCATTGTCTAGTGCAGAAGTGGCCTCATCCAGCAGTAGAATTTTCGGTGCCCTGATGAGTGCTCTAGCAATGGCTATTCTCTGCTTCTGTCCCCCAGATAGTTGGCTTCCCTTTCCTCCAGCCTGAGTGTCATAGTTCTGATAAAAAGATAACATTGGAAGAGAAATAAATCAAGGAAAAACCTTAAAGAAACAAAATAAAGTGTGGGTATATTCATGCAACTAAGTACAAAAAGAAGGGAGAGAGAAGGAATGTATACAACATGCAGGATTTGCTAAAGTTTTATAAAATGTACAGTATTGTTAAGCAGCATTTGGCAGAGACTGGTGCAATTCTTGAGTAGTTCTTATGCCTTCTGATTAATAAAGGTTGCAGGACAGCAGACAGCTTGTATTTAGCAGTATTCTCTTCCTTTGTACTGCGGCCTGTTTGAGCAGAACTAAACTCACTTATTCCCAATGTCATTTGAATCAAGAATAAATGCAAACTGGAATTTTGAGAAATTGACCCCTTAGTAGAAAATGCACAAACAGTGTCATGTTGCGGTGGTCCTCTTGCCCACAAAACAATGGGCCATCTTAACGGCTGAACTAGATTTAAAGGCACACACACAATTAATCCATTTATACTTATTAATGAAGATGCAAAATAAGCCTGAAGATGGTGAAAGAAGTGATAATAGAATATAATGTTCTTCATGAGATGCTTATTACATTGCAAATTGTGATTGCACATAACACATTTTCAAATGTGTCTCAGTAAGGAGTAGTATTATATATATACTGCACACTGGTGCAGACTTCATTCGTGTTTGAACTGATGCATGAAGCCACTAAATACTTTGCAGGCTGCAAAAGCAGCACTAACCCATGTATAGAAAGGAAGAATACATTTTTGCATTGTGCACATTTCTCTTTTAACAGCTTTGATTACATTGTGCCAATAGAGTAGAAATTACCTGAGGAAGTCCTTCTATGAATAAGTGGATATTTGCTGCTTTGGCTGCACTTTGTATCTCATCCATAGACACAGTGCGGGAGTTGTCTCCATAGGCGATATTTTCAGCAATGCTGCAGTCAAACAGGACAGGCTCTTGGGACACGATTCCCATTTGAGAACGGAGCCACTGGACATTGAAGCATTTGGCATCCACATCATCAAACAGCTGCATATAGGAGAATGACATATTAGTGGCAAGCTGATGCCATACAGTACAGATGCCTAACCAGCAATCCCCGTGTCTGCTAGAATAACTTTACAACTGCCAGCTGATAGATGTTGTGTTTAACACAGCAGGGATTCTGCAAGTGGCACTATAATGAATTTATGTAATAACAGATGGCCTTCCTGTAATTTGGAGCTTTCTGGATAACATGTTTCCGAATAATGGATCCCATACCTGTGCTTGCACTGGATGCCTGGTACCTGATTGCCAAAACTATAGATTCTTTGTTTACAGTTTTGTCTTGGATCTTAGCCAACTGCCACAGAAAAAGTTAATGGACTGACAATTACATCTGACCGGTTGCTATGGGCTACTAGACCTGGCGCAAACATTTCTCCACTAATTACCTTATCCACTATAGATAATAGGTAATGTTTTACTGATAGTTTGTGAGTCTTTTAGCTGTTTGTTGTATATACAGCATCTCCAGTAACTTAGGTCAGCAATACAGAAATACGGAGCTTTAGCATATAACCAGTATTGATATAGACTATAACATGCAATCGGACTGCTTGGGGTATTGCAAAACAAATATGTGGTACCTGTACATGATAATAAGGCAACTAAATGCAGAATTGTCATCGGATCTTACCACTTCTCCTTCCTGCGGGTCATAGAATCTCTGTAGGAGCTGAACAGAAGTGCTCTTCCCACATCCACTGCTACCAACAAATGCTACCGTTTGCCCACTTTCTACTTTAACGCATAAATCTTTGAGCACTGCAATGTCTGAACGAGTTGGATACTTGAATGAAACATTACGGAATTCTAAAGATCCAGAGAAGTGATCCTATTGAAAAGAAAAATGGAAAATTGTGCACTAAAAATGATTCTTTTTTTTTTTTATAAAGGATGTACCATTAGCTAACAAGCAAGGAAGGGGGATTTTCTTGCATCTTGTATTGGTTATATTTTTTCCTTCAAAGTAATATAGAAGTTTACGAGGATGCTATTCAGTTTAGTGTATAAATATAAAATGGTTGTTCCACTAGCCTCAGTGACTCACACATTATAATACCATAATCAAATGCACAGTGTTTCACCAGTGACTATACTCTTTAGTGAAATGTGTATTTGGCTTCACTTACTGGTTTCTGCCCCTGCTGGCTGAAGCTGTCTATTGTGGGTTTCCTTTCAAACAAGGCAAAAAGATAACTTGCGGCAGATGTGGCTTTAGCGTAGTCAGGTGCAAAGGTGAATGTGCTTCCCAGAGTTAGGGCTCCAAATGCTATGACAGTAAATACACTGCGGAGAAAGAGGAACAACTATGCTTTCAGTGCAAAAAACAAAATCTGGTATTATTCAAAGGTGCATTTCATTTTAATTTTGCCTGTGAAAATTGTATCGGCTCCCATGTGTAGCTCCACTCACAGACACAGCATTGGCCATACAAAACACAGTCTGAAAAAAGTGGATCCTCTGCCCATTGCTGCTCCCCCTGGAATTAAGCATACCTTACAGCTCGCTGCCCACTGTCTCAGATCACTATTTAATTATCCCATGTTGTCCTGCTTGTCCTCGGTTCTTCTCAGCTCCCTGCTTCTAGCAAAAAAAAAATCCATGATGGCCGTCCTTTCCACTGTGGAACACACAGCCATCTTGAATTTTTTTCATGTGCGAGAGAGATAGAGAGAGAGAGAGAGAGAGAGAGAGAGAGAGGGAGAGAGAGAGAGAGAGAGAGAGAGAGAGAGGGGAAGAGAGAGAGAGAGAGCGAGAGGGAGAGAGAGAGAGGCAAGCAGTGTGGAAGCAGCAGGAAAGAAGAATTTGGTGTTGGTATTCTACCTTTGCAAGAGTAGGTGAGGGAATGCTTTGAGTTTCAATGTCTAGAGTAAATGGAGTGCTCATTGGCCATTGTCAGTGATCTCACTGGCTTGTTTGAATATGGTTGCTAGGATCCAAATTACCCTAGAAACCATGCATTGATTTGAATACGATAATTTAAAGTGATCCTGTCATGGGAAAACATGTTTTTTTTCAAAACGCATCAGTTAATAGTGATGTTCCAGCAGAATTCTGTACTTTAATCTGTTTTTCAAAAGAGCAAACTGACTTTTTTATATTTAATTTTGAAATCTGACATAGGGCTAGACATATTATCAGTTTCCCATGAGCCCCCAGTTAATGTGACTTGTGCTATGGCAGAGTGAAAAACTTGTGACCGGAGTGCCTGAGAGCTGCAGTGAAATGACCATCTATCATCTATCTATCTATCTATCTATCTATCTATCTATCTATCTATCTATCTATCTATCTGTCTGTCTGTCTGTCTGTCTGTCAGTCTGTCTGTCTGTCTGTCTGTCTGTCTGTCTGTCTGTCTGTCTGTCTGTCTATCTATCTATCTATCTATCTATCTTTCTATCTATCTATCTATCTATCTATCTATCTATCTATCTATCTATCTATCTATCATCTATCTATCTATCTATCTATCTATCTATCCAAGACACCGATGTGTTTAAAGGCTAATACTTACAGGATTGTTTCCTCTACATTCATCCGTTCAATTCTGATCAAATACGCCCCAAGGCAGAAAAGTACTGCGTGGGTGAAATACATGAATGACTGACCAACTGCAAAGTACAGTCCGTATATCTGTGATTTACGCTGGGCATTCCTGTAAAACAGATTTTAAGAAGAACACAATATTTAAAAAGATTTAGGATTGAAATCAGCTAATTGGTATCTTTATTTTGCTATGTTTATTCAACATCCTATTTTGTTAATGTTGTAGCTATACATCGGCCAATTTGCTGACCATATCTCTCTTTATTAGGCTCCCTTTTAGGCCTGACATCTGCCTGTCACTTGTACTAATACTACTCAATGAGAAATGACACAATGCACTGAGATGGCTGCCTCCACACCAATATTAAAATACCAAAATTGCATTTGCTGTTTTAAGAATAAAATATGAAGTGGTAGATTGAATTATTTGCAATGTAAACAGGGTAATTTAGAAATGAAAAAATAAAACATAAAAATCATGTCAGAATCCCTTTAAAAACCAATCATTTTTTTCTGCAGCGATCCACCGGTCACCTCTGCATGTGTTTCATACAGTACATGGTGCTCCTCATTGAACAGCATTACCAGTGGTGATAGACTTGTCAAGACTACCATTTTCTCAGACTCACTTGTTATTCTTTCATATCACCAGCTATAGCTAGTTGTGTTCAGTACACAACACTGGCTGATTTGCTCCACTGAAATGATTCCAACTATAAATATCCTTTTATAAAACCTGTAGCTTCAGTGTATAAACAGTACATAGAACTAGGGATGAGTGAAATGTTTCACCACAGATAAATTCCCATAGACTCTAATGTATAGTAAAAAAAAAAGTTGTGCAGTTTGAAAAAATGTTGAGTGGTTTGAAAAAAGTTGCGGGGCGAACTTCCTATAGAGTTCAATGCGTTTGGAAATTCTTTTGCTGTTTCGCAAATCTTTGGAGAAGCGAAATAGGTCAGATTCGCTCATCACTGCATAGAACATAAACATTATCTGACCTGTAGGGTTTCTGTAAACTTTCAGAATACATCTCTTCAAAGGTCCTTTCCCTGGCTAATGAGACAAGAGTGCGAATATTATCCACAGCTTCTGTTGCAATCTAGAAAGGAAGGAACAGACAAATGAGAATTGTGTGTGTATGCAGAATTTCAACTGGCATTTCAAATATCATGTTAATGTGATATTTAAGGTGGTTCACCTTTGAGTTAACTTTTAGTATGATGTAGAGAATGATACTCTGAGACAATTTGCATTTGCATTATTTGAGTTTTTTGAGTTATTTAGCTTTTTATTCAGCAGCTCCCCAGTTTGTAATTTCAGCAATATGGTTGCTATGATCCAAAGTAATTAGTAATAAAAAGTACCAATAACAATAATGTGTAGCCTTACAGAGCATTTGATTTTTTTAGATGGGGTCAGTGACCCCAATTTGAAAGCTGGAAAGAATCAGAAGAAGGCAAATAATTAATAATTTAAAAACTATACAAAATAATAATCAAAGACGAATTGTAAAGTTGATTAGAGTTGGCCATTCTATAGCATGCTAAAAGTTAACTTAAAGGTGAACCACCCTTTAAGGTTGATATCAAATACATTTTCTGCCACAGTTGTTGCTGATAATAATCAGCTAATCCTGATAAATCTGGCTGGGCATGGGCTTGTTTTTATATTTAACAACAAACACAGAAGCCTTATTGCATTGATCCAAGGGATCAGCCCATCAGATCACATTACTATTATCACGTGAAAACTTTCTGGGAAAAAACTTGAATTGAATCTGAATTCGGAGAAAAGTTATTCCTCCTCAAATTGAATCTCGTCCATGAGTTTTCACGTGTCTGATAAACCATGAGATAACTTTTTCTCACTGAATTGAATCAGGCCTAGAGTCACCTTTTGGATAACTTAGGGATTATTTGATTAATGGAGAAGGAAAGGTTAAAATTAAGTAAGCCTTATCAGAAAGGTCCACCTAAATATACCAGTAAACCCTCAAAGTAGTGCTGCTCCGAGTCCTCTGTCAAAAGAAACACAGCATTTCTTTCCTTCTATTGTGTACACATGGGCTTCTGTATCAGACTTCCTGCCTTCAGCTTAAACCTCCTTGCCCCAGGCGTGAGCATGCTCAGTTTGCTCCTCTTCCCCCTTCTGCTTTAATCTGAGCCCAGAGCTATAAGTGAGCAGGGAGAGACTCAGGCAGGAAGTGATGTCACACAAAACTAATACTGCAGCTGCTATCAAAAACATACAGAGAGCTTCTAGAGCTTTTACTCCGGTATGGTAGAACATTCTACAGAATAAATATAGCATTCTAGCTTGCACTATTGCAGCTTATCTATTGGCAATAAAATGCCTTCGTAAGCTTTCCTTCTCCTTTAAGATGGCCAAACATAAACTACTCATTTAAACACACGTGTTTACCTTTAAAGCAATGCATAACCAATACCAATGCAGCAATATGAACCACTAAAAATTTTAGCTGCATAGGATATCCTAAAAAAAACATTTGGAATACCTAGTGTGCCATCTATATAAATAGATGAGCTACTAATACAGCAACAGAAAGCCTATTATCTGAACATTTTTTTCTGTACACTGGTGACTCCAGCCAATTACTAAACATCCTGAGTGGAAAGGTTCCCATAGTTCCTGCCATGTGACTTGCTCAACAAACTGTTATTTGGGTCATCTGTCACTTTTCAGTTTTTAATTCAAAAATAGATTTCTACAATCTAAGCATTCTTCTTGAGGCAACTTCAAGCAGTTTTGGAAGACTGAAGAGACACATGGGTTTTACCACCAGAGATTTACATTATTGTCTTTGGGAAAACCTTTAAGGTGATTGTCACGTTCGGCACCCTAAATCCAGAACCGATGCTAAGCTCCCTGGCCTCGGCTCTTGCTTCCCACTTTAACAGCCACCTTTGAGGAGCCCTCAGCTAATTGGATGAAGCCAGGTCTTATTAAGAGAGGAGCAGAGCTAAATGTTCTGGACGAGCAAAGGGATACTGGAAATGGAAGATCACACAACTTGGAAGACAGGCCAGATAACACAGCGTGGAACAGGCAGGCCGGGCCAGCACAAGCAGAGCGTAGAATAGTCAGACAAGGCGGAATCAGGATTGGAGAGCATAGAATAGTCAGACAGGCCGGAATCAGGATTCGAGAGTGTAGAATAAACAGGCAGGAAATGGTCAGAATAAACGGCTAGGCAAGGGTCAGGATACAGAGTTCAGAATAGTCAGGCTAGGCAAGGGTCAATAACCAGAAGATCAATCTAATTCACGTAGTAATAGCACCAGGAACAAACTAATTGAACCTAAGAACGGGCAATGAATTTTCATTCAAAGCCCCTTTAAATACTTTGAATATAGCACCAATGCACAATCACGTCATCACGACGGCGCATAAACCCAGAAGCGTGCTGCTGCATGCGCCATAAGAGAACCGACGCTGAAGGGGACAGGGCGCATGTGGCGGGCGTCCCTGCCAAAGGCATGGTGGACGCCCCTGCATGCCAGCGTGTAAGCCACTAGACCACCAGATTTATCTCCTGGTGTGCCATTGCATTTAAAATCTATTAGCTATTTCCCTTTTATACAAAGCATTTTTCTTGTTGAAAGCAGTACAGATACCTTCCTGCTCATCTAATAAATTAATCAAAAGGGAAGTACACCCGCCGGTTAATATAACCAAATTGTTAAACATTAATAGGACACTGCTATATACTGCTTTCAACAAGAGAAAAAAATAAATGTGGTTGTCATTTCATTGATTTCAACATATGCTGCTACAGTATTTAGAACTAAGATGAAAATATATATATTTAATACATTGTATTCTGTAAGATAGTATAACTTAAAGTCACAGTCTTACCTTTCCAGACTTCTGGAGTTGCTTCTTATCCCGCGTGGCAAAGCCAGTGAGCGTAGAATACTCCAACATTCCACAGATGATCATAAAGGGGGCCAGTGCCAGACTCAGCAGAGCCAATTCCCATCCATACACAAAAGCAATAATAACAGTCAATATAACACCAATCACATTTTCTGTAAGGAAACCGAGTCTGTAGCCTGTAGCCTAAATTAGAATTACAGAAAGAAAATAACAGCTTGAGAATCTTTCACAAAAAAAAAAAACAAAATAGAATGATTTAAGGGCACACATATCTTACTATTAAATACCCTGAAAAGTAAAGTAATCCCATGTCTAGGTGATTTGCGAGAGGTGTTAAGGTTGCAACCCACGGACAGATATAATGGTATGGGACATTATTCTGTGCATGTATGTAAATATATGTATACAGTATATGCTTCATCCACTGATTAACAATGTTGGTTAGTGAATAAAGCAGCAGCTCCTCTTCATTTCCTGCTGTTCCAATCATTAATGTATGCTCCACAACTGATCAGTACAATAGGATGGCAACAATATCATGTGTGGCCCCTCATATGCTCTCAGTCCATTTAGCCCCTGGGCCCTCTGAGAGGTCAGAAGTTTGGGCAGTATATGTCTGGTTTTAGTGGGTACACTGAAAGTTAAATAGGAATTTAAATGCTCATAATATTTTTATGGAATTTGTAAAGCTAAAATTGTTCCATTAATAAATGTAGGAATATGGTAAATAAGCCACCCTAGATAATATTGGCCGACAAATCCTCAGTGTTTTAGACGCCTAATACAGTTAGGAAGGGGACCTAATTCCCTATTCTGCTTTCAGCTATGTCCCTGCAGTAGATGGTACTGTGTATTAGTATAAAGGTCTGGGTAACTATGTGCTCAGGGTCCATTTTGCTTTAGCTCTTACCTGAGCAGGCAGGAAGGGAATGGGTATTTGTACCAAGGTACATTAGGCCTAGTAAAGGATAAGCTATACTCTTGTCATAGATCACTCTAGGAGTGACAGACAGGTTATTTATATGAGCAGCCAAAGGCTCCGACGAGGAGAGTCAGAGGGATTAAGATCCCAGGTACTAATTGCCCAGAAGTAGGGACTGTGCATAGACTTAGGGATGTAGAGATTCCCCTGGGTTCCACTTAGGAAAAAGGCTAAAAGCTGGGTGTATCTTCAATTGCTGCTGTGTATGTTCCCTTTCCTGCAGGGACTGAGCTGATCATTGGTGTTTGTGAGTATATGCTATCCTCTATGCTCTATGTTCTGTCAATTGCTATAAACTCTTATGTGGATTGTTCTGTTAAATAAACTAGGTTCTATGGTTAAGAATAAATAACCACTGGCACCCAATTCTTGTGCATAGCACTTTGTTACAGTTCCACAACACCCTGCCTCCACACCATTGCAAAGGCTTAAACCTGACAGAAAAGTTTCATCCGGTGCACAAATATATATGAAAGTAAGCTTATAGTAGAGCCGGTGCCACGCTAGTTTACTATAGTGCTACATAAATATGAAATCAATGGAAATAAACTTACAGTCTGAATCTCAGAAGCATCTGTTGCAAGTCTTGTTGTCAGTGCTCCCGTACTGTTGTCCTTGTCATCAAACCAGGCAATGTCCTACAAACAGTAACAAAATGAGATGATGGGAATGAAATGTCCCAGCATCATCTTCACTCTCCTGCCATGAAGTAAAGGAATATTTCCCACTAACCTGTTGCATCATTGCTTTGAAGGCCATATGTCTCAATCGCATTGTCAGGGTTTCTCCCGATCTCCCAAACATGTAACCCTGTTAATGCAGAAACAGCAAAGGTTCAATTGAAAAAAAATAAATAATAATCCAAAAAAAGCCGGAATGTTGCAGCGTGTAGATGAGACCTTAAAGGGGCAATATATACTATACTGTTTTTTTTTTTTTTAAAAAAAAAGAGCATTACTTTTGCGTTCACTCATACAAGTGATAGCACATATGAGTGATAGTCATGATAGCACCCTTATAGATTACCTAAATAATAGAGCAGCCTAATTTGAGCACATTATAAGGGAAAATGTTTTATCAATCAATAACCTTTGAAACAATTATCTCTCGGATTAGGGGAGTGATTTTTTGGAATTAATGCCAAAGTTTTAATTGATTTCTACATTTATAAAATACCTGTGATAAGGACATCCTTAGGGCTAACTACAGGAACATCTTCTCAAATACTAGTCATTCGAACATTACAAATCAGTTATGAGTCCATCTAAAATTGATACATGGGAATTTCTAAAAAATTGCTTCAACTGGCAGATGATTTCTATATATGTGTGTGTACCAAGCGATCTTTTGACAGTTTCTGCTCCTCCATTTCAGGGGAAGTTCCTTAGTTAAACTTTGTTTTCTTTAGAAAACACTATATTCTTTTTCAGAATACCTACAGCTTTCTACATATGCCAACACTGTGTGTAATTCTACTTCTGTGTCAAAATACAAGGTTCTACATTCCTACAAATGTGAAAAAAAACCCATAATATAGAATTTGATCATGTAAACATACTCTTTCATATGTATGAAAACACAATTGATTTCAAAAAACCTAAATCCCTCTTGTGTGTCAACACCAAATATGCATAGTTTTATGGAGATACCCAACTTGTAGAGATCAAATACCATAGGAGTGCAAATGCAAAATTTTACTGCACACACCAGAAATTAGAATTCTTAAAGGGGACCTGTCATCCTAAGAAATAATTCCAAATCCTATTTTATGATGTTAGTCGAGCAAAATAAACTTCACTTTATAAATTATTTAAATCTTGCTTCTTTTAGTCTTGGAATTCAAAATCACATGAAACTGGCAAGTGTCATTTTGTGGATATTGTTATTAAGGCAAACTTGTTTATAGCGGGTAAGGATTTTTAAAAAAAAAAAAAAAAAAAGAATTTAGGTTTCAGCCTTAATTTGAAAAGTACTTTTATTGTACAGCTTTTTATGTCTGGGTGCCCTTTAAGACTGAAACAGATATTTTTTACTAGCTTATTCCCAAACATTATATTTGTTTTAATAAAAATCTACATTTTGACACATATTGAAACAATTGTTTCAGGAGTAAATTGGTACCACAATTCATTGGGTATCACAAGTATGGGATCCGTTATCTGGAAACCCATTATCAAATACAGAAAGGCTGAATCCATTATAATTAAATAATCCAAATTTATAAAAATGAATTCCTTTTTCTCATTTTGTTTTTTTTTAAAGATAACACAATCAACACAATTCAAAGCTGTATCCATACAAACAACCTAACCAATATGACCAATTAAAAGACGTACCCGTACAACGTACGCAAGTAAAATGACCACGCCACCGAGTCCAAATATAAATGAGCAAATGTTACTTTCTCTCCTGATTTTTTCTGAATCGTTTGATGCAAAAACCTGTTTAGGAGAAATATAATTAATGCTCATAAATCTTCATGTTAATCATGCGCCTACTAATATAATGTACAAAAGTTAAATAATTACATGGTTCCAGATTACTTACAGCTATAATTCTGGCATAATATATACAAAACAATGGAAGTACTGTTCCAATAACCCCTGCAGCAATGATTCCAAGTAGGATATAAGGCCACTCTGATCTGTTTAGATTCATAAGCTGGAAAAAGGACACAGCGGGAAGATCTTTCTAAAAAAGACAAAAATGGACTTGTATATTTTGGAGCACAGATAAAGAATGACACTAATAATACCTAAATTTGACTGGAAGAAATATATTTGTATTCTTTCAGTTTCAGACTATCCATTCAAGGCCTGTTTGTAGGATAAGACAATATGTTGACCTCTCCTTCTCACATCACATGTATCGAACCCGCAGACACAGGCTTCTTCTATTACTGCAGTTGAATGACAGTAAGTCAATAGTGACAAATGGTTGTTAATAGTGCAGGTTATACTCCCTCCTCAACTTTATATTTATTCTGGGGAAACATAGCTGACCAGACTGGGTCTGGGTCTCCCTACTGGGTCTTGCATGTCTAGTATGCTGCGTCTTGAGGGACAGAAGAACAACATCCTCTTTTTTACAGACCAAACCAAAACCAATTTCTGTAATCTTGTACCTGGTTTATTCTTTCTGGCTTTGACTGCTGATAACTAAATTAGTAATGGGAAAAAACAAATGTATGGTTACCTTACACAAGACAATCTATTTTTTTTTTGTCTCTTTAAACAAGAATTTGTAGGCATTTGCCTGCCCCCCCCCCGAGCCATAGGGGGGATTTTCAGGTGTTTTGCCCTTAATGAGGTGTCATATGAATGTTTTATGCTTCTGTGCGTGTGAAGTTGGGCTTTTTGACTTCCACGTTGATTTTATTTCCCAGCAACCTGAAGCTGTGGAGCTATTTGTGCTCAGTTTGCATCAGTGGCAGCTGACATACTATGAATATCACAAGAATATCATGAAAACGTAATAGTTACCGCAGGCATTTGTTCTTTATCTTCTTCTCCTTCCAGTATTTTACTTTTCAGGGATGTTTGGGAATTAAACCGCTGTATCAGGGAAGCCTTTTCATAGCTTCCATTTTGTTTTGTTTCAATAATTTCATTATTGTCAGAACTCTGTATAGTCTAGAAGAGAAAGCAGAGTAGTATGTGCTGGCTGGCCATCCTCTCCACAAGTGCTCTGGTTTTATTCTGGCAATCAAATTTCAAATAGACAATATATTCTGCTTTCCCCCTAAATGAATTCACTTCCTATATCCTTCAATAGAGTTTTCACATGATATAGCATGAGTTACGTTTTTTTTAATTGAATTGCATCTCAAATTGAATCTCAACTATGACTTTTCACATGATAAACCTTTTTCTTGCTGAATTGAATCTGGCCCATTATATGTTTCTAAAAGTAGCCAATTCAGACACTCTTGACTAGGTTGGCAGAAAATCATTCTGTGTATAGGACTGAAAGGGATTCTATCCCAACTGATATCTGGCTACAGACTCAGAAACAAGTTAAATTCCCATAGTCTTGGGCAGTGATCCTCAACCAGTGGCTCATGAGGAACATGTTGCTCACCAACCCCTTGGATGTTGCCCCCAGTGGCCTCAAAGCAGGTGCTTATTTTTTAATTCCTGGCTTGGAGGCAAGTTTTAATTGCATAAAAACAGGTGTACTGTCAAACAGAGCCTTCTGAGGTTACCAGTCTACATGGGGGTTACCAAATGGCTTGTCAAAGCCCTTATTTGGCCTCCCTAGGGACTTTTTTCATGCTTCTGTTGCTCCCCAACTATTTCTACATTTGAATGTGGCTCATGGGTAAAAAAGGTTTGGGACCCCTGGTCTAGGGCCACATTAAACTTTGAATAATGATTCACGGAACATGCATTGA
The DNA here is from genome assembly GCA_038501925.1 of Xenopus petersii. NCBI lineage: Eukaryota > Metazoa > Chordata > Amphibia > Anura > Pipidae > Xenopus > Xenopus petersii. The sequence continues at coordinate 127,614,375 of CM076682.1, forward strand.
TTGTTGGTGCAAAGCCAAGAACACAGTTAAACAATTTGACAACCAGTTTGTTTTGAGACCTAATCAAAACTAGGGTTGCCACCTGGCCGGTATTTTACCGGCATGGCCGGTAAAAATGATGGCTGATCCCAATGTTATTAATAGGGAAAAAAGATAAATATATAGGAAGGCCGGTATTTTTTTTCCAGAAAAGGTGGCAACCCTAATCAAAACACATATTTTTATTTATATGGCCAGTTTAAATTACACTTAATTCTTCACAATGCTCAGCCCTTTAATAAATTCTGGACTAAGTGGTTGGGTTATATCTGCTCTTGTAGCAGATTTATTATGAGATGGGACAATGGCAGCATCAAATAAGTATAGCTTTTGTTAAAATATGAAACAATGAATTACATTTTAGCCAGTCTGAAATAAAAATATGTGGAATGTACCTGTGCTGTTGCAAGGGAGTAGTATATGCCCCTTTTCTCCATCAGCTCAGTATGAGTTCCTTGCTCAGCCACAGTACCATTTTCAATCACAACTATAACATTTGCTGTCCATATTGTACTGAGACGATGAGCAACGACAATTGTGGTCCGGCCTTTGCTTGCCTGAAAAATGAAGATCATTAAATCATTTTAAGCAGAATATTCAGCTGTGTTTAAATCACATTGTAATGATAAAGATACAATAAAGAAATACCTGAGGGAAAGTGCAATGTAATAAATGACATTACATTTGTACCAGGTGTGTGCTTTGGTGATCAGTAACTTTAAGCTGCTAATTGGTTGCTATAGGCTACAAGACCAATATTTCTCTCTCAAATTTCTTTTCAGCCTCATCAGGATCTAGTAACAGGGGGATAGGTGCCATAAGCAGGGATGAACAAAATATTTTGCCACGTTTTGCTGAGAAAAAAACACCCAAAGACGCTAGTGGATAGTAACAATATTGTCACGTGGTTTAAAAAATGTAGCACGATTTTTGCAAAAAAAAAAAATTAAATCAAGTTCAATTGGTAAATTGTTTTCCATTCTGTGAATTTCTGGAGAAGCAAATGGGGGTCAGAACGGCATCTTTCTGTGTGTGTGTGTTAGATCAATCAATGCATCACATACCAGCCGGAAATTCAGTTGAATTGGTACTACTGCTGTTAGTCCTGAGGGGATTTTACTTCTGTGTCTCATAATTATAACATTATATAGCGGAACTGTCATAAAATATTCAAGGCAAGAGTCATGGTTGCAAGATACCTTATCTAAAGCAGCCTGAACAACAGCTTCACTTCCTGTATCCAAAGCAGAGGTGGCTTCATCCAAAAGAAGAATTTTCGGGTTTCTCACCAAGGCCCTGGCAACTGCTATACGTTGTTTCTGCCCACCGCTCAGTTGTGCCCCTCTTTCTCCCACCAGTGTTTCATATTTCTTCAAATAAAAAGTCCATGATAAAAGAGCAGCATTAAAAGGCAACAATCCCCCCATCAACTCCTGTTGGATAAAATAATTCTAGTAGATATGAAACTACGCAGCATTTTGCCGGGAGCCAATGGCAGCCCAGATGCATGCAGCTAAGTCTACTAAAAAGTAATTTAAACATTATTTAAACCCAATAGGATTGTTTTGTCTCTAATAAAGATTAATTATATCTTAGTTAGGATCAAGTACAAGCTACTGTTTCCTATAACAGAGAAAAAGGAAATCAATTTTAAAAATGTGAAATATTTGATTAAAATGGAGTCTATGGGAGATGGCCTTTCCACAATAAGGAGCTTTCTGGATAACGTGTCTCCGGATAAATACTTTGGTTAACTTTTTAGGGTGATATGGGGTATTTTCTTGCCTGTGGTAAACTCTCTGTTTAATAATGTGCAAATGCAAATAAAGGCATTTTCAAGCAAATATGCAAGTCAGATATCTTATCTATTTTCACCCCAATGGAAAGGATTTTGGGTGCTTTGTGTGGTCCATGGGGAGCACCATTTCCTGCATGCCATCACCCTAATGCCTGCTTAACACTGAAACTTTTCTCCGATCAAATGAATATGAAGTAACTACAGACAGGGAAGGATGATTCGATTATTCTGCTTAAGAGGACCAAACCTGCCAAGGTGCTGCCAGTGACTTGAATCTTAAAGGAATGCTATGAATTAAAACAGCAAAGAAAGTAGAACTGCAGCATGTTTAACATTATAAAAGAAGTACTAGAACACTTTAGGTGGTAACTGCACCATTAAGAAATGCATACGTCTGGCAGGGCCATAATGAAGTCGTAGGCATTTGCTTCCTTAACAGCTTTTTCAATTTCTTCATCTGTAGCATCTTCTCTTCCATATTTAATGTTCTGTTTAATGGTTGTTCCAAACAAGACAGGTTCTTGGCTGACCACTCCTATTAACTCTCTGTAATGTCTCACATTCAGAGATTTGATGTCATGTCCATCCACAGTCAACTGAAAACAGTGACAGTCAAACAGGGTTACTATGTTTATAGATAAAATATTCCCTATTTATAAATTAATAAGAAAACGATGAATGGCCTTACTGTTCCATCTTGTGGATCATACAGTCTCTGTAGGAGCTGGACTATTGTGCTCTTTCCACATCCACTTTGCCCAACCAAGGCCACAGTCTGTCCAGATTTTATACTCAGATTAAGCCCATTTAAAACCTTTGCAGGAAAAATAAAATCTATAAATGAATAATTATAAAAACATTGCATGAAAAACATATATTGCCACAAAATGCTACGTAAAATCATGTTCATAAAACTGCCTCGCGATTTTATTCAAAAAGTAGAACATGAAATCTGGTATAAAAATCTTGCTGGTACTAGTATGAAAAAAATCTCTCAAATCTTATCACCGTATTTTACACCAATTTTTTATGCCACAATTTTAATGAGTTAAACCATGTCTAGAGTAGTGGAGTTTTTAAGCCATAGAATATTTTACTCGCCTTTATAAATATGCACCTTATTTTTATTATCTCCTGCTTTGACCATTCATGGCCAAACTTCGTTAGAAGGTGATTTGGCAAAAGGGGAAGTGCAGAGGAGCCTCAGATCCTCTTTGCTTCCCTTTATGGATGAGAGTTTTTATTGCTGTCAGCCGTAACAAATAGAATAATACATTTTTCCCATATGGCTGGTTGAGTTGTATCAGTCAGTTTAACCAACAAACCCATTGGTCTCATAAAGAGTCTATGGTCTCTTATAAGCAACACATTTCCCTTCATTTAAATAGAAATCACCCACAGGCAAGGAAAGATGTTTTGACGACTGTGGTTCTCCATGAGAGCAGTGTTGTAGTTAATGGGCCAAGGACCTATAAAGCACCAAATTAGATTATATAGCATAAAGAATTATAATACATTCAAAATATTTTCATTTTTTTTTATTACCTTAACATCTGGTCTTGAAGGGTAGGAAAAGTGAATGTCTTTTAATTCAATATTTCCTTTTATGTTATCTGGTTTAAATCCTTCATTTGAGAAGCTGTTGATTGAAGAAGACTGAAAAACAAAATAACGTTGAAAAGAACAATACCGCATAACTTGTGGGACTTTTGTCACTATAATATGTCTACCAGTAACCCCAAAGGGTCCTTGCTCAAGTCTCAAACCTTCAGCCAGAGGGAGAGGATAACTGGGCAAACTTAAATGGTTGGGTCTCACAGCATACCCCATGACCAGACCACCAGACCAGTACTATATGGGGCCCATTTACTTAGTTCGAGTGAAGGAATAGAGGAAAAAAAACTTTGAATTTTGAATGTTTTTTTTTGGCTACTTCGACCATCGAATGGGCTACTTCGACCTTCGACAATGACTTTGACTTCGAATCGAACGATTCAAACTAAAAATTGTTCGACTATTCGACCATTCGATAGTCGAAGAACTGTCTCTTTAAAAACAAAATCAACCCCTTAGTTCGCCACCTAAAACCTACCGAAGTCAATGTTAGCTTCTAAGCTTTTTTAGGTCGAAGAAAAATCGTTCGATCGATGGATTAAAATCCTTCGAATTGCGGTAAATCCTTCGACTTCGATATTCGAAGTCGAAGGATTTCCATTCGGCAGTCGAATATCGAGGGTTAATTAACCCTCGATATTCCATCATAATAAATTTCGATCATAAGTAAATTTGCCCCTAAATGTATTTATTTATTATGAACACATTATTTACATGTTTAACTAAAGCCTTATGTGTTTTGTGCTGCTTCTTCTTATTAACAGGCTTATAGGGGCATACAGTATTTATAAACATTGGCGGAAAACATCAACAGTGATGTTGGCTATAACACCAATCAGATCTTTGCTTCTGTCTTGTAGCTTGTAGGCGACTGTTCAAATCTAATTGATGATTGGTTGCTATGGGCAGCATCCAAATATCAGCCACTCCTCCTGCAAGCCCTGCTCTTTTGCAACCCATCTCAGCCTGTATAGACCTATAGCATTTAAGTACATTTTTAGCAGTACATGCGTAAAATCATCCTTACTGGTGGTGTGACATGATTCCCATTGCCAGAATGAAATGAATAATTTCAATGTATGCCCAAGGTCTCTATGGCCTGAAGGAGCCATGATGCAGGAATTTAATAATTATGAGGTCCAAAAGATGTTTCAATATACTGTATGTTAATGAAAAACATCTCAATCACAAAGGCTCTATAATGATTTTGCCTTGGGTGCCTACAAAGTTATGCAATGTTATTGCTATGGAGAAGATGGATAAACTGAGGGATAGGCTCAGAGGGATATCTGGAAAATTCAGTTATGACAAGTAGGGATGCACCGAATCCACTTTTTTGGATTCGGCCGAACCCCCGAATCCTTCACGAAGGATTCGGCCGAATGCCGAACCGAATCCGAACCCTAATTTGCATATGCAAATTAGGGAAGGGGAAAACATTTTTTACTTCCTTGTTTTCTGACAAACAGTCATGCAATTTCCCTCCCTGCCCCTAATTTGCATATGCAAATTAGGATTCGGATTCGGTTCGGCCGGGCAGAAGGATTCGGCTGAATCCGAATCCTGCTGAAAAAGGCCGAATCCCGAACCGAATCCTGGATTCGGTGCATCCCTAATGACAAGCTGAAACACCTTAAAGGATCTATTCAGTGTAAAAATAAAACTGACTAAGCAAAATAAAAAATGTAGTTAGACAAAAATTTTATATATAAAGGCTGAAGTGAGTGGATGTCTAATATAATAACCAGACCCCAACTTCCTCCTTGCAGCTCTCAAACCTCTTAGTTAGTCAGCGACTTGAAGGGGGCCTAGATTTTTGGCTAGCTAACTATATTGAAAACGTTTTTTTGTTTCAATTTTTACGGTGAACAGTTACTTTAAACATATATTTATTTATATTGCTGGTGACTTTTTATACTAAGCAACCTACATTGCTGCTCCCAAAGTGACATTTAGCCACTAAACTTTATGTAAAGCATAATAAAAACTAAGGATTTATTACTCACTTGAAAGTACTTAACAGATAACTTTTTGGAGAAAACAAATGTAACGAATATTGTATTTAGCCTGGGTTTTTACCTGTTTGATCACTTTAAAGATACTATAAGCAGCACCCCTTGCAACATTAAAGGCTTCAAAGTGAGATGCTGCTTGGCCAATGCAATAACTGCTGTAAGTCACATTGAAGAACACCTGTAATAATAATAATAATGATCATCATAAAAATAATCAGCTTGGTTTACTTTAAACTGTATCCTTAAAAATGTAGATGGCTCACATGGTCTGTGGCTTAGAGCATAAATATTTAGCACTACTTGTCACACTACATCATTCTTATTAATTTACAATGTATTTGTAGCTAAAAATAATATCTCAATTAACTCCTTCCCCTCCAAACTACCCAATGTAGCTTTATACAGTTCCTTTTTTTTGTTGGTCACAGAGTCTCAGCTTTTCCTGTATATAGAAAAGCTGGGTTCCTACTGTAGGGAATATGCAACAGAAATTTTGGCCCCCAATAGGTGAAACATTTTTTCTATTTACCCTGTACTTACTGCCATGACAGCTCCAATTGTGTAAGCATCATCCTCTAAAATTAAGGTCGTGCCATACCAAAATCCAACTCCATAAGTAACATAAAAGGCACCATTTACTAATCCAAGGGACAACTGAGATGCAATTGACTTTTTTATACCAATGTCTTTGGCCTCTCTCAAGTTCACTGTGTATCTGAAACAGCATTCAATAAAAACAGCAAAAAGGCAATGTTAAATTCATATTTTTTTCAAAGTATATACCAAGTGGTATTCTACCTGCCTCTTGGGTAGACTTGGAACATTGTTCTGTAAGACCTATGATGGTTGATAACATCAGAGGCAAAGCCAAATATCCTCTGTAATTACCCATTATCAATATATATAGGACATTAAGACATTTTGATAATTAAGCTACCAAATATTCCCTCTCCTTTTATACAAAACAGGAATTTTTAATGCAATATATTCAAGCTGGCTAACTATGCCTAAGTCACCCCTGGTCTGGCCAGTTCTACACTTAATTTCATCTGATTTATTAAGAATTCTGCTGCTTCAAAATCTATTTTTCATAGGGACTAAATTTTACCTGAAAATTGCTTTCCAAAAACTCCCAAATGGTTGCCCTTTCATTGGCAACCATTTGGATCACCTGACTGTAGCTGATGTAGATGAGGGGCCACTGCTCCTATATAAACTATAGCAAAAAAAAAAAAACAAAAACGCTGTGCTCTCCACAAATTTTTAAACCCTCACGCGGAGATACAATGAGACTGTGACCACGCAATTCATTGTTTAAAGGGGAGGGTATTTTTTAATTTCTTAATGTCCTTCATATATTGATTAATTGTTATATGCAGAGAACCAAGTGTCTCTGCATGAATTTTGTGGTCATATCCTCTTTGTACCCCCACTTAATGGGTGAGTACAACTTTCCTTTTTTTTGCTATGAGAAGCACAGGTTCTTCAGAAGGAAAATGGAGTAATTTTAGAGAGTAGTTTAAATAAATCAGTATTGATTATATGAATAAAATAAAAAATATACGGAAGAGGAGTGCTCTTTTCTATTGATATAAGCTCACCAACCATTAGCAGTCCCTTTTCAATATAAACATGAGATGGGACTGCTAATGGTTCTTCAAGCCAATAAACACATAGGGGCATATTTATCAAGGGTCGATTAGCAAAATGTATTTATTCAAATCGTACGATTGAAGGAATACCGCATTCAATCAAATCTGATTCAAAGTTTTTCCCCCAAAAAACGTTGATTTCTCAATGTCCACCAGTTGACTCCAAATAGGTTCTAGGAGGTCCCCCATAGGCTAAAACAGCACTAAGTCGAAGTTTTTAAGAGACAGTACATGATAAATTTTGATATTCGAATTTCGACGTTTTTTTCAAATTCAAATCAAATTTGGACTTTTCCCTAGTCGAAGTACACAAAAAATAACTCGAAATTCAAAGTTTTTAACTTCGAAAATTCACCTCGACCGTTTATAAATCTGCCCCATAATGTGAACAGCCTTTGCAAAGTGATTGGCTACATGCTGCATTCATACTAGTGTGATCCTCACCTGATTTTCGACATAGCTAAATTAATGTTTAGATACATGGCATCAGATATCATCCCAGAAAATGATTGTCTTGGTTGGGGTGATCATCTACCAGTTTTTCCTATGTGGGTCCAAAATAGCAGCTGAGGTCTGCCTGTAGGACTTTCAGTAATGAAGACTGTGCATATACATTTATAATATGTATCCTCTACTTTCAATAAAACACATATAAATGATATGCATATTTCTGGTGTATTCTGTATTAAACATATGTCAAAATACAGGCAAAATGCAGAGAAAAATCCAAATAGAACCTTTTAATTTCTTTTTCCTGTCCTCCAAATGCTACAACAGTCCTTATTGATGAAAGTACTTCTTGGGCCACTGCACCTGCTTTTGCATAGGCTGTGAGTTCCATAGTGGTTAGGGAAGCCATTATCTAGAATAAGAAAAGTTTTATTATTAGTAGTGGGGTATTATAAATACATCTAGAAATCTAAAAAGCTGCACTCTGCTCCTCGTGCTGGATTTTTAATACAGTGCAAGAGCAGAGTGCTGCTTTACTTGTTAGATGAGCACACTCTTGCGCCACCAGGAAACATGAATGACCCATTTTGTCTTGCTACTGTGCTACTAGCCAAAAATCTCATGAAACAGAATATTTTTCATTATTTATAAAACACAATATGTATCTCTTAGGACACAACTAGAACTGGAAATAATTGTATAACTACTGTAAATGTATATGTATCTATCCTTTAAGGCTGGTGATCAAATGTAATACAAAAGAGATTGCAAACTGAGATGTAATTTCCCACACTGCGTTATTATTTGAAACAAAATTCAGTTTATAATTACACATTTTAGCTGTACAAAGTGATTAAAGTGGCACTTTTAGAGTGCAATGTTGAGTGCACGTTGGGGTGGAGCACACGGCCATTCTGACGTACACTGAGGAGTGAAAAGGAGAAGTGGCAGGTGCTGATGTTTTGAGCGACTGTGAAAAGGAAAGATCTGGGAGACATGAAAGTAATTAGAAAAATCTTAGGTGGGTCAGAAAGATATCTAAGGATGTTCAGAATGAGTTGGAGCAAACCACTATAGGTGTCTTGTGCAACGAATATGTTCTTGTTGCACTAGAAGGTTTTGAGGAGGAAGTCCAAGCATTTACCAGAGGCACTGATAATTCCCCTAACCCTAAAGCATGTACCTGTCAACACTGCTTTATAATTACATTAGCCACGATACACTGTAAGTCCTGAAAAATTCCATTGTGTACAACAGAGCTTATCTGTTATCTGCTGTGTATCCTGTGCCTTTCTCCTTTTTCAGCTTTGAATGGCTGCCCCCATGGATACACAGCAGCTTGTTTATAGAAACTTTAGTAGAGTTTCTGAAGTAAACACACCAGTTTTTCGAGTGCAGCACAACAGTACATTATATTTGCATTACTTTAAAATACTTGGTGTTACTGTTCCTTTAATACCTTTGTCAGTAACTTGCTGCATGTTTTATTAAACTAGGGACTTTGTTACCATGGACTAACCTGGTAATTCGAATAACGTATGAATCGCAAGGACAGTTATGAATAAACAATTATACTGTATTTCTGCATCTCTTTGTGATGAATCAGTTTCAAATGTAATGGGTTTTAATATATAAATAAGGGAGCTGTTTTAACTAAACTTATTATGTATTTTATTTATTTATTGAAAAAACAAAATTAGTGATTTAAAAAAAAAAAAGTACATATTTAGTTAATTTTGTAAGTGAAAAGTAGGAAAAAAAAACTACTGAGGAATCAATGGGTTAAGAACCAACATATTTACAAATGTTAATTCACATTTACATTTTAATTCCCAAACTTTGAAACACAGAAACAAAGAAAATAGTAATTGTGGCATTTGCAAAGGTTTAGTCACCCTTCCACTTGTCCAGTGAGAAACACTGTTTTTGCAGGGTCCCTGATCCTAATTACCTCAGCCCTCATATGTAATAAAATGCACTAAATTTGCCCAGTAGGAATAACATATAACAACCAATAAGATGTTTACGTTTAAACAGGCTAAAATCTGCTGATTGGTTGCTATGGGTTACTGTTCCTGGGCAATCATTGTGCCTTTTATAACATAACCCCTTTCTTAACAATCAGCGGGAGTTGTCACCAATAATTGCAGACATTATTAAAATCTCTGACCTTAACAGCCATGGCACCTGCGTGAGAATCTGAAAATGAAGTTAGGAGATGCCTACAAAGCAGAGAAACTATAAAAAGATTGCAAAACACTTCCACTCACAATATCTACTGCCAATAATGTCATAAAATATGGGGGGACTGTGGAATGAAAGGCAAGATCTGGAAGACCATGAATTCTTTCATTTTGCTCATATATTGACCACCAAATATCAGCAAATTCTGGATGCCAAAGAGAAATAGTCAGCCAAGAAATTGGAGTCTGAAAAGGGGATTTGGCATCTACAAGAAGCCAATGATCCTACACATACCTCTAAAGCAGGGGTCCCCAACCTTTTTCACCCGTGAGCAACATTCAGATGTAAAAAAGAGTTGGGGAGCAACAGAAGCATGAAAAATGTTCCTGGGGTGCCAAATAAGGGCTTTTATTGGCCTTTGGTAGCACCTATGTGGACTGTCAACCTACATTGAGACACTATTTGGCAGTACATATGGATTTTATGCAATCAAAATGTGCCTCCAAGCCTGGAATTCAAAAATAACCACCTGCTTTGAGACCACTGGGAGCAACATCCAAGGGCTTGGAGAGCAACATGTTGCTCACGAGCTACTGGTTGGGGATCACTGCTCTAAAGCTACCATGAACTTCTTTAAGAAAGCTGAGTGTTTTGAAATGGCCAACACAGTGCCCTGACGTAATCATCACAGAAAATATAAGGGTAAATCATTAACATGCAAGATGCCACCCGAAAAACTCAGAATAAGATGTGTGTCCAAACTTGCACATGCCACAATTACTTTTTTTGTTCCTATGTTTTAAAGTTGCTGAAATAAAATGTAACTGAGCATTAACATCTGCAAATATTTTATTTTAACCACTGATTCCCACAATAGTTATTTCCTTGCACAATGAACTAAATGGCACATATGGCCAGAGGTACCCGAGCTTTTGCTTTCAACTGTATGGGGCAGTTTTATCAAGGGTGGAATTTCGTGTTTATGGGAGTTATTTAAAACTCCCATGAACTAAAAAAAAAGCTTGAATATCAGGAAGGCTGCAAACAACTCCAAATTGAGCCCAGGACGTCTTCCATGAGTTAAAACAGGTTTAAGGTGGCGAATAGTTGAACTGGAGTTCTTAAATGGCCAGTGTATTATAAATCTCGAAAACCGAGTTTAATTTTCTAAAAAAGCTTGAATCGAATTTTAACAATTCCCTAGTCTAATTTCACAGTTCTGGCCATAAAAAACTCAAAAAATGTAATTCGAAATTGAATTTTCACTTCTACCCATGATAAATCTGCCCCTACATGTACTGATTGGGCAATTATGTTAGTTTTATATTAATTTCTGGGGCTATAGTCCACTCCATTATTTTCTGTTACATTTCCTATTACTTACCCTTGCGAACATTGCTGATGCCAATGCTAGAAACGGGCTAGTAGCCAACATGACAAGAGCAAGCTTCCACACCATGATTAATCCAATTAAAATGCCAGATACACAGATTGTGATATTTTGAAAAAAATGTCCAACTTTATCTCCTATTCCATCATTTATTTTATTGATGTTTCTGAAAGAAAATGTGAACATTATGTAATCATTAGGAACTTAATACTAAATGTGAGTGTTGAGTAATTAGGCTCACTTACTCAGTGAGTCGGGTGTTAAGATCTCCAGATTTTGTGACATCAAACCAACCAATCTCTTGAGACAACACAGAATGAAAAAAAGCTTTCCTCATTTTTCTTGTCTGTCTGGAAGCAGCTACAACCCAGCAGGAGACCTGGAGATATCCACAGACTAAAACTATAAAACCCAGTCCAGCATAGTACAGGGAGAATCTGGGAAAATAAGAAACCAGTGAATGTCAGTAAGTGGATCTAGATATGTAGTGTCCACATGATCTTTCTACACCAACAGAAAATGTAAAATAGATACATTGTAGTGGCTGAAGATATTAAAACATGAGCTTTCAGAACTGCTTAGGTCCCTGCTTTAGTCGTGGCATAATATACCATGCATTAAGCTGGGACTTTGATTATGTAGCTACTTAAAAAAGAAGGAAAGGTTAAAACTAAGTAAGCCTTATCAGAAAGGTCCACCTAAACATACCAGTAAACCCTCAAATAATGCCCCCGTCCCCGTCAAAAGAAACACTGCATTTCTTTCCTTCTATAGTGTACACATGGGCTTCTGTATCAGACTTCCTGCCTTCAGCTTAAACCTCCTTGCCCCGGGCGTGAGCATGCTCAGTTTGCTCCTCTACCCCCACCCCCTCGCTTCTCTGCTGTAATCTGAGCCCAGAGCTATAAGTAAGCAGGGAGAGACTCAGGCAGGAAGTGATGTCACACCAAGATAATACTGCAGCTGCTATCCTTAACAAAAAGCTTTTTACTCAGGTATGGTAAAAAATTCAGTAGAATAAATATAGCATTCTAGCTTGCACTATTGCAGCAAATCTATTGGCAATATAATGCCTCCGTACCTTTCCTTCTCCTTTAAGTCAGTTAAAATTAAAACCAACTTTCAATCTATCTTTGCATAAAAATTAAATAAATTATATGAAATAGCATTCAAAACTTACATTTGAATTTCTTCTTCTATTGGTTTAAACTTCGCACATACCGCTGAAGAAACAAAAATTAAAGATTCATTAAAGAACAGGGACAGGTGAGAAGAATTTAACAACTAGAATTCCAAGGGTGAGGGAAGCAAACCCCCTTAACTCAACGAGCGAAACACAATGGTGCACCTGAATATTATTAATCCAGGGGTCTTACAGGAGTTCTGAAGAGATGAGTTGTGGCACAGGAAGCTGTCAGACATTTCCCCAAACACAACATTCAGGAGAGGGTAACAGGAACCACATCCAATAGCGCCCAACGTTCCAATAATCATTAAGAAAATATCCAGCCAGTCTGCAAATTGGAACTAGTAGGAGATAATTAATGAGTAACAAAGAGACAAAAAAAAACCAAAAACAATGTAATCAAGTGTGTAACTGCAGAGAAAACAGATTCTGTGGCTGCAGGGGAGGGGGGAGCAGGAGGTATAGGGGCCCCATGAAGTCCTAATTCATATACAATTTCAATAAATTGATAAAACAGGTCAGCCTCTAGACATTTTAGTTCCCTGAAAAATTATTTGCTGTGGGGCCCAGTGATATCTAGTTACGCCACTGAATGTAATGTTTTTGACTATAGAAATTCCTTGCAGATTGTGCCATGACTGGTATCAAATAGTGATGGGCGAATTCACGAAACAGCGTCTATTTTTTGGACACCGGCGTCCGTTTTTTCAGATGCCGCTGCAGATTCGCCAGCGAATTTTGCGGCTGTTTCGCGAATTTATTCGCCGGCGGCAAATCACTCATAAATATGCCCATCACTAGTATGAAACATAGACCACTACTGTTGCAAGGCAGCAAAGCTAGCCATTGCCCTAATATGCTTCTGTTCAAATACTATGTATTTTTGGTGAACATTTTCCATAGGAAGTTGGAGTATTTAAATACATGTTTATAAAAGCCACATGCATCTAGATAGATAGATGATAGATACATCGATAGATCGATAGACAGACAGATGATAGATAGATGATAGATACAGTAGATAGATAGACAGATGATAGAAAGATGATAGATAGATAGATAGATAGATAGATAGATAGATAGATAGATAGATAGATAGATAGATGATAGATGGATGATAGATAGATGATAAATAGAGAGACAGACAGACAGACAGACAGATATAGATAGACAGACAGACAGATAGATAGATGATATATAGAGATAGATAGATGATAGATAGATAGACAATAGATAGATAGATAGATAGATAGATAGATAGATAGATAGATAGATAGATAGATAGATAGATAGATAGATAGAAAGATAGATGATAGATAGATGTTAGATAGCAAATGTTAACTGAACAAAGTAAAAAATAATTGAGAGACTTACAATGCTGATTGGACCGATTACTTGTTCCTGTTTATTTTTTTCATTTTCTTTCCTTTAAACAACAGAAAATAATAAGTTATGGATTAGCAGCCTGCTGTGGGGATTATTCTCTCACCCTCACATTAAACATGAAACAGATAATTACACATTTTCTGGACATAAATTGTCATAAGATTCATTGTTTAAAGGAGAAAGAACGGCTCTATTTACCTGGGGTGCCAAAAGTTAGGCACCCGAAGTGATTGTGTATACTTACCTCACACCCCTGGCCAGTGCTCCTATCAGCAGAAAACTACACCAGCACGGGGTTCTTCCAGCAAGCACCACAAAGCGATCGGTTTCTGTGGTGCTCGCTGGAAGAACCCCCTACCAGTGCAGTTTTCTCCTAATAGGACACCGGCCCGGGGTGTGAGGTAAGTAAATATAATCACTTGGGGATGCCTATCTTTAGGCACCCAGAATTAAAGGGATCCTGTCATGGGAAACATGTTTTTTTCAAAACACATCAGTTAATAGTGCTACTCCAGCAGAATTCTACACTGAAATCCATTTCTCAAAAGAGCAAACATCTGGTTACCTTCCCATTGTTCTTTTGTTTGGCTGCTGGGGAGAAAAGGGAGGGGGTGATGTCACTCCAACTTGCAGTACAGCAGTAAAGAGTGATTCAAGTTTATCAGAGCACAAGTCACATGACTTGGGGCAGCTGGGAAATTAACAATATTTCTAGCCCCATGTCAGATTTCAAAATTGAATATAAAAAAATCTGTTTGCTCTTTTGAGAAACAGATTTTAGTGCAGAATTCTGCTAGAGCAGCACTATTATTTGATTAATTTTGAAAAAAAGTTTTTTCCCCATGACAGCATCCCTTTAAATAGGCCTTTCCTTCTCCTTTACAATTTGTTGTCCCTACTGTTTTAAAAAAAATGCCTGTACAGGTAGAACATGTCAAAACTCCAGGCAGCACAAACAATAATACTCATGCAATTATGATACTTACGTTGTCTCCTCCTGTGCTTTATCCAGTAAAGTATCTGTTGTTTTAGATATATTGACTACATACTCAGTGTCCATGTCTTCTTTGGGTTTTCACGCTGATACAGGTAGCCACAAGGCACTAGGTAAGGAAATAGTTAAAATGACAGCATTTACATTAAGTTCAATGGTAAGTGTTTGGCATCAATTAAAAGTAATATAAGGGGCCATGTTACTTTTGTGTCTAAACAAATAAAGAGATCAATATATGCTTTTACAAAGCCGTATATTAGATCAATATAAAATGTAATGGTGATATTTCTGATTCTTAAAAATAAAAATGTTTTCGTCCTTTAAAAATGTTGTTGAATTTTTATTTCTGTGAATACAGTATATAAATAAAGTAAATTACCTATTTTTCATAATATAAAGAAGCATATTCATACATTTATGATAATACAGCTGATTTCAAAAGCCCCATTGACCCTTATGTGTTGTTTATACAAATGGCCTGTAGATGTCACTGTGCTCAAGACTTATACTGTGCATACTTTCTATACAGCTTGTGGAGTTAGAGTTGCTTACTGTTGTGTAATGGCTGCATGAACCTGTTAATAAAGCACAGTTATAATCTACTCATCCTCGGCTACCAAAACATAACCCCTTAACTTTTCTAATACAAACTTTATATATAGTTTTATGGCGATTCCTGATTTTTATAGATCAAAATTCCACAGGAGTAAAATACCACATTTTAAAATCAGCACACCTGAAATAAAAATACTAGAATGCCACAGGAAAGAGGCCTTAACAGTAGGATGACCCCAGAGTACTATATTTTTGGAAGATACACATTCTGGCAGATTAAGTGGGTTAGTATGTTTTTCTACTACTTAGTACCAATTTGCAAATCTTAGCTACAGTAACGATTTATACAAACTTTTTGAAACGAACATCAAAAAATCCAAGCTTGATTGTACTTCCTAAATAAGCTTTATAGCTCCAAAGTTCCAACTCTAGCTGAGTTAAATATTAAACAATGAAATGTCATGGTGACCCAGTCTAGTTTCCTACTGCCTGTGTAATCGAATGGAACACAACACCATTGACCTTATTTCAAACTTTGGTTTAAATAGCTTGAACCAAAATTGAAAGTATACATATTCAATTAGAAAAGTTGTTCTATAATTCAAAATCCAACAATACTGGCAAGGACATAAGGATTGGACTGGCAAGGACATAAGGATTGGGGCAAGTGAGCCTGGGCAATAAAGGGGGGTTAATTTTGGATTATTTGGATAGAGTCCATGGGAGATGGCCTTTCCGTAATTTGGAGCTTTCTAGATAACGGGTTTTCAGATAATGATCCCATATCTGTACACAGCTTGATAAATGCACTTTTTTTATACAGCTGTAGGGATGTGAAGATCTTAGACACCCTTACACATTACAGACAGGCACATCCCTAGTAATATGGACGCCTAAAAGGTCCTTATGGGGACCTTGTGCTTATATAACCCCTGTAGTTAACACAGTGTACACCAGATGGTGCTGTGCCAGAGTATAAAAGGCTTAGGAACCATGAGTTCTGGGTCCATTGCTTTAGCCCAACCAAGCAGGCTGGAAGGGAATGGGTAGTGTCAACCCTAGGCGCCTTGGCCCTAGTAATTAGACAGCTATAGACAGTGATCTATACTAATTATAGATCACTCTAGGAGTGATAGAGAGGCTAGATAGTTGAGCAGCTCAAGGCTCCGCCGAAATAGATTAGAGGGATTAAGATCCCAGGGTATTACTGACCTGGAGTAAGGACTAAAGTGTTGAGATAGGGATGATAGGAATTCCCCTAGTCTGCCACTGGAAGATATCCTGAAAACTGGGCAATACCCCTCACACGCTGCCAATTCTCTGCTGTGTAATCCCTAGCTGTAGGGATTCAGCCTATACGTGCTGTGAGTATATGCTTCCTTTATGCTGCGGTGTATTGAATTGCCTTTTTTTTACACAGTTTGATAACTAGGCCCCAATATATCATACCTCCCAACATTTTTGAAATAGAAAGAGGTACAAAAAGATTTGGCATTGGAACACAGCCAAAATGTTTTGACCAAGCCCATTTTGACCACACTCCTAATTACCATGTTAATTTTACACAATTTGGCAGGTTATGAAAGTTTGAACGCATTTCTTTGGCTTTGCTAAAGAAAGTGAATTGCCCTTAAGGGTTAGTTCACATGAGGAGATTCGGGAGATTTTGTCACCTGGCGACTAATCTCCTCTTTTTTTGGGCGACAATCTTCCCATCCGCTATAATGAAAAGTCGTCTGCGCTGAAGCACACGCGGCGCTTCATTTTCCGAAATCAGCCGACAAAATCTCCCGAATCTCCTTGTGTGAACTAACCCTTAAGCTATATTCAGCTGCCACGTATTCTGGGTTCTCTGCCAAAAGCCAAGTAAGTTTCAGAAACTCTGTATCTTTTTCTGGCTGTTCAGTGCAGGAGATCAAAGAGAAAGTTGGGACATTTCAATACTGCGGGTTGAGCTGTCAAAATCGTTACAGTTGGGAGGTATGATATATTACAGGCATAACAAGACCTTTCTCAGGCATGTATAATTTCTAGTAAAGCACCAGCTTATAAAAAGACATAGGAAGTCCCACCCACTAGTCACAACCAAACTTTAGTTGTTTCACAGCCAACCCATTCATCAGCGAATTGGCAGTTCTTTATTTTAGAACAGTAATAACTTTACTGCTGATGCAAATGCCAAAGTCTGTGCAAAGTCAACATACCTGTATAAATAAAGTTAGATACTGTATATATACCTAGGCACAGCCCATATTTAGGTCCTATCTTAAGACCATGATACTACAGTACATGAAATAATGATCATACTTACCCAAGGACCAGACCATATTTAGAAACAAGGCTCCAATAATCATTCATGCTCATCAGGATTGGAGTATTAAGTTTCTTTAAAGCAAAACCTTTTGTAGTATGTATGGGGTTACTTATCAATATCACATTTTTTAAATTTTTTAAAATAAAAAAGTCCGACCAAACTAGAATCCCCGATTATTATTATTATTAACAGGTATTGATATAGCGCCAACGATGTGACCTTATTTATTATTAAAGAAGCACAATTAAATTGGATTGAATACAAACTCGATGGGGTGTGGCCTGCATGGAGTTGAGTAGGCAGCACACAGAGAGCTCCGTGCGGGGCCGCTTAAATCCTGCATTATCCTGACCAGGGCTCAACCTGATATTGCTGCCGGACCAGGAGAACATCTTTAAAAGACCGATGCTGAAGTCGGATGGTGCGGAGAGGTAGAGCTAAGCGCGCCTCAATGGTTAGAACGCAACAACAGCAGGCCGTGAATTCCCAAGATGGCGTCGGTATGAGCGCGCCACGCGCCGGAGGCAGAAGGGAGAAGTGAAGGGGCTGCACAAAAGTTGGCGCAGTTTGCCCGGACTCCCTTACCTACCACCAACCCTCCAGGTATGTCGTCTGGGGTGCAAGATCCTGCGCTACAGGCTGGGGAAGAGGGAGACGAGGCCCCATCACCCTCACCAGAACCCCTCACGGTACCCACTGAACCAACGCTGATGGAAGTCCTCCAAACTATTACAGTAACCCATACTGCACTAGTTGGCAAGATGGACGAACTAAAAACTGACTTTGCTATACTCAAGCACGACGTGCAAAAGATCAGGGAAAGAACGGGAGAGGTGGAAAGGAGGGTTGGCAACCTTGAAGATGTTGCTGTGCCACTCCCGGCCCGCATTACTTCGACCGAGAATCAAATTGCACAACTGGAACAAAAGGCGGATGATCTTGAAAATCGCCTGAGGCGCAATAATATTCGCATTTTGGGCCTGCCAGAGAGAGTGGAGGGCACCAACACTGAGAAATTTGTGGAACAATGGCTGACTAACAAATTTGGGCAAGCGGCCTTCTCCGTGGCCTTTACTGTGGAACGGGCGCACAGGATCCCAGGGAAGCAGCCACCTCCTGGAGCACATCCCAGGCCCTTAATCGCACGTCTCCTTAACTACCGGGAAAGGGATGCTGCACTGTCTGAAGCGAGGAAAGCAGGTGAAATTATGCACGAAAATCACAGAATATCCATATATCCTGATTTTTCTACGGAAGTGAGGAAGCAAAGAGCCAAATTTACCTTTAACGAACTCCTTGCAACTCTGGACAGGTAACGTTTACAGTGTGAAGGGACGCTACTTGATGTGGACAGCAATTTGATAGCTCTGTTGCCCTAAGAACTACTTGTCACCAGGCTCTCACGGTTTAGCTTCTCAAACCTTTATAGTCACTAACCCCTACATCAGTTTAATCCAAGTTGTACTTTTTGGGTATACAAACTCACCCTACTGATAGTATGGAGTGGGTGGGGAGGGGGAGAAATGGTTATGGGCGTTTAGAAGTTTTTGTTATGGTGTCTTCTCTCACAAGCCCTTTAGATATGTACCGGACTGCCAAATGTCTAGAGTTATGATGGTACACTGTTGTACACAATTTTTACTTGATAGATATGGCTATGGTTAAATGTTTATCAAGGTATGTCAGAGGTCTTGGGGATGTGATCAAGCGGAGACTGGTCCTCGACTTTGCTCGCAGAACCAAACCTCACTTTATTTTGTTGCAGGAAACCCATCTGGTAGGCAGCAAAACACTGGCACTCAAAAAACCATGGATAGGGTTAATGTATCACTTTCTCTATTCCAATTACTCGAGGGGGGTGACTGTAATGGTATGCAAATCGTGTCCGTTTGTGCTTGAGAGGGTGGTCACAGACAGGTGCGGCAAATATGTGATTCTTCATGGTACTTTAATGGGAAAGAAATTTACATTGGTAAACGTATACATCCCGCCACCCTTTGAAGACGAGGTGTTATATGAGGTAATGGACAAAATTCTTACTCTCCTCCCCTTTCCAATGCTTCTGATGGGAGACTTTAATGCTATGCATGTTACCCGACTAGTCATAATAACCTTTCTAGAATAGATCTAGCTTTAGGGTGTGCAGAGACTAACAAAATGGTGCAGAACGTAGAAATCCTCACCAGAGGTATCTCGGACCATTCCCCCCTGCTTCTCGAGTTACAAATCTCTATGGAACCTGCGGACAGGTTATGGAGATTGAGTCCCTACTGGGTGAATCATGAGCAACGGACTGAACCCATCCATACTAGTATAGAGTCATTCCTGGCAATAAATGGGGAGGAGGTTCCCTTAGATATAACTTGGGACGCTTTCAAAGCTTTCATGAGAGGTGAATACATTAGCAATATCAAAGCATTAACACACAGCTTTGCAGCAGACATTAAGGCCAAGACTAGGGAGGTGGTTGCAGCGGAGGCGGAGTATGTACTGCAACCTATTGACGCAAAGCTTAGGGACTGGCAAAACAGCCAAAGGTCTTTGTCACTAGCCCAAATGGAACTAATCAAGAAACGAGCCCTATACCAGAGAGCCAATATCTTTGAGCATGGGGATAAAAATGGGAAACTCTTAGCACTGTTAGCCAAGGAAGAAAATATGTCCATTGCCATCCCGGCAGTAAAGCTTACTACAGGGGAAACCGTCTCTACGCCAAGGGAAATCAATGATAGGTTTACGCAATATTATAAGGATTTATATGCTACAAAATTAACTGCTTCCCGAGAGGAGATTAGGAGTTATCTGCAGGGAATGAATCTACCCAGACTGGACAAACAGATTTCTGTCTCGTTAGCACAGGAAATAACGCAGACAGAAGTGGAAAATGCTATTAATGCCTCTCCCGCTGGGAAAACCCCAGGGTTAGATGGTATACCAATGGAGTGGTATAAGAAGCACATTAAACGAATCGCTCCACTTTTAGTACAATTGTTCAATGGGGTGCTTACAGGGAAAAATAGATGGTGAAGCAGAGCGCACTCCTCAGTGTAATCAATGACGCCCGGTGCTCAGGGTAGAGGGCTCGGCAACCCCCTCGGTAAAGGCTTCCAAAAAGGTACACTGGCACACAGGGCAATTGAAAAAGCAGGGTTACCCCTTGCTACATTTATTTAAACGGACATGCTACAGGGACGCATTTACCAACATCTATGAGAGAATACAAACTCGATAAAATTAAGCGAAAACCCGAGTCGTATGATTTTACCAGAGTTTTTGTCAAATAATACGTTTTTTTTGGGCTTTTTGCTATGAAGCTTAAATTTTTCGTATTTTGCCTGAAAACTCCAAAAAAGTCGGATTTTCTGGCTAATTCCGGTGCAGACCACAGAAACTTCCAAATACAATAGGGACCTCTCCCATTGACTTATATACAACCTCGGCAAATCTGAAATGCTGGATTTTCGGATTCTGACTTTTTGCAGCATCGGGCTTCAAGTTTTTTTTTCACAAAAAATTAGTATTTTTTTTACCAGCCATGTCTTTTGTGTGTGGTCTGGACATACTGGATATGCATGTGTTAGTGGAACTTGCAATGTTACAATTCCCAATGTTTCCTTATAACATTTGAGCATATTTAAGATTATGTGACTCATTTTATTTTACAAACCTTTCCAATGAAAAGATAATGTGTAAATGGATCTTACACAGATAATATAGTGTGGAACAATACACTGATGATCCCCACCCCTACCTCAACAGCAAGTAGGAATAGCTAATAGCTTTCAACAAATAGAAAACTCCCTTCTCACAGTAGGTGCTTTATTACAGACTTGCAGACAGAACATATTTCAAGCTCATTAGTGGGTTTCCCCATTGCTGAAAGTTATTGTGTACATTTCATGCTGACACATCTGCTGATCTGAGGCATGAGTAACATAAATCATATTTTGGAAATTATACAACAAATATTGATAATTGTGGTGAAATTGACTGTACGCTTTATCCAACATTTGCATGATCACACCAAATGCTTGGTGTCCTGCTCCCATGGTTGAAATATGGGAGCTGCAGTTTTACGGGTTAGTTATTCAGCTCTGAATACCTGAAATCCGAAAAATTCTTTTTTTTTGGACCTTAAAAAAAATCGGAATTCTTCAGGATTTATTAAAGTCTGATGGTATGAAAACTCAGAATCTGAAAAGCCGGCATCTCAAAGCTCTCGGGGTCCTGTATTAATCAATGGGGAAGGTCCCAGTGTCTGCGCTGCTGTCAGTACCGATATCCGATAATTTCGGGGGGTTTTGGGCCAAAAAGTTTGAAATTTCAGAAAAGTTTTTGGTTTTTGCAGAAAAACTTCAGACTTTTTGGGCAAAGGTCTGAAGTTCACCTAACCTATTTTTTGGAATGATAAATAAGGTCCATTTGGGAATTCGGAGTTGCTGAGATTTTTATCTTAGAAATACTTAGATAAATTTCAGAGCTTGATAAATAACCTCCTAACAGTATTAGGAAAGAATCAGCTTTGATAATCCATGTGTTAAGCGCCATGAAAGTGCAGCAGTTGATCCATGCATAAAAACTAGGAATGAAGTAACTGATATATAAAAATAAAGTTGCACAAGGAAACATATATTTACATACAGAGGAAATGTGTATTCTAGAAAGAAGCAGCCATTGTTACAGGTTACAGATTTACTGTTACAGACACCTGATACTATTTCATGAAGATATAGTGATTCAGGCTGCAAGACGTAGCGTCAGATGGCCTCTGAGGCTGGAGTAGTCGGCCCCAAGCCTATGAGCTAGACTTGGAGGGTCTGCATCTCCAAAATCTGTAATTCTGTGTGCTCACGTTATAGACAACGTTGGGAGCTAGATGTGAGGAGTCGAGGGGGTTATCGTGCTCACGTTATGTACAGCGTTGTGAGCAATACCCTGAAGGTTTTAAAGCCTTGTTGTGTGCTTGGCTAGGAGAGCCTGGAGCTT
This sequence comes from Xenopus petersii, assembly GCA_038501925.1. Taxonomy (NCBI): domain Eukaryota; kingdom Metazoa; phylum Chordata; class Amphibia; order Anura; family Pipidae; genus Xenopus; species Xenopus petersii. The sequence goes on from CM076682.1 coordinate 127,636,938, forward strand.
CTTAAAGGGATACTGTCATGGGAAAAAAACAATTTTTCAAAATGAATCAGTTAATAGTGCTGATCCAGCAGAGTTCTGCACTGAAATCCATTTCGCAAAAGAGCAAACAGATTTTTTTATATTCAATTTTGAAATCTGACATGGGGCTAGACATCTTGTCAATTTCACAGCTGCCCCAAGACTTGTGCTCTGATAAACTTTAATCACTCTCTACTGCTGTACTGCAAGTTAGAGTGATATCACCCCCTCCCTTTTCCCCCCAGCAGCCAAACAAAAGAACAATGGGAAGGTAAACAGATAATAGCTCCCTAACACAAGATAACAGCTGTCTGGTAGATCTAAGAATAGCACTCAATAGTAAAAACCCATGTCCCACTGAGACACATTCAGTTACATTGAGATGGAAAACAGCAGCCTGCCAGAAAGCATTTCTCTCCTAAAGTGCAGGCACAAGTCACATGACTGGGGGCAGCTGGGAAATTGACAAAATGTCTAGCCCCATGTCAGATTTCAAAATTGAATATAAAAAAATCTGTTTGCTCTTTTGAGAAATGGATTTCAGTGCAGAATTCTGCTGGAGCAGCACTATTAACTGGTTCATTTTGAAAAAAATGTTTTTCCCACGACAGTATCCCTTTAAGACTTTGTTGCTGTGGATGTCTGTTCCAGCTCTGCGTGAGCCTACCCATCTGTGTGAATCCCCAGGGTGAAGGTTGCTTGAGGGAGGGTAGAAAAAGAATAAGATCCAGCGATCTCCTGTTTGGGAAACAGGCTGTTTGTGTGCCTGCCACGTGGGAGCAAGTACTTTCCAGTGGGAAAGGTATTTGGGCAGGTAGTGCTACCTGGGACATTGATACTCTTTTGGAGAAAAGGGACTGAGACTCTCTGATTCTGCCAAAGGGAGTAGTGCGGGACTTTGCCTGGTACGGAGGGCCAGGAAATGGACTGCCACAGGTTCCCAGGGGAGTGGGTCATTTATGTATGATGTTAATGCAGTTTTACTTACCCTTTAATTTACACTTTCTTTATATAAAGTTGATGTTTTTATAAAAGCGAAGCATGTATTGAGTGTTATTCCTAATGGGCCACCCACAGGTGTATTCCCCCGATTCCATTAGGTGGAGGCACTACCGGAGAAGAATTCGCAGTACCCTTTAACCTTGCAAAGGGGACTCAGGACCTGTAAGTCGTTAATAATGTACAACCTTGGCACCAGGGGGATCGCCAAGAGGGTGTTACATTAACTTTTAAAGAGAACTTTGCATCCTTCCATGCTCTGTTGCACAGATATCCTCAGACACAAACCTGTGTGTTCCTGGCTGTATCATGGACTGCTGGTGCCTGGGATTTGCTCAGATGGAGTGTTTAGTTAGTTCCTGGGCATTTGTTCTCGACACTTACACACTCCCTCTCCCTTGTAATTATCTCTTCCTTTTAGTAATACAATGAGCAAAATGTTTGTTCTTAGGTTCACATGACAAACCACTGAGATTACTCACAACAATAACCCATATACTGTAATAAATAGCCTGATTCTCAGTATTATTATGGAAACATTCATTTAAGCACTGCTTCACACAAACGCCTCACAATAAATGTTTCTTTATAATAAGAGGTTGATTACATTTTGCTGTAGTCTTAAGCATCAAGTATGCAATACAAGTAAATGTTGCATGCAAAACACCCTTTTGATTTCTGTGGATATACCCCAATACCCTCCATGTTGGGACCACAACCACAAAGTTGAAACTAGCCTGTCTCTTATATCAGCTCCCTGTCTATATCCTATCACATGCTTGCCCTATAGCAGATACCCATGGAGTGTTATATAGACCACAGGAATTTTATATCTGTATTATGCTCTAAGCTGTAGGACCCCTACCAACAAAGTATGTGAATTATAGGTTAGTGCCACTTAATGCTCAGAAAAGAAATGACAAAAATCTACCCATAATAAATATATGTATTTTACCTCCTTAGACACTGTTTAACCTTTCACCTGTTGTGGCTCCATTTTTATTTCTCCTCTGCTGAACTCATATTATCAATGTTTTTGTGCTCTATTGTTCCCTTCTCCCTGCTGCACCATTATTCATACATTTTTCTTCTATTGTGCCCATCTGGCTTGATGTTACTCCTGAAAATTATGCCAGGCACATGCAAACAATACAACTTACTGCACACTTGCCAACACAACATTTAAGAAGAAAAAACAGCGGAGCACCGTGAGAGTCCAGTAAAAGTATTAAAAATAGAAAATTTTATTCAGTAAGCATGTAAAAACAAGTTACAGCAGCAGTTCACCCTGGCTGCCCGCTTAAGTGCTCCCACTAAACAATTTTTTCTGGACAACACAACATTTACCCTGCATTAAATTACCTGTGGGGGATCAGACCACTTGGGGTGGTTCACCTTTAAGTTAACTTTAGGTATATTATAGAATGGTCAGGTCTAAGCAACTTTTCAATTGTCCTTAATTTTTTATAGTTTTTGAACTATTTGCCTTCTTATTCTGATGCTTTTCAGCCTTCAAATGGCAGTCACTGCCCCCATCTAAAAAACAAATGCTCTGTAAGGCTACAAATGTAGTGTTATTGGTACTTTTTATTACTTTTCTTTCTACTCAGGCCTTCTCCTATTCCTATTTCAGTCTCTTATTCAAATCAATGCATGGTTGCTAGGGTAGTTTGGACCCTAGCAACCAGATTGCAGAACTTGCAAACTGGAGCTGCTGCTGAATAAAAAGCTACATAACTCAAAAACCACAAATAATAAAAAACTAAAACCAAATGCAAATTGTCTCAGAATATCACTCCCTACATCATACTAACAGTTAACTTAGAAGTCAACAACTTAAAATGGATTGGGGCTCCTTTGCCTTTCTAAAGCATGACACACTTTGCCCTGCTAAAGTGTAGGGCCCAAGGGTGCTGTCCCTGTCATTCCCCTACATCTGAGATTACTAGCAATTCTGGTTACACAATCAGACACAGATAAATAAATAAGCATGTCATGGCTTTATATATAATGATATAAGTGAGGGTACAAAGCTTTCATTTTAGAATTGAGCCAATGCTTGCCATGTAGCAGGTGACCTGCTATTATCATCTGCAGTGTCGGACTGGCCCACTGGGATACCAGGAAAACTCCCGGTGGGCCCAGGTGTCAGTGGGCCTCTTGCTTCTGACCATTTGGCCTATTCCATGGTCATTCCATATTTCTTTATGGGAACAAAGAGGCTTAATAATGGAAGGATAGAGTATAGTATGTAGAGAAAAGAGACTAGGAGAATAAAGAGGTTGAGTGAGGAGAGGAGATATAATAGTTTGCAAAGTGGGCCCTCAGCCTAAGGTTTTCTGGTGGGCCCCTGGCATCCCAGTCCGACACTATCTGTTTAGCAATGTTTTAATGCTCATTAATACACACAATTATTATTATATATGAAATTGGGGAATCAGTATATTTTCTGAGTTATTGTTTCTTTCCTGACAACTCTGAATGGTATTGGTAAAGAAATGGTAAAGTTGGAGGTGACTGGGTACATCTTTGTCAGTTTGGTTAATCGGAACAGTAGAAAGTGAAGAGTATCTTTTGCTGCTCTTCACTTGCTGAAGCACCATGAACTGGTTGACATGTTACATTGGCAGATGAACTCGACAACCAAAAGAATGGATTCCCTAGTGGTTTCTAGTGGTTTCTCGCGGCGTTTCGATTTCCGAAGTCGCCCGAAGTTTCCTCACGAAACAGGCGTTTTTTCATTAAAGCCGCCAGAAGACACGGGGAAGCAGTTTGAGGAGATTAGTCACCCAAAGAAGAGGCGATTAGTCAACGGGCGACTAAATCTCCCCGTGCCCTTACCCTCAAACTGCAATGTGCATTGCAAGAGTTACAAAATGCAGCCAGTTGTTAAAGTGTACATTGAAAGATAAACACATTATGCAGCTGTTCTACAGTATTAAAATCCTCATGGCTTCACTGTGGTTAGAGTCATGTCAGGAAGTCACTAGCAGGCATTTATTCTCACTTGGGCAAAGTGAAACATGCCAAAAGTCACATTTATGTACACCAAATAAGGACAGCGAGAATTACAAAATATACGCACTTAGTGGCCCAAACCACAGGGTATAATCCCGCTGTCCTAGAATCATTCATTTAGATGCATAGCTATCCATCAATATTACAACTCAACCAGAAAAGGCTACCTATAACACAAGACAGTAGGTAGGAGTGGTAAAACAAAGGTACATTAAAGGAACAGTTCACTGTAAAAGTAAAAACTGGGTAAATAGATAGGCTGTGCAAAAATGCCAAAAATGTAATGTATAAAGGCTGGAGTGACTGGATGTCGCTGGTTTTTTCAAGGTGAAAATAAATATTCATTCCAGTGAATATGACTTTTCTGGTGTTTTAAACATACACACCCCATTTGTTTTAACAAACAATAAATACAGAATTATCTAGGAACCCGGAGGATGTATTAAAAAAAACAGTAGAGTACAGAACTTTTGCAGGACAAGAGGCCTACCCTGTTTAGTTTCTTACTAGCAAATCGACGAGACTTCCCAATCCCCCACCTTCTGACCATCCATACCCACTTTGTATTATTTGGTATTGTTTTTACCTTTGCTTTCACTTAACACTTGACTGTATATAATGGACATTTATATGGTAATGGAGGTTTACAGCCTTTCTTCAAGAAAAAAACAACAATGACGAGAACGTAGCCCCAAGTGAAAATAAAAATTGCATGGCATTCAAACTTTAACCCAGTCAATAACCTTCTGTTTGAATAATAATTTATTTATTATATATACACTATCGGTCATAACTACCAAACAGAAGTGCCTTAACTTATGTAATGATTAATAACCCCCCTCCTTTGTTGTTGTTTCACTCTACTTTCCTTCACTCCCATGGGACAGTCCCAGCTAACTTACATTGTTTTGGAAATTCCCTTAGCAATGATCAAATACTACACACATATACTTTCCCAAATAAAACCCAATGTACTGTATTTATAAGGCCCAGTGTAAAATACCTGCAAAGGCAACAGTGCATGGAGTGAACTAGGGACATTATGCTGCCACAAGATTAGGAGGGAGGGTACCATTAAATCTGTACTGAAGCCAAGGCTGCAAGATCTTCAGTAGTATCCTTTGGGTGTTCTTTGTAGCTATCCCAGTTAATATTTCGTCAATAAAGATCCAATCTACCTTATTTTTAAACAGTGTAAAGTTGATGGTGGGTGATTTGCAAGCTTTGGCAATCGATTGCCTAGCCGCCAGGAATATGTGATTTAACAGTTTTAGCTTCAGTTTCGGGACTGCCTTAGGAGGCACAGCCAGTAGGGCTTCTTGAGGGGCCTTAGTTAAATTCAAGTGTAAAACAGAGAATATAAGGTTGTAGACCCGCACCCAAAATCGGGCCACCCTCTGGCAAATCCACAAAATGTGAGCCATAGTCCCTGGAGAGGAGCAGCCACGAAAGCATTGATCGTTAGGACTATGATGGATCTTAGCCAGTCTGACGCGAGTCAGGTTTAAACCAAATTTTTAATGCATCAGCTTCAATCATTTTCAATAGCTTTATAAATAGACCATTGTGTATCCTGTAAACCTAAGGAAAGATTTTTTTATATCTAGAATAAACAAGCTCAGATCAGATGATGATTCCCCTCCCTCATAAACTTAGTAATCCTTCTCAGAAAGCTTACAGAATCACTAATGTCCTGATGGGATAGTGGGGCACAGAACAGTGTAAACCATTTTCAGGGGGTCTTGTTATATATACAGAGTCCACTCTGAAGTACTCTGCAATGCATTCTTTTTATATTATATATATTTTAAGCCTTTTTCTTCCTCTAACCAGAATGATTTTAGTCACATGGCCAGCATGACCTTAAAGAGCCTAAAAAACAACCAAGGGAAGTTGAAGGATTATACCATGTGATACAAACAATAACATAGTCAGAAAATGATGATTGGTGCTTAATGCCAAAGATTTCAATAAACAGTGCGTCATCCTTTAGAAACTTGGGCATATATAAACCAAATAGATATGGCTACCTATATACTCCCCTGGATTTCTGAAAAATTGCTCAATTTTGAACCCCCATCCCTGGTCATTAAAGGCACTATCAATAGGCCACACCCACATTTTCCAATGGTGAGATATGAATGCCGCAAATTCAAAGTTGACTTCTCCATAAATATTGATATATATATATATATAAATATATATATATATATATATATATATATATATATATATATATATATATATATATATATATATATATATATATGATTTACTTCCATTGACCTCTTTATTCAAGATCAAATTCAAGATCAGTTTGGAAGAATTTTGAATGGTAATTTAATCTATAAATAAAATAAAGAGTTAATCTCTGAATTAACTTTTAGTATTATAAGTGATATTCTGAGATAAATTGTTTTAAATTGTTATTTTTTTTTTTTAGTTATTAAGCAGCTCTCCAGTTTGTAATATCAGTAATCTGGTCGCTAGGCTGCAAAGTACCCTAGTAACCATGAACTGATTTGAATAAGAGACTGGCCCTGCATAGAAAGACGAGTAATAAAAAGTAGCAGTAAGAAAAATCTGTAGCTTTACACAGCATTTGTTTTTAGATGGGGTCAGTGACCCCATTTGAAAGCTGGAAAGAGTTAGAAGAAGAAGGCAAATAATTCAAAAACTTTAAAAAAGAAAAAATGAAGACCAATTGAAAAGTTGTTTAAAATGAGCTTTTCTAAAGGTTAAAGTGGACCTGTCACCCAGAGACAAAAAGCTGTTTAATAAAAGTCCTTTTCAAATGAAACATGAAATCCAATTTCTATTTTTTAATCATAGCTGTTGTAAGCTCATTTAAAAATCTCAGCTGTCAATCAAATATTGTCTGCCCCCTCCTCTATGCTTTAGGCTAAAGTCTAACTAAAGTCTAACTAAAGTAGCTAGAAATGTTGTACATTATATTTTGGGTTTCTGTACAAGCCCAAGGCAACCACAGCCCTTTAGCAGTAAATATCTGTGTCTCCAAAGATGCCCCAGTAGCTCCCTTTCTTCTTTTCTGCTGATTCACTGCACATGATCTGTGCTGCTGTCACTTACTGAGCTTAGGGACCCACTCACAATATACAGTACACATAGAATAGAAATGTCACAATATAAAGCTGATTAGTAATTAATACAGATAATTACTACATGGCAGCCCAGAAACCAGTGCAACTAGCATCAGAATTTAATAATCAGCCCTGTAGCATCAGTTTATATTACAGATAAACTTCATTTTCTGCTTGATAACAACAACCCCTAAGCTTAGCTTCTCAACAGCTGCTCAGAGCCCACTGAGCATGTGAGTGTCACAGACACTTTCCAAGATGGTGACCCCCTGTGGCAAGTTTGAAGTCCTGGATCATTGCTGCTATGGACAATCTGAAACTTTTGGCTGGTGCAATACTTTCAGTACTTTTGTAGCCATATTCACAAACCCTAAAATTGAATTTGGCTTGAAATGCCATATTATATATATTGAACTTATTGAACCAGCCTAAAGGTTCAGTAACTCTATGGTAGTAATCATACAGGTCTTCAAAGTTTCCCATCTTGGATTTAGTGACACATCTTAGAGTGTCAGTGACACTCACATACTCATTGAGCTCTAGGCAGCTGTTTAGAAAAACTAAGGTGGCCATAGACACACATATCCGATCGTACGACCGATCCCGCCGGAGCTCATGGCACATCGTAATCTGATAGTTCGGCCGTACGGCCGAACAATCAGATTACCCCCGATATAGCCATTCCTGTTAATGGCATATCGGGGAAAGATAACATCGCCAAACGAGCGGATCTTTGCATCTATGGCCACCTTAAGCTTAGGGGTTGCCACAAATCATCAAGCAGAAAATTAGGTTTGCCTGTTTATTAAATTGTGATTCTAATTGTGCTTATTGATTCTAATTGTGTTTATTAGATTGTGATTCTAATTCTAATATTTCTGGTTTATGTACCAATAATCGGAATTATTCAACAGCCTTACATTGTGACATAATATGGCATATATATATATATTTATATAGTATATGGTGAGTCAGTCCCTAAGCTCAGTAAGTGGCAGACAGCAGTAACTTGGGAGTTCCTGGTATATCTTTGGAAACACATATCTTCACTGCCAAAGGGCTGTGATTACCTTGGGCAGGTAAAGAAGCCCAAAACATAATGTACAACATTTCTACCCTACTTCTCTAATAAAGCTCTAATTTAGTTCTCCTTTAAAGCATTGGGAGATTATGGCTGATGAACAGCTGGTCCTGCTGGTGATTAGTAAAGCGAGATTTAGTTTCATCGGAGCACATAATTTAAAGTAACAGCTAAGCCTATCAGACCCAGCTAGCAAATACAGCAAACCTATTCATAAGACTATCTAGCACCATGTCCTGGGGTATTTAAAGGCACCCAAAATCGTATAATTGTAGCTATATGGCTTAAAAATTGAGAATAAGATGATTTGTAAATGAGTTTATCACACTAAAGCAGCTTTGTGCCCATCCACTTCAAGTGTGACCTGTGGGTATGTGCCCACTGAGTTAACCTTTCCAATGCCCCCCCCCCCAACATGCTTAACTTTTTCGGCATCAGAGAGGGGCAAGGAGGGGTCGCATTGCTAGTGCAGAGAGCACAAGTTTCAGAGCTGAAACAACAATTTAAAAATTGGAATTTTGGCTCTTAATGTTACCAGTGGCTTTTTGCCACCCCTGGTGAACCACTAGGCACTGCTGTCTGTGTGTGGAGAGAGTATGTGCATGTTCTCTAGCACCTTTTACCACCATTTTCCTCGAATCTGATGGGACAGCCCAGGCACGGGAATGGGTCTTGGTCAGATGGGCCAATGTGGGCCTGGGTCCAGCGTGTATTTTCCCACTGTCCCGCTGGCCCAGTCTGACCCTGTCACATAGTAGTACATGAGGTATTCTGGTATAGCTGATTAATGTGTTAATGTGCTTTGGATTGGCAAGGCCACAATCAGAGGGGTACAGGCAGGACTGGACTGGGATTCAAATTAGGCTCTGCCATTCCTACTAAATAGAGGCCCAAACAGCCCCCCACCAGCCCACTTAATAGTCACTTTCTATGGAACCATACAGCAGCCCTTCTGGCATTTGCCCAACCCCACAGATTGCCAGTCCGGGCCTGGGTACAGGGAGTAACTAAGAGGCATGATTCACTGGTTTGTACAGTTCATGAGCAGATGTTTGTCTTAACTAAAGATTGGCCAGGGTGGATCATGGACATGGCCATCTATGCAAAAAGCTTTATTTTTCAACTGTCGCCCACCACCAAGGGGGCCTAGGTGACCAAAACTTTTATAATTGGGGAAGGGCCCTCCTAACTTAGTAGTATGGGGCCCCATAATTGCTGATGCTGTTAATTGTATTATGAATTTCTAGATGTGCAAAGAGCCAGAGGGCATGTATACATGTCAGTGTGCGTGCCAAACACAAGAACAACAAGTTGCTGGGCTGCCTTCTGGCTGTATCCCCAGTACACTGGCAGAGTCTGCAGACTTTTTCCATATTGACTTTTTCGGCATTTCAGAGAATCCTGTATGTGGATTTCAGCTGTATAACCTTTGTTAATATATATGTCACACTAAAATCAGTGAATGCCCAGGGTTTTAATACAAGTCATGGACATCAGCGTTATTAAATGTTGCTATTACTATGTGTATCAGAAAGCCCCTTGCGTATGAATGTGTTATATTAAGATGAGTGTACTGTATGTTTTCTAAATGTAGAAGTCAGTACGGTAGTTATATTCGATCACAAGCAAAACACAATATTAAATGAATGATGAATAAACCTAGCAGCACTCACTTCTTACAGTGCTCAACCATTTGTCAGCTAACTAAATGAAGTTTAGTTCTTAAAGAAGTGTTGCCTGAACTGCAACAAATGTTCTGTAGGGAGACAATTAGACACCTAAAGGACTAATAATAATAATAATAATAATAATTAAAATAAGGCATTACCTCTGAGCTGTGTTGGTTGGTAGAGATTCTAAGAGGCTTTATTCCTGCATCCAGAGTTAAATAAGGAAGTGAAAGTGATACTTGCTCACAAGGAGAGAAGGTATCGTGTGTAAGAGAAAACCCTGTACAACGGAGGTTGTGCCTGGATGCTGCAGTACTCTCCCCGCAGAACACGTGCACAATAGGGAAGGCCTCTTATAGATGATAGGATAATATTTCTGCCTTCTGTTGCTGCTGCACACTCTTAGCCAACAACTGTACCAGCTGTCATGAGTCTTAAACGCCCTCAAACTATGATTATGTACCAACGCTTTGCTCTGTACACATCCCTCATTAATATTCACTTAACTACGATTGGTTTCATGTGTTAGGAAGTGCAGTGTTACAATGCAATCTACAAACCTGCTTTGTAATCAAGGTATATGTGAAAATTGTATCAAATATAAGGCCATGGCCACACGAGAGACACTCATACACACAATCACCATAACATTAATCAATAGGGCCCTACTGTTCCCCAGTTTGCTGAGTAATACCCATATGTAGCTTCAGTAATGCTGTGCTTTGATATGTATGGCAAAACTTGTGGCCTGAGCTGCAGATCACTATAATATATATCTATAGTAAATATTATGTGTGAAGTTCCACGTTGTTTAAACTGAGCTTTAATTGACACAGCTTCAGGGGTAAAACAGTACAGGAAGGCTGTTGCTTGAACAGTTGCTGGGTACAAAGGATCTCTATTTGGAGTTATTCACACATGGATTATGGATGTTTTATTAAATAGACTTTGAACTTGATGGTTAGGCCCTTAACTAAAAGCCCGCCAAACACGGACAGATATATGTTGCCGTCAGATTAGGTCGGCAGCTTATTGGCCAGTGTATAGGAACCCTATGACGAGCTTCTCCAAACAATATCTGGCCAAAAGTTGTTCGGAAGGGTTTAAAAATACCATTGGATCCAGGACTGCATCGGTTCCTTGATGCTGTCCTCGATCCGACTGCCTGTTTTTTCTCATTGTGATCCGGTTGTTGGCCCTAGGGCCCACAATTGGATCAGCCCGATATCACCCACCTCAGTTTTCGGAAGTCACCCTTAGTTTCCTCGTTAGGCAATTACGGACGACTTCGGAAAACAATGCGCTCCGAGTGCCTGCCTGCCGGGGAAGGCAGATTGGGGGGATTAGTTGCCTTGAAGAAGAGGAGATTTGTCTCCTGATGACTAATCTCACTGAATCTGCCACTGTGGCCAGACCCTTATACTGGCCATAGAGGCACAGATCCTATCGTACGAATCGAGGATTCGTACGATTTTCGGATCGTGTGGAGAGTGCCGACATCTTTCCCATTGGAGCCCATTGCGCATCGTAATCGGATTGTTCGGCCATACGGCATATCGGGGAAAGATCCGCTCGTGATGTAGCCAAACGAGCAGATCTCTGCGTCTATGGCCACCTTTAGCCAGTAGCTTTAGCTAATGGGGGGTGGATACTTTCTGTGGGTGAGGGCTGACATTTTGTACTACATTTTGTATAAATGTATTGTTCCCACCTGATAAAGGGTTCATGTGACTCAAAACAAGCCAGAGTGAAATAAAAGAGATTTGCTCCTAAGTACTGCCTTGTGAACTGATGGGCCTTATAATTAACCATAAACAACAGGAACTGTCTAGTACTAGAGACAGGATCAAAGAATCCCAAGTACATCTAACTACTCTAGACAAGTCCCCTGACTTTGATAGGTTGGATATGAAACTGAAGGAATATTTATTAAAGCTAGAGTCCTCAGTGAGTGCCCGGAAGAAATGTAAATTAAAAAGGGACAAGATGGACAATTATAATGATATGGTCTACATGTGGAATAAACCTAAATCTATTCTGAGAAACAGGTCAAAAAATTACAAACGTTATAAATCTGTCTCCTTCACGAGTGTCTCAAGTGATTCAGGGGAAGAAACTTCCTTTTGCACTGAGGATATTGACCTGACATCCTTACGTAGTAAAAGGAGATACCCGACTGAAGCAGACCTGGAAGATCCGGAAACATCTAAGAAATTTAGGAAGACAAAAACTACTATGGCCAGGACACATTTCCAAAATGCAAAATAATGGACAGGAAAGAATGGTCCAGACAGAGCCATCAGGCAGAAAGAAGACTAGGAGAGGAGGAGGAAGACTTTGGAGAGGGACATTACAGGCTGAGGACAGATCTGAGAAGCAACGACAGGATTTATTAAATGTGGTTAATATATCATCAGTCTCTTTAACCTCATCCCAAGAGCAGATCCTAAGAAACGGTTTATCATTTGATCCCACACATCTTTTTAGATTGTTTAACATTTTACTGGATGTCAACAAGTTTGTATGAAAATTAACTCTACGTAGGCATTTTGGGCCATGTGGAACAGGGACAGATTATGACCATACTAAACAGGGGGAAGGCCACACAGCAACTGAAAGTGGATTCAAAAGGGTCACTGAATTATTTTCAGGAACAATGTTGCCTAACCGACTTAAACAGTTTACAAAGGGAAAGTACAGCTGAGGCCCAAGATCAAAGGGAACTTGTTGGCCATGTTATTTTGTCTAAGAAAATGTTATCCAATTTCAATCTACTATCTAGGTGCACACCCATGGACACCTTTCAGGATCTCGTGGAAGGTGACCTAATGAAATTAAGCTCCAACAGATCAAAGAGGGTTCCAGAGAATATTTCCAGTGAGGAAAGAATAGTCATAAAATCCCTAAAGCTGGCCATAGATGTTGAGGTTTTTAAAAGATCCGATCATCATCGTGAGAACACGATTATCTCGGAACAATCGTACGAATTGACCATGAACTAAAAAGACCAATTTTCCAGGAAAACAAAGGGTAGCTGCCTGCTTGGATAGATAGATAGATTGCACGGGGACTGACAAATATTTTTTAACCTGGCCGATCAATTTCCTGACAGATGTCGACCAAAAAATCGTAAGATATCCCAATAACTACACGATAATTTCGAAAGATTGGTCAGACTTCGCTAAAATCGGTCGTTCGGCAAGAGAAATCTTTGCGTCTAAGGGGACCTTAAGAGATAATACAGCCATTACCATCAGGCAGGCTGATAAGGGAGGGTGCGTCATGGTTATGAACATCACTGACTATATATCTGAGGCCAAAAGACAGTTAAATGATTGGGACACATACCTAAAACTCCCATCTAACCCACAAAGCAAGTAAATGGAGATTATTGAGCAACTTGTTTCTTATGGAGTTTCGTTGGGGTGGTGGATCCTCGGGATAGGGAATATTTGGTGAGATCCCAGCCGATTGTCCTGATCTTCCACCACCTCCCAAAGATACACAAATCATTGTCTTCCCCTGAAGGTAGACCTATCGTGGCCAGTATAGGGTCAGTCAATGATGGCCTTTCAGATTGGGTGGACGCTTGCTTGAAGCACTTGGTTCCTCAGTTGGACTTATTTATTAGAGATTCAAGACACTTGTTAGATAGATTGTCCAATATAAAATGGTTGGGCACTTATACATGTGTCACAATGGACGTTAAGTCCTTAAACATAAGGAAGAGAGGGATAAAGGGGAAGAATCAAAATTACGTCACCACTGAATATAGTGAGGAATATGGCAGGATTTGTGGCATCATTAGAAGACATCTTCCAGTACTATATAATGATGCCAGGCTAGCTGAGGTACTGATGCACATTAGATGTGTTTCAAAAAAAAGCTCCCATGCACAGACATGCACAGTCATGCACAGTCATTTCTACAGGGCCAGACTTTGAATCAAATGTCACTGGAAGGCCAAAAAATATATCTGTTGGAATACAAATGCTGCGAGAAGCAATATGTGGGACGCACAACCCGCAGCCTAAAAAGATAAGGGAGCACATAAGGGCAATTGACAAAAAGGATGAGAGGTCCCCTGTGGGCAAACACTTCGTATTATGCTCCCCGAATGGCATTCAGGATCTGAAGGTCAATGTTATTGAACAACAGTGAGGACACCTTTAAGAGGTGGTGATCCAATACACTCTATTAACTTAAGAGAGGCTTTTTGGATTCTTAAGTTGGAAACGAGAAAACCGAAGGGTCTGAACACGAGACATGATATTGCATATTTATATTGATAAATGACAAGTGTGGGAAACAAATATTACAGTACAGTAAATTCTGACGTTGGAGTTGGTGATATGGTGAGATGTATAGATATTTACATTTATTGACTAGACTCCATCAATTTTGTACATGAACCTCCACTCCACGCCTAAATGTGTATTCATCTACACCTAATGGGGATTGGATTAATTATAGGAGATGATGGTAATCCCCTTGATGAGGCAACTATGGACATATTTGCACTTTTAATGAGATGAAGATCTAAGAATTAGTTATAAATAACAAAGTGGAAAGGTATACCGTAATAGGAAACAAGAAATGGACTATGCAAGCTAAGGACACATAATTTATAGTAAGCATTGCAATAAATAGTTGAAAATACAAGCACACAGAGTTCCCTGGGTCTAGATTTGTTTTTATTAAGTTTGAGATTTTAACCAAGCATTACATGTTTTTGACAGAAATAGTGATTTTAACTGTGATATGCGATTGTGGCCAATAGGGGTCGCCATAAATTTTATTGTATATAATGCGCATGTATGATTCACCCTGTAAGTCTATGATTAAGGGATCTTATTCCTGAAACGCGTAAGGCCATGTACATCTGCAGGATTCTGCAATAAACCTGCTTTTTTTTACCGGAGTGCCGTCCTTCTTTATTTCTGAGATTATATGCTTATACGTCAAACTGTATTTGGATTCCCCTTCCCCTCTGCTAAATTATAATTATGCCAATGCAGTGTAATGCCTGTAGTCACTTCAGCCTCAGCCACAAAACTAACTATGATATTTGTGAACTTCCCACTGTGCTGCTTTTTCAAATGAATGTAAGTGGTAAAAGTAGCTTTTCTTGTTGAATAAAATGCTGGAAAAAACAAGTGAAACAACGGATATATAAAACCAAAGGATTTATTGTCGTTTTAAAAACAGAAAAAAATAATCCTAACATAAAAACGAATTATGACAGAAACATCTAGGTCATTGGTTCAATTTTGATTGATCATGAACTGAATCAGATCCTATGGCTACTTTGACTTTCACATGTTTTGTCATTTATAAATTAATGAAAAATATATTATTAAACAGATCTTATGAGACATGTTCAAGGCAAAGAAAAAAAAAACAACAAAATGACTGTTAACCAAAGTCATAATGTTAAAGGGATACTGTGCTACTCCAGCAGAATTCTCAAAAGAGCAAACAGATTTTTTATATTCAATTTTGAAATCTGACATGGGGCTAGACATATTGTCAATTTCCCAGCTGCCCCAAGTCATGTGACTTGTGCTCTGATAAACTTCAATCACTCTTTACTGCTGTACTGCAAGTTGGAGTGATATCATCCCCCACCCTTTTCCCCCCAGCAGCCAAACAAAAGAACAATGGGAAGGTAACCAGATAAAAGCTCCATAACACAAGATAACAGCTGCCTGGTAGATCTAAGAACAACACTCAATAGTAAAAACCCATGTTTCACTAAGACATATTCAGTTACATTGAGAAGGAAAAACAGCAGCCTGCCAGAAAGCATTTCTCTCCTAAAGTGCAGGCACAAGTCACATGACCAGGGGCAGCTGGGAAATTGACAAAATGTCTAGCCCCATGTCAGATTTCAAAATTGAATATAAAAAAATCTGTTTGCTCTTTTGAGAAATGGATTTCAGTGCAGAATTCTGCTGGAGTAGTACTATTAACTGATGTGTTTTGAAAAAAACATGTTTTCCAATGACAGGATCCCTTTAATTATACCCCTGCTCAGTAGTGCAGTCTCATATCTTTGGGATCTATGGATTAATGATTAATGTGATAGCAGGTGCTCATGTAGCCTGTGGCAACTATAAAAATGTTTGCTTACAAAGAGGGAGCTAACACCAGACTAAGATTCAGATATTCATGTTACTCTTATTTAAAATGAGACAAAATTCACAGGAATAGACCCAGATACACAGCAGTGCATGGGAAATGGTTCAGACAGGTCCCTCATTATCAGTTCTGGTACCCATATATCATATAATGGTAGAGTGGCATTACTGTTATAACTAACAGCCAGGAAAGCAGACATGCATGAACACAAACAAAATTAAATGTCATTGGTGTGCAGTTTGGTGTGTCCATCTATATTTATTATAAACTTGATAAAATGTAACATTTAAGGTTTCCCTCCCCGGTAATGCAATAGAAAACTTCTTTTTTTCTCTACTGAATTTTGTCAGGGCCAACTACTGGAGTCATATAAGCTTGATCTGTAAATCACACTGTTTACACTGCAAATAATTCACTGTACCATATACAATTTTATTTCTAATCCAACAAGTGTATGTAACACCTATTTGGGCCGCATAGCACACAAATAGTTAAACTGTCCAGCTAGCAGTAGAAGCATGGGTTACATGCAACTTCACACAACAGGGTCAGGGCCTTCGCCAAGTGGAAGTGTTCCCTCTATGGTGTAGTGCAACTACATCCCCCAGGCTACTGTGCATACAACAAACAAATTGGGCGCCAGGAGGTTCTTGCAGTAAAACAGAAACGGTTTATTAACTATGCATGAGGCAAGTGACCACAGGTTTAGTACTCACGCAGGAGCTTGAGGAAAACAGCACATTTCGAGAGTTCACACAGAACAAGGCATTAGGCATTTCTCACAGAGGAAAGATCTCCATTAGGCATTTGCAGTATTACACACATTCCCTCCTGGAAGTTGTCAGGCAAGCAGCTTCTACCCTACAGTCCCTCTTCACTGAGGTCCCTGACTGGAGGCAACACATAAAGCCTCTGGGAAGCTACTCCCTTACTGCAAATCCTCGTTGGAGCTTCAACTGCTCTTTCTCTCTCACCTCTCTGCCTTTCTCTCCTAGAGAGACTATGACAAGTCTGCCCTAGTGTAACTATTCCTCATTCACGGGGTTACCTGGTCCCCGACTTCTTCTCCAAAGCACATGGGCCTTTCTGGGCCTAGCTATGCTCAGGCTCCCCTGAGCACACCCAGCTGGATCACCATCCACAGGCCAAAGAGGAAGTGGCCACTCCCTACACCCACTATATAGCAGTGTAGCAGGGGAGTGTCATTCTCTCCTGGCAGATCACTCCAAGAAAAAAGGTGGGGGCCTTAAAGCTGCAGGGCAGATTAACCCATAGCCATAGGGGCCCCTACATACACCCGGGGGAAAAACCCATTTCGTCCCGACAATGGTTTAAACATCCCCAACATATATCAACTTACAGTACCATCGCATCCACTTCTGGTATCCTCTCCTAAGGCATACCTGGTAACAATGGTCACTGTAAAGGAAACACAGCATGCACAATACTGTATCAAACATTTTCAATTGCATAATAAACAGTTGCAGTTGGTCAACTTTATTACACATCTGCAAAAATACTTCTCCCCCTCCCAAGGGTCCACACAGGCCAGTCCTTGGGTGCAGAAACACTACTCAGCGAGTAGGTGAAGGCAGAAGAGTTGTGGTGGAGATCAATAGTCTTTTGTTAGAACCCACTTAGTCCACAGTCCTTCAAGCCACAAATAGCAGCTGTACTCTAGGCATCTCAAACTCTGCAGTGAGTCCGTAGAGAAGCTGTAGAAATCAGAAGAATCCATCCTCCAGGTCCTTCTCTCACATCAGGGGGCACAAATGAACAGGGAGTGGTCCCAGCAGAGACATCCATCTTCCTCCCATCCATTCCAACTGACATCCGCAGGCCTTCGTGAAATTCGGGGCGAACCTCCAAGCCCGAACCCACGGCCAAACACTCTGAAGAAAATTCATACGATTCGAAGAATTCGTACGTTCCGTTTATCCACTTCGAAAACTTCGTACGATCCATTCGTACGCTCCGACAAATTCGTACATCCATTCGTACGATTCGAACAAAACAATGCACAGCCTGGTTTTAGGGAATCGAGCCCCACGTTGGGCACGCCAAATGTAACACCTATTTGGGCCGCATAGCACACAAATAGTTAAACTGTCCAGCTAGCAGTAGAAGCATGGGTTACATGCAACTTCACACAACAGGGTCAGGGCCTTCGCCAAGTGGAAGTGTTCCCTCTATGGTGTAGTGCAACTACATCCCCCAGGCTACTGTGCATACAACAAACAAATTGGGCGCCAGGAGGTTCTTGCAGTAAAACAGAAACGGTTTATTAACTATGCATGAGGCAAGTGACCACAGGTTTAGTACTCACGCAGGAGCTTGAGGAAAACAGCACATTTCGAGAGTTCACACAGAACAAGGCATTAGGCATTTCTCACAGAGGAAAGATCTCCATTAGGCATTTGCAGTATTACACACATTCCCTCCTGGAAGTTGTCAGGCAAGCAGCTTCTACCCTACAGTCCCTCTTCACTGAGGTCCCTGACTGGAGGCAACACATAAAGCCTCTGGGAAGCTACTCCCTTACTGCAAATCCTCGTTGGAGCTTCAACTGCTCTTTCTCTCTCACCTCTCTGCCTTTCTCTCCTAGAGAGACTATGACAAGTCTGCCCTAGTGTAACTATTCCTCATTCACGGGGTTACCTGGTCCCCGACTTCTTCTCCAAAGCACATGGGCCTTTCTGGGCCTAGCTATGCTCAGGCTCCCCTGAGCACACCCAGCTGGATCACCATCCACAGGCCAAAGAGGAAGTGGCCACTCCCTACACCCACTATATAGCAGTGTAGCAGGGGAGTGTCATTCTCTCCTGGCAGATCACTCCAAGAAAAAAGGTGGGGGCCTTAAAGCTGCAGGGCAGATTAACCCATAGCCATAGGGGCCCCTACATGTATTTTTTTAGTTGTAATATTAGTGTGTAGGCAGCCATCTCAGGTCATTTTGCCTGGTCGTGTGCTTTCAGAAAGAGCCAGTGCTGTACTACAGAACTGCTTACTCACAGGCTACTGTTTCTCCTACTCAATGTAACTGAAGGAGTTGCAGTGGGACATGGTTTTTACTATTGAGAGTTGTTCTTAGATCTACCAGAGAGCTGTTATTTGGTTACCTTCTCATTGTTCTGCTGATGGGCTGCTCGGGGGGGGGGGGGTGATATGATTCCAAATTGCAGTACAGCAGTAAAGAGTGACTGAAGTTTATCAGAGCACAAGTCACATGACTGGGGAAACCTGGGAAACTGACAATATGTCTAGCCCCATATCAGATTTTAAAATTATATATATATAAAGAATCAGTTTGCTCTTTTGAAAAACTGATTTCAGTGCAGCAGTCTGCTGGAGCAGCACTATTAACTGATGTGTTTTGAAAAAAACATGTTTTTCCATGACAGTATTCCTTTAAGCTACATGGGTGCAGTTTTCCTCGCCTGAAACTGAGACTGTGATTCCCCATAAGAGTGAAAGCTTTAAAGGGATATATTTAGACCTACTGGCAACCTGCCATCTTCAGGTCCCAATGTCAGTTGTGTCAATCAGCAACACAGCTCCAAAACTAAATCCTGCCTAACTTTAGCTGTAGCTGAAAGTTCCAGCTTCAACTGAGCACAAGTACAACAGTAAGCTTGTCCCATGGGAAACTAAATTGTACAAGGGGTTCTAATACATCTAAAAAGGTCAGTGTTCATTCGTGACCTTCATTTCCCATAGGGCACAAAACTGTTTTGCAGGAATCTTAATTGTAATTTATCCAAATAAAGTTCTAATCAAATCCCTCCATGTACTGATGTGTTAAATCACAGCAGACACCAACATTCCTATTCATAATGTCCAAATAGAGAGAGAGTAAACTCCAGCAATATGCATGGCCAACCTACAACCCCTAGATGTTGCTAAACTATTAACAGCCTTTACTTGTACAGTAAGTAAGATGCTGAGAGAGTAGTCAATGGTCCATCATTGCCCATTTTCCTATGGGAACGACTATGTTGAGGAGCATCAACACATCTCAATTAATATACCTGCTAATCCAATTCTTTCAAATACCTATTTAAAAAAAATGAGCAGCATCTCTTGAAAGATAATTAAAGTAACTATAAGTTATAAAAATGTGCACATCCCCCCTAACTGGGGCCACTGATATCTATGGGGCCATAAACACCAACCAAGCAGGGCTCAAAGATCCTCAGTGACCCTGGCACCAAATGTCTAGTGTCCTCCACAAGAGCAACATTGTACAACATGCATTGTCAGATCAACACCTCCTCAAGCAGGAATCCTAAGGACAATGACACACTCTGTGTCAGACTGGGGTGCCTGGTGCCCATCTGGGTGACATCCCCACCCAGTTGCAAGCCCTTCCGAGCGGCTGGACATCCAATGCCACCCACCTCTCCATGTTCCTGAAATGACTTGCAGTCATTATATGAGATGGGGGGGGAATACCCATAGTTACACAGGGCCTGGTTCAGCGGGGCCCACTATGTTTTTTTCCCAGTGTACCACTGGCCAAGTCAGACTCTGGACACACTTAGTGCTTTGTCACCAATAGGTGACATGTGTGATTGCCCTTAACCTTCAGCTAACTAACACAATAAGGCACATTTAAAACATAGCTGTGTAACCCACATCAACCAATCAAATACTGGCATTGATTCATCTAGTGCAATTAAAAATAATGGCATTTGGTTGCTGTTGATAAGAACTTCTCTTTTTCATTCAATGCTACAGTTACAGGGCAGTTTTTCCAATCCTTGTTTATAGGCTCTAGCCTCTAATCACTGCAATACGTGCAATTACTACAAAATAAAGAAGTTACATTATTTTACACAAAGGCACAGAGCTGATACTAAAGACTGAGCCTAGTTACAGTGGCCGTAGCCATGACAAAAGACCTATATGCCACATACCAGAAATTAGGCTGCAGGAATATTCATTTGTTTCACAGTCCAAAGAAAGTTATTATGAAAGCACCCATGTGGTAACTTTAAGGCAACTATATTAATGCTGTAACCATGGGCAGATTTTAATTAAGGCTAAGCCTCCCCAAACCGTTTGACCCCTAACATAAAAAGTAAAACTTAAAAAAAAACCTGCTCCCTTGCTGACTGTGCCGGTCCTTTAAACAGGATGGGAAGCCCCGGTTCTGCCTTCAGACTGTGAATGCTGTAGAGATCAGCTGCACTCTGGCTATTTCTGTCAGCATCTTATCCAATCAGAGCGCAGCTGTCTTTACAGACAGTAACATGTTCCAATTAGGAGCAGAAATAGGAGGGGCTGTGTGAACTTTACTGACTGAAAGCATTAGTTGAAATGATACTGGTAAGAAGGAGCTGGAATATTTACTCCTATCTCATTGGGAATATTTGCAGCAAAATTCATTGTACTCTTGACATGGTAATATATACATTCTGAGGGCTGCAGGTCACTTACAGCAAATGCTTAAGCCCCATCCCTATCACCCTTGCACGTGAACTATCCCATTTCTTTTTTTAAAAAAAGGTTTTTTTAAATTAATTGTAGTGTTTTTCTTTTTTTACTTTTTATTATTTTGTGATAGTTCAGGTGTAGCATCAAATGCATTTTGCTGATATATGTGTTGAGGGTTTTGTACATGACATTGGTTTTGTGTTTAACTTAACATTTTCCCTGAGGCTCTTATGCAGTATGTCACATTAGCACTTCATGTATCCTAATGTATGTTCTCATGGTATTACTGAAATTGGTATTGCATTTATCCTATCTTTTTAAAGGGGATATTTAAAGGGATACTGTCATGGAAAAACATGTTTTTTCCAAAACACAGCAGTTAATAGTGCTGCTCCAGCAGAATTCTGCACTGAAATCCATTTCTCAAAAGAGCAAACAGTTTTTTTTATATTCAATTTTGAAATCTGACATGGGGCTAGACATATTGTCAGTTTCCCAGCTGCCCCAGTCATGTGACTTGTGCCTGCACTTTAGGATGGAATTACTTTCTGGCAGGCTGTTATTTCTCCTACTTAGGGCTATTCCACACGGGGAGATAGCGACGCGTTTGCGGTCGCGGCGACAAAGCGCCGCGACAGTCGCCGCGACCGGCCCAGGCGACAGTTTTGTATGGGCGCCTATGTAAAAACGCCTGTGCTAACCACACGAGGCGATGCGCTTTTCAACAGTCGCCTGAAAAAGCCTGGCAAGGCATTTTCAGGCGACTGTTGAAAAGCGCATCGCCTCGTGTGGTTAGCACAGGCGTTTTTACATAGGCGCCCATACAAAACTGTCGCCTGCGCCGGTCGCGGCGACTGCCGTGGCGCTTTGTTGCCGCGACCGCAAACGCGTCGCTATCTCCCCGTGTGGACTAGCCCTTAATGTAACCGAATCAGTCTCAGTGGGACTTGGCTTTTACTATTAAGTGCTGTTCTTAGATCTACCAGGGAGCTGTTATCTTGTGTTAGGGAGCTGCTATCTCGTTACCTTCCCATTATTCTGTTGTTAGGCTGATGGGGGGAGGGGAAGGGAGGGGTGATAACACTCCAACTTGCAGTACAGCAGTAAAGAGTGATTGAAGTTTATCAGAGCACAAGTCACATGACTGGAGGCAGTTGGGCAATTGACAATATGTCTAGCCCCATGTCAGATTTCAAAATTGAATATAACAAAATCTGTTTGCTCTTTTGAGAAATGGATTTCAGTGCAGAATTCTGCTGGAGCAGCACTATTAACTGATGCATTTTGAAAAAAACATGTTTTCCCATAACAGTATCCCTTTAAGCTTCCTCATACAGAAATAAGAACCTTTCTAAATATAATCCATTAAAAATTCTGCAGGAGTTGGTTATTAGATTTTCATTGTCAGTTAGATCCAATATATCTTTTAGGGGGCTCCTGTTCCTAGCAGATATATTAGACCTCATTCAAATAACTAACTTCAGCACAAACAAAATATAACAAAATAACTAACTGTGGCACAAATTCTGCATGTTAGGAAACAGGATTTCTGGTGATTTTACTAAAGTGAGCTCTAATACATCTTCTAGGCAAAAGGAACAACCCTATAAGATATATTGGATTTGTGTCATTCAAAATCAGACTCCAAGAAGACAGAATGATGAGAAAAACACACTGAGAGGGGGAGAGTGAAGGGTAACACGATTATTTCAGAAATCCTTCAGATTTTTTAAGTGATTGTATTTAGAAAATTTCTTATTTCAATATAATGAAGGTTACATTAAAGGAGAAGGAAAGGCTGACTTTACATGTTAGGCACCCCAAGTGATTGTATATACTTACCTGAAACCCCGGGCCAGTGCTCCTATCAGCAGAAAACTGTACCGGTCCTGGGGATCTTCCAGCAAGCACCACAGATCGATCGATTCGTTCTTCTTTCTTTGCGTGGGTGTGCATGCATAGTAGTGCGAAAAGCCTAACTTTAATGAAGAAGTTGGCTAATTCATTCAACTGTGCATGCGTCTGCCCCAGGAAATTTGAAGAAAGAAGAAGATGGAAGCCGATCGATCCGTGGTGCCAGATGGAAGAACCCCGGATCGGTTAAGTATTTTGCTGATAGGAGCACCAGCCTGGGGTTTCAGGTAAGTATATACAATCACTTGGGTGCCTAAATTTTGCCCCCCCCCCAAGTAAATAGGCCTTTCTTTCTCCTTTTAATTAATTTAATATTTTTTGATAATTCCCCGTTAAATTGGCAATTAATTTACTCAGAATACATCCAATCCTAATTTTCTACTGCTTCTTATTTCATATAATGGTGTGCGTGTCCACTGTCTCCCACTGTATAAAATGTGCCACTATAATAGGTGCCATTACCCATTGTCTCTTATCAGAATGTACCTGGTATGAAAATGTTTCCACCCCTAGAAATTAGCTTAATGTTCTTCATCCAATTTTACATTAATACTGCAGCATTTATTTTATTTGCATAGATTTGTTTTCGAACGTTTCGGCCCTCTTCAGGGCCTTTATCAAGGAAGAGGGCCGAAACGTTGGAAAACAAATCTATGCAAATAAATATTATTTGATTCACGAAGAAGAAAATGGTGTGCGGCTCTATGTGAAAATTATATATATATATATATGTATATATATATATATATATTTCCCATTTATATTAGATTATAGTTTGGGCATTGACTAGATGATAATAGGCACCACGTTTGGCGAGCAGCTCTTGGTGGCTTCCATGTTCCATGATCTTCCCTTTGTTCATAACCACAATAATGTCAGCATTCTGTACGGTGGTCAGTCTGTGTGCAATTAAGATGCAGGTCCTTCCCTTCCTGGCCTGATCAAGGGCTTGCTGTACAACCTACAGTAGACAAACACACAACTTATTGTCAGAAATATCATGTACCCCTCCCCACAGCTGCTAGACACATACTGTACTTGCATCCAAAATATACCAATATATATATATATTTTCATTGTATTGCTTCAGTTTTCATGAAATTACATATATTAAATACTGTGAGTTTTACTTTTCTTAAACCAATAACCCATTCTTATGTTTTGAGACAGTTCTTGTCCACTCATGGTTCATGGATTTTGGGCCCTGGGTGTTTGGCCTACTAAAAACTTGGTAGTGAAATGTTCAAAATTGACCTATGTGCCCTATTTGGCTTAGGTCTCTAAAACAATTTAGAGCAGTTACTTTAAAGTAGAAGAAAAGGGTTAATCACTGGGAGGTGCCAATTTTTTAAGGCATCCCCCCCAGTGATTAGACTTGATAACCTCAGACCCTAAAGGTGCCCATACATGGAGAGATCCGCTTGTTTGGCAATGTCGCCAAATGAGCGGATCTCCCTCCTATATGCCCACCTTGAGGTGGGCAATATCGGCTGATCTGATCGTGGGCCCTAGGGCCCAACGATCGGATGCTAACGATGCCCAAACGGGCGGTCGGATCGCGGGACCGCATCAACGAATAGATGCGGGCGCGATCCGACGGGATTTTCTGCCCCATCCGATCGAGATCTGCCCGAATTTCAGCCAGATCTCGATCGGTGAAGCCTGTCGTGGGGCTCCATACACGGGCCAATAAGCTGCCGACACATTCTGTCGGCAGCTTTTATCGGCCCGTGTATGGCCAATTATTTTTTATGAAATGTTTGGCAGCCTAGATTAGTAGTTTGTGCTGCCATTTTCTCTCCTTTACCATGGACCCTGTACAATAAAACTTACAAACCTTTCTATCACACTATAAGCAAAAGGCAGAGACTGCAGCATGTGACAGTGGCAAAGAGGTAATTGTATGTATGAAATGATTAATACAGACAATACAAATGATTTCTGTTCTCACCTTTTCACTCTCATTGTCTAGTGCAGAAGTGGCCTCATCCAGAAGTAGAATTTTGGGTGCCCTGATGAGTGCTCTGGCAATGGCTATCCTTTGCTTCTGTCCCCCAGATAGTTGGCTTCCCTTTCCTCCAACCTGAGTGTCATATTTCTGATAAGAAAATTAAATGACATTGGAATGAAAATCAGGAAATATCTTTCAGAAACAAAAATGTGATACATGTATGGGATCCGTTATCTGAAACATGTTATCCAAAAAGCTGCAAATTATGGGAAGGTCATCTCCCTTAGACTCCATTATAATAAAATAATTCAAAATGTTATTTCCCTTTTCTCTGTAATAATAAAACACTTGATCCCACTTGTACTTGATCCCAACTAAGATATAAATAATCCTTATTGGAAGCAGCATAACAAACCTATTGGGTTTATTTATGTTTAAATGTGTTTTTGAAGTATTTAAAGTATTGCGGTCCAAATTACAGAAAGATCCCTTACCCAGGTCCGGAGCATTCTGCATAATAGGTCCCATACCTGTATGCTGTATTTAGAAAATATTGATACAGGTACAATGAAGAATAGAAAATGAGAAAGAAGGTGGAAGAAAAAATAACAGAAGAAAAAAGAAGGACAGCATGGAATGATGGGAGAAATATGTGCCATGTGACATAAAGGCTGCACTGTACATGTAAAGAGAAATAACTGTGCACTATTAAAAAGTTAATAACCATTGGGTGAAATCAAAGTTTAAAAACATCCATAAAGGACTATTGTCTAAAACACATATTAGGGACAATACAATAGTTTCGTTGATGCTTGAATTAGCTTTCCCAAATGTCCCTTAAACTGCCCTCCTCAGGAGGACTACAGCTTATTAGATCTGTAGCAAACATTAAACCTTTTATTATACAGTAAAAGCATATAAATTACCTGAGGAAGTCCTTCTATGAATGAGTGGGCATTTGCCGCTTTGGCTGCAATTTGTATCTCATCCATAGACACAGTGCGGGAGTTGTCTCCATATGCGATATTTTCAGCAATGCTGCAGTCAAACAGGACAGGCTCTTGGGACACAATTCCCATTTGAGAACGGAGCCACTGGACATTGAAGCATTTGGCATCCACATCATCAAACAGCTGCATATAAGTGAATGACATATTAGTGGTTAGCTGATGCCATACAGCATGTTACACAGCACAGATGCCTGAACAGCGGACCCTGAGTCTGCAGGAATAACACCCATGAAAAGGGTTAAAGTGATATTGACACTAAAAAACTACTTTTGAAAATATAAATGCACATTAAAAGATACCTATAGGTCATGTTGATTGTTTTTTGCTGAGAGGTCTGTTTTTGTAACTAATTGTTAGTTGAAGTTCCTAAACCTGACTGTTTTGCCAACCTGACTGTCATATCTCACCCTGTCAGTTAGAGATTCTAATGTTAACAGACTCCTGCTGCACAAATATTGCAGCCTCCTCATACAGGAACATGGGGCCTCGGACAGGTAATTGTGCAAATACTTTATGGCAAAGTTATAAGTAGCTTTCAAAGGCAATATAATATAATCAGTGCCTATAATATATATTTCATATAATGAATGAAAGAGTTTAATTTCTGGTGTCAGTATCTCTTTTTGAAACTGTTGTTATGGCTTACTAGACTTGGATCAAACAACACCAATTATTACCTGGTGTACAATGGTTCCAAAAACAAAAGGCCACAAAATATGAGTAGCTATGATAGAATAGCACAAGGGTCAGCAAACAGTAGAGCTGACTTAAAGTAGGACTCAACAACCGTACCAAAAAGGCTCCTTAACTGCTGGGCATTGCCCCTCAGCCGCATTGTGCATTAGTCAAAGAAAAAAACCCTTAAAAAAATATGACTTTAACAAGGTCCCCAGTCCCTGAACTAGCCACACAGCCCAACAGAATGACGGAACCTCCACCAAAGTCGACAGTAGGTAGCAGGTGTTTTTCTTGGAATGTGGTGTTCTTCTTCTGTCATGCAAAGTGCTTTTTGTTATGACCAGATAACTCAATTTTTATCTCATCAGTCCAAAGCACTTTGTTCCAAAATGACTGTGGCTTGTCTAAATGAGCTTTGCATACAACAAGAGACTCTGTTTGTGGCGTGAGTGCAGAAAGGGCTTCTTTCTCATCACCCTGTCATACAGATGTTCTTTGTGCAAATTGGGCTGAATTGTAGAACGATGTACAGATACACCATCTGCAGCAAGAAGTTCTTGCAGGTATTTGCAGTGGAGGTGATCTTTGGGTTGTCTGTAACCATTCTCACAAGCCTCTGCATATGCCCCTCCTGTATTTTTCTTGCCTGGGTTTTACAACAACTGTGCCTGTGACCTTCCATTTCCTGATTACATTCCTTACAGTTAAAGCTGACAGTTAAACCTCTGAGATAGCTTTTTGTAGCCTTCCCCTAAACCATAATACTGAACAATCTTTGTTTTCAGATCTTTTGAGAGTTACTTTGAGGATCCCGTGTTGTGCAGGAAAGAAGCATGGCTCTTTGACTGTACAGCTCAATTTCTCCTATCTCTGGCCCAACCTATGTGCTTCTTTTTCTATAATAAACCTTATTAACATTAACAATTATCAACACAGATCCATGCTGTCACTCTTTAAAAGGAGAGTCAAGCAGAGGCACAACTTGCAATTGGCCATCCTAAATACCTTTTCTCATGATTGGACACACCTGCCTATGAAGTTCAAGGCTTAACAAGCTAATCCAACCAATTTGGTGTTCCCAGTAATCAGTATTGAGCAGTTACATGCATTCAAAGAGCAAAATTACAAGTGCCCACATTTTTGCACAGCCTGTTTTACACATTTGATTTAATTACATACAACTGAATACTGCTTAACTAAAAATCTTTGTTCAGAAAACACCCCAGTACTCAGATGTTCCTGGGAAATGAAAGACATACCACTGTTATCTTTTGGAATAAATTATTATGCAGGCTGAGAGGAGTTCCACAACTTTTTCATAAGACTGTATACATTAAAACTTGTCATTAATTAGGCCCACATGGGGCTTCCTATACCCTCTGGGCGCCCCTGCAGCTGCGGGTTCTGCTTCTTCTATAGTTACACCTCATGCATACATGATAATTAGGCAATGTTAATGCAGAATTGCCATTGGATCTTACCACTTCTCCTTCCTGCGGGTCATAGAATCTCTGTAGGAGCTGAACAGAAGTGCTCTTCCCACATCCACTGCTACCAACAAATGCCACTGTTTGACCACTTTCTACTTTAATGTATAAATCTCTGAGCACTCCAACGTCTGAACGACTTGGATAATTGAATGAAAC
This sequence comes from Xenopus petersii, assembly GCA_038501925.1. Lineage (NCBI taxonomy): Eukaryota > Metazoa > Chordata > Amphibia > Anura > Pipidae > Xenopus > Xenopus petersii. The sequence goes on from CM076682.1 coordinate 127,665,601, forward strand.
ATTATGGAATTCTAAAGATCCAGAGAAGTGATCCTATTTAAAAGAAAAAATGGAAAATGTTACATTTAAAAATGATTGGAAAAATGGATATTTTTACAAAGGATGTAGTATTAGCTAAAAAGCAAGGAAAGGGGATGTTTTTGCATCTTGTAACAGGTATATTGAGGGTTTGGTATACTTCTACTCAGGCAGTCCATCTTCAGTTTAGTTACCTAAAGTGATCCTTTGTTCATCCTAGGCAGCTATTTCCCTTGCCTGGGGAAATTAGTAATTTGATCTGGTTCATTGTTTGCCCATTAGGTGGTAGTTGGTAAATATAAAAGGGAGAGCACAAGAGCTCAGGGCTCATTTCCTGGATCCCCCCTTGCGAGACGGTGGTTTCAGGACTAGGTCTTAGCAGTAACAGGCCCTGGTTAGGGACAGTTTTAGTTAGTGGCAGAATTTTTGTAATAGTCGATCTAGGATCAAACGTTAGATGTAGTGTATTTAGTGAGCAACTATTTGGCTCCAACAAAAAGAGTATTTGGGGTTAGCACCATTGCGGTGATCAAGCCACCAGTCAGGCACACGAGTAGGTGAGCTCAGTATGAAGGATTTCCACTGATTGCACTAAATGTATCTGAATTTGGATGTTGTGACAAAGATTTACTGCCTTATTAAATAAAGAAGTTGTTTGAAGACACAATACGACTTCAATTAATTTCAGCCTGGTTGGAACAAGTTCAGAAAAAATCAGTGATCTGCTGACCTGAGAAGCAACAAGGTAATATTGCACCTCACTGGGAGCTTAAGGAATTTGCCCATAGTCTAAGGGTGCCCAGGGTATACTGGCAGCCAGTCACACTAATCACACATTTCTCAGGCCCACCTACATGTGTGCTACACTTGTATGATGTCAGTAACGTAACTAATGAGGGCCTCCCACCCCCCTTCGGATGCAGATTTCGGTGCGCCTTTGCATTGGCGTGAGCACCCGGAGGGCCCCAACCTCTGGTAGTTATGCTCCTAACATGAGTTTACGAGGATGCTATTCAGTTTAGTGTATAAAATGGTTGTTCCACTAGCCTCAGTGACTCACACATTATAATACCATAATCAAATGCACAGTGTTTCACCAGTGACTATACTCTTTAGTGAAATGTGTATTTGGCTTCACTTACTGGTTTCTGCCCCTGCTGGCTGAAGCTGTCTATTGTGGGTTTCATTTCAAACAAGGCAAAAAGATAACTGGCGGCAGATGTGGCTTTAGCGTAGTCAGGTGCAAAGGTGAATGCATTCCCCAGTAAAATGGCTCCATATATTATGATGCTGTATACACTGCAGAAAAAGGGGCACAATGAGGTATATATTATATAATACACAAATTTTACTGAGTCATGTGACAAAAATATAACTGATGACATCACTAGTCACAGTTTATAAGGATATAATTTACAAGATATTCATGGCTTTTGTGTATTATACTATGATATTTGTTGTTAGCAATATCTAGTTGTAATTCAGTGCTGCCCATCCGGTGCATTTCCTTTTCATTTTACTTCATTCATTGTACTTTCCCTCCCCCGAGGACCCAGGATTAATACTTACATAAATGCATCCTCTACATTCATTCGTTCAGTTCTGACCAAATAAGCCCCAAAGCGGAAAAGTGCTGCATAGGTAAAATACATGAATGACTGGCCCACTCCAAAATACGCTCCGTATGTTTGCGCTTTACGCTTGGCATTTCTGGAAAAGAGATTTTTCAAAATAACTCACTATGCCAAAAGGTTGAGAATTAATTTATTACAGACATTGATAGTACCAGCATCCCAGTGGTGTTGATTCTACTTCCTTGATAGCTATTTATGTGTTCAGCTGAAAATACTAAAAACTCTATATCCTACTAAACATGTGCAGTCCTTTAGCTGATTTAAGGATCAGCAGCTCCCTAAGATATGCATGGCCATTCTTATAACAGTAATTTCTAGCACTGGTCATCACTCCTGTACTGCTGATAACAGATTGGGGGGTACCCAGTGACAATAAATGACTAGAGAGGACTGAACAGATGGCAAAAATGGTTGCACATCCACAAATAGCAACAAAAGCTTTGGTGCTGGTAAACAAACCATACAAGAGAATGCAAAAGAACCGGAATCATAGGACATAGATTTACAACAATTATTTTTTGAGTCGAAAGAGAATATATATATTTTTTATTGTGACGCTGTAACTTATAACAGGTAAAAAGCTATATCTCTCTGAGAATGTTCTCTGAGGCAGATCATATAGTAAGAGATAAAAGAACTTTCTTCACTTTGGCTGAAAAGCCAGCACAAGTGTTGGATCTGATAGGTCCACACCTATGAAAATGGGGTGGAGCTTGAGGTGAGCTAACTGTCCATGAAGTAATAAATGGCCAAGCTGGAAAGTTGAAGAGAAAAAGAGAACACTGAGTAAAATGCTTTTCTTCATTTGCTTTAACAGGGGGCCTAATAGTGGTTGAAGCCCTATAAAACCGTGGACATACTGTATGCATATAAATCCAGATTAATAACAAGCAGCTTTTATTTATAAATATATAATAAACATATAAATTATAAATGTAATGGTATCTGACCTGTAGGGTTTCTGTAAGCTTTCAGCGTACATCTGTTCAAAAGTCCTTTCTCTGGTTAATGATACAAGAGTGCGAATATTATCCACAGCTTCGGTTGAAATCTAGAAATGAACGAATAACTTTTGAATAGAGGTTCAGCATTCTATAAAAAATTCTGGTCATCTATTTATACAAGCTGGTTAATAACTAAATATATATATATATATATATATATATATATATATATATATATATAATCCAAAAAATGAAGGAAGCACTCACGGCATGTTTTTCTTGAAAAAACTTTTTACTGGATCATGCAAACATCAACGCGTTTCGGTACCTCAAGGGACCGTCATCAGGATCCTGATGACATGCCGTGAGTGCTTCCTTCATTTTTTGGATTGTATGCTTTACCTGGCTAGCACCCGGCCTCAGTGACTATTGGTGAAGGTGAGTGCCGGCTTCTCATGCTTTTATATATATATATATATATATATATATATATATATATATATATATATATATATATATATAGTTGTAGTATATATATATATATATATATATATATATATATATATATATATAACCAAAGGAATGGTGCACTCCGTAGACAAAATTAATACCTGGGTGCCAGCATGGGAAATAAGCAGTGAACAAGGATTGAGGCTTAATAACATTGAGGCTTAATAATAAAACATTTTTTGTTTTTTCACTAAAACCCTGTTCCTTGTTCACTATATATATATATATATATATATATATATATATATATATATATATATATATATATATATACATTCCACAGCAGTACCGGCACTCACGATAAAGTCATTAGTATGCCTGGGTGCAGGGTACATTTTTAGTATGATGTAGAGAGTGATATTCTGAGACAATTTAAAAAATGATTTTATGATTTGTGTTGTTGTGATTTGTTTTTTTTAGCTTTTTATTCAGCAGCTCTCTGGTTTTCAATCTCAGCAATTTGGTTGCTAGGGTCCAAATGACCCTAGCAATTGCATTGATTTAAAGAAGAGACTGGAATATGAATGGTTAACCCTTTAAGTGCCACGGAACATAGAATCTACGTTCTGTGGATAAAAGTACCGAAGTGCCACAGATTCTGCACATTCTGCAGCATTTCGGGGTTCTTAAACGCTGCACTGCCATCTAATTTTGCGAAGCTCATTCAATCCTTACAGAACCACCTAGGCAACAAGCAAAAGTGGTTACATACCGATCAATGCATGAGCGTTGCCAGCAGTTAATAGAAGGAGAGGGCTCCTTCTGATGGCGTCCCCTATTAATTGAGCCCCCCTAATGCCACCCCTTCACTCTAGCCACACAATTGTGAATGCTGGAGCCCTCCTGCTGGATTGCCCGCTTGGATTATCTGCCTTTGATTGAGTGAGCTGAACTACATTAATGTACTCTTTCTTTTACTCGGACTGGAATGCCAGGGGCCCACCAAAAAATCTTAGCTTGTGGGCCCACTTTAAACTATTATTCCTTGTCTCCTCGTTTAACCTCCCTGTTCTCCTAGTCTGTTATATCTACTTACTATACTCTATTCTTCCATTATTAAGCCTCTTTTTTTCCCATCAAGAAATAGGGAATGACCATGAAATAAGCCAAATGATTAAAAGCAAGAGGCCCACTTACAATTGGGCCCACTGGAAGTTTTCCTGGTATCCCGGTGGGCCAGTCTGACACTGCTTTTACTTCTTTCTATCTATATTCTCTAAAAAAAAAATCTATTTTTTTCATCTATCTTTCTCTTTTGTACACTTTTGTACACAAACACACTACAGGCAACTTTGCCAAGCGCACGCTCTCAATTACACACAAACTATGGGGCAGCTTTATTAAGGTTTGAATGGTAAATTAGAATTTTTTTTTTTAAAAAAACTCGTAAATTCAAATTTTTAATCACCAACTCGAATTTGAATTCAAATGTGAGAATTATCACACCTTGACCCTGGAAGCAGTTCTAATTCAAATCTTCGCTACCTAAAACCTGCTGAGTTAATGAGATGTTATAGCCTTCCTTAAATTCGAGGGGTTTTTTTGGTGGAAAACTTGATTTGAATTAGATTTGAATTTTTGGGTTCTTCGTATTCGATCGAATGTTAGACGTTCGAGTTTTTTCATAAATAACCGCCCATTCGAGTTATGAGTACATTCGAATTTATTAGCGTTAAAAAAAATTCACATAACTTTGAAATTCAACCTTTGATTAATCTGCCCTTATCACTTATATACTTTTCCCCCGTATACTTATATTGTTTTATTTCTTTTCTGTTGTAAAGAATATAGTAAGCATATGGGTCGGGTCGATAAAACAGACCAAACCCAAACGTATTATGACACCACCATAAAAACCAGGGCCTGGAACAAAAAAAAAAGCAGCATTTTATATGATCCAAATGGCCCTTTTTTAATTTTTATGTTATTTACAAGACGGCAGATTGTTTTATTACAACATACATATTTCACCCAAAATATGCATTAAATCTCCAAAATTATACTTGTATGTCAAAGCCTTAGCCCAATACATAATTTCCCTAGTTTCATGGAGGTTTTCCTACAAACAAAAACCTTGTTATACTGAGTACAAAATGCTTAAAAACGTCTGGCACTCGGTGCAAATGAAATGTGAATTTCTTCTGGCACTTAAAGGGTTAATAGAAAGACGCGTAAGAAAAAATAGCAATAGCAATATATTTGTAGCTTTGCAGAGCATTTGTTTTTAGATGCGATCAGTGATCCCCATTTGAAAGTTGGAAAGAATCAGAAGAAAAGGGCAAATAATTAAAAAACTATAATGAAGACCAATAGAAAAGTTGCTTAGAATTGGAATTCACATTTCTATAGTTCTGTCCTGTACATTGTATTGTGATCAGATGTAGAAAAGTGGCTAGATTGCACAGAATCCTATATAAAGAAGACAATAAATGAAAAACAACAAGATTAAGAGGCAAGATCTTACCTTTCCAGCCCTCTGCAACTGCTTCTTATCTCGAGTAGCAAAGCCAGCCAGTGCAGAATACTCCAGAATTCCATTAACGATCATAAAAGGGGTCAGTACCAGGCCCAGCAGGGTCAATTCCCATCCATACACAAAAGCAACAATAAGATTCAGAACAATGCTGACTGCATATTCTGCAAGATAACCAAGTCTGTAGCCTGTAGCCTAAAAAGAAATACAGAAAACTCTAAGGATCACTCACAAAAAAAAAGAAATAAAAAATCTAGAAAGGGAACTAATTACACAAATACAATATCCTGAAAGTCATAAAGGAAACAGCGTTTAACACCTGACTTACAGTCTGAATATCGGAAGCATCTGTTGCAAGTCTTGTTGTCAGTGCTCCCGTATTGTTGTCCTTGTCATCAAACCAGGCAATGTCCTATAAACAGCAATACAATTAAATTATAGGGATGAAATGTCCAAGCATCACTCTCCTGCAGTGTAGTAAAGGGATGTTTCCCACTAACCTGTTGCATCATTGCTTTGAAGGCCATATGTCTCAATCGCATTGTCAGGGTTTCTCCCGATCTCCCAAACATGTAACCCTGTCAATGCAGAGACAGAAAAAGGTACAATTTGAAAGAAAAAAATAAAATCAGAGATGTGCAAAAACAGTGGGAAATGATAGGTTCCTATGTACCTTCCTCACCTGCTAAAAAACCATGGTAAAATAAATGGTTTTACAAGATTTATGAAAATAGAAAGATAAGCACTTTACAGTATCTGATCTCCCACATTTAAGCATAGCAAACACATTTTCATGGAGGCCTCTTTGTCCCTTGTAAACATAATGCATTGCATCTTAGAAAAACCTTTACAAAACCTGCTTTAAAAAAAAAAACAAACTCAAGAAATATACTTATTATATATAAACCATAATCCTGAAAAATGCAATATAAATGTCTTACTACAACTTCATTTTATCTCTCACCTGTTCACAGCTAAGAATATGAATGCAATAAAGAGGAAAAACAATATTCTTCTGTACTCAATATGCAGTTTTTATCTAAACTATTCAGAATGCAGGGAACCCAAATTATGGGGCTGCGTACACAAATTCATTGCACTTAGGAATAACAAGTCTATATTGTAGAAATGGCAGTGTTGGCTGTCAGCAGTAGAAAAAAATTTAATACACTATGACCAATTAAAAGACATACCCGGACAGTGTATGTAAGCAATTGGATCATACTTGCGAGTCCAAATATAAGTGAGCAAATGTCACTTTCACTTTGGATCTTTTCTGGATCATTTATTGCGAATATCTGTCAGGGAAAAGATAAGAAAAAGATTGATTCTTATAAATCTTAAAGGACAAAGAAAAATCAGTTTACTTATACTATAAACTAATAGCGGATTCATTTGCAGAAATATTTTCCAAAGCCAGTGTGCATTTTTTAGGCAAAAAAAAGTAACCCAGTGCCATGTTTCTTACCTTTCCCAGTTCTACTCCAGTGATAAAGACAAATAGAGGGGACAAATAAGGGTACAGGAAGTGATGTAAATTGCACAAGTGCAGTTGCTGGGGGTTATATAATTGTGCATGCACACATGATCTTTTGAAGCTACTGAATGTTCATTGCTCACAAGCTGATCTGACATCATTGGATGCTAGCTGCACATGGGCACACTGAAATCTTCAGGGAAACTGGTAAAACTGGGGATGGGCTCCAAAACCAGGTAACTCCTGGGTAAATTGGGGAATTGGCATGTCTACCGACCCTTGACAGACTTGTACATGTGCAGTAGAGTAATATTTTTATTGTCTAAGGGACAAACTAATCAAATTTCTAATTTGTTTTTGCAGCAAAATTCACAAATTAGAATTAGAGTTTCTGAAACTTGAATTTTCAAGATTTATTAAGCTCAAAAAACTTAAAGTTAAAAAAAATTACCATCTCAAAGCTGTCAAGTTCATGTAGAAGTCATTTGGGTAATTTTTACAATGCTGTGAATTCACATTCTACCCTTCATTTTCAATACGTCATTAATTTGATTAATCTGCATCCCTGGCTACGCTAGAAATTTCTGCTTTTTTTCCGAAAAGAAGCACTGGCCCATGGAAAAAGTATAGTTTCAGTAGGCCATCCCAGTCATTCAGGCTTTGCTTTCCTGCTTTTAATCACGTGTTTACTGATTAAAAGTAATTATGATATTCTGTGCTGCCATAATACTTACAGCTATAACTTTTCCAAAGAATATCGATATGAACGGATGTACTGCCCCAATAAGCCCTGCAGCGATGACTCCAATGAGGATATACGGCCACTCTGATCTGTTTAACTTCAAAAGCTGGAAAAACGATATACTGGGAAATTTCTGATAAGACAAAAAAAACACAATTACATTTACAAAATTTACTTACAAAAAAAACTTACATTTGCTTACTTTGCTTATCAGTTGTATTTTGTTTTTGGTCTGTATATACTGTTTACATTCATTTAACACACAGCACTGTGGATTATATTATTAAATATGTGATGATACTACATTTTTGGAGAAGCATAGAAATAAAGCATGATTTTAGCACAATTTTATTTTAAACACTGGGTAAAATGTGTTCTTATTGTGTCATGGATCAGACAATGGGCCAGATTTAGTTCCACGAGAACAATTTTTTATGTTAATTTCATGACAACTCAATAGAGGGCTATAGAAAAATCTGAAATTTAAAGTTGAAGTTTTTCACACCAAACTGAATCTGAACCCAATATTGAGAATGTATTAATAGCTTTCAGCTAAAAGTTAAAGTTATTTATAAAACAATTGCTATTAAAAATTATTTACTTAAAGGGATTCATGAGTTTTATGGTGTAATTTTAATTTCTAAATTACACTGTTTAAACTGCAAATAATTAACTCTACCATATAAAATGTCATTCCTGAACACATAAGTGTATTTTCTTCATGGTAATATTGGTGTGTAGGCAGCCATTTCAGGTCATTTTGCCTGGTCATGTGCTTTCAGAAAGAGCCAGTGCTGCACTATAGAACTGCTTTCTGGTGGCATATTGTTACTCCTACTCAATGTAACTGAAAGATTTGCAGTGGGACATGGATTTTTACTATTGGGTGCTGTACTTAGATCTACCAGGCTTGTGTCAGGGAGCCGGTCCAGGTTTGTGGAAAGGCCGTCTGGGCCTAGGATGGCAGGATTTTAGGGGGGTGGCATCCTGCCCAACCACACCCACATTGGTTCAAAAACACTGGGGATGCGCTGGAGACACAATCATTTTTTAAATTTCCCATGCGACAATCCCCATTGCTCCTGTCCAGATGATGAAAATTTGCACGAATAAAGGGGAGGGGACAGGGGCAATGAATGGCAGTGGGCCTAGGGGTGCCCGATATGTAAATCCGGCCCTGCAGGAAACTGTTATCTGGTTACCTTCCCATTGTTCTGCCTGGGGCAAGGAAAGCGAGAGGGGTGATATCACTCCAAATTGCAGTACAGCAGTAAAAAGAGAGTGAAGTTTATCAGAGATTAAGTCACTTGACTGGGGGCACCTGGGAAACTGACAGTATGTCTAACCCCATTTCCGATTTCAAAATTAAATCTAAAAAAAATATGTTTGCTCTTTTGAAAAACGGATTTTCAGAATTTCGCTGGAGCAGCACTATTAACTGATGTGTTTTGAAAAAACACGTTTTCCCATGACAGTGTCTCTTTAACTCGTGGCTGTTACTTTTTATGCAATGTTGCAAAAGTCTGAGTTCCCCAGCAAAGACAGGTCTGTTAGGGGGGTGGCAGATAGGGAGATTAGTCGCCCACCAACAAATCTTCTCTACGGGAGTGACTAATGCCTTCCCTTCGGCAAGAATAGGAATACTGAAGGTCTAATTCAGCGCACAGTTTACAACATGCATGCATACCTAAAACTTTGAGGTGATTACCTCTGTAATAGATGCGAACAAATACCCATTCTAGAAGCTTGGGTTATAGAAAATTGCAATGCTGATCAGCAGTATATTCATGTCCAATGCTGCCCTAGGCACCAGATCTGTGAGCGCCCTCGTGTGACCCAAGTGGATGTGACATCAAGGTCCAATGCACATGATGTTACTTGAGATAACAAGGAGACCTCTGCTGCTGGATTTAATAGGAAAGCAGGGGAAGTGTTTTTTTTTCTTGGAAAGTTTTTTTTTTTTTTACCATATAGACATTTGAGGGTCCCTTAAACACGTTAAAAACAGGCCATGAGTGCTTATATAGTAGATACTCCCCTGATGCTGATGTTGACTGACAGTCTTGAAAGGTTTTTTTTGATTGCTAAGAAAGACCTAGCTGGATCAGACAGTGCCAGGTGAGAAGGACAGGTGCAGAATGAGAAGCCAGTCAGTTGGGAAGCAGAAAGTGTGGGCAAAAGTAATTAAAAGTGCATTGCAACAGATTTGTTTGGCCCCATGCTGTGGGGCTATAAAAAAATGCAGTGGCCAAAATCTCAGCAATAACCCTCTTCTCCAGAGGCCTAAAATCAGTTGTTTCTGAAAAGCTGTTAAGCCACTAGCAACATGTTCTCCTTGGGGCAGATTCACTAAGATCCGAAGTTGCGCCGGCGGTAGCTTCGCCACACTCCGCCGCACATCGGCAGGCGTAGTTTCACCAGCGCTACGCAAATTCATTGAAATGCAAAGTTGCGCTCAGGGAGGTGAACGGTAGCAAAGTTGCGCTAGCGTTAATTCGTCAAGCAAACCGAAGTTACGCTAGCGATGCCTAATTTGCATACGGCGCCAAGTTAAAGTACAATGGAGGTATATGTAGCACTAGGGATGTAGCGAACGTCGGAAAAAAAGTTCGCGAACATATTCGCGAACTTGCGCAAAAATGCGAGCGGTTCGCGAACGGTTCGCGAACCCCATAGACTTCAATGGGAAGGCGAACTTTAACATCTAAAAAAGACATTTCTGGCCAGAAAAATGATTTTAAAGTTGTTTAAAGGGTGCAACGACCTGGACAGTGGCATGCCAGAGGGGGATCAAGGGCAAAAATGTATCTGAAAAATCTGCCTGTGTGTGCTTGGAAGAGATAGTGTAGGGGGAGAGCTGTTAGTGATTTCAGGGACAGATGATAGTAAGTTTGCTGGCTAGTAATCTGCTTGATACTGCTCTGTATTGGAACAAAAAAATAAATAAAAGCAGTCCTTACAAGGACTACTGTTATTGCAGCAGTCAGCAGATGAGATCAGAAGCAGGACAGCTGCCCACTGCAGTTACATACAGAGCACTGCAGTAGAAGGTAGATTACTAGCCAGCAAAGCTACCTAAGCTTAAATGTCCCTCAAACCCCTGCAGACTTCTGTCCCTCCAATAACAGAGCGGTATCAAAACGATTACTAGCCAGCAAACTTTCAACTGTCCCTGAAATCACTAACAGGCAGCAGCTCTCTCCCTACACTATCTCTTCAACACACACAGGCAGAGTGAAAAAAAGCTGCAGGGCTTCGGTTTTTATAGGGAAGGGGAGTGGTCCAGGGGAGAGCTTCCTGATTGGCTGCCATGTACCTGCTGGTCTGGGGTGAGAGGGCAAAAAAAAGCGCCAACAATGGCGAACCCAAAATGGCGAACGTCGCGCGACGTTCGCGAACTTCCGGCGAGCGCGAACACCCGATGTTCGCGCGAACAAGTTCGCCGGCGAACAGTTCGCGCCATCTCTATGTAGCACCAAATACATTACACTACACAAGCCTGGGAAAGCTTCATAAAATAAAATAGAGTTGTTATTTTGCCCTATACATGTGCCCACTGTATAGTTTAGGTGCCATATGTCAGGAAATGTAGGGGGGAAAGAGGGTACCCCGAAAAAAATTAACAATCTTTTTCAGCCTATCACCCTTAAAAAAGGAAGAGACGCCAGCGTTTTTTGGGACTTAGAAAAAATGTCAGCTTTTTTTGAAGCAATCCTTATCTACTCCATTGCACTTCGCCTGGTCTCAGTAAAATGCGCAAGTTAGTGAATTAGCGTAGTTATGTCCCATTCGCCATAGCGCAACTTCGTCTGGCGTAAGGGTGCGAAGTAGTGCTAGAGTAGGTCCACTTCACTGGCGAATTTGCGCTAGCGTTAGCCACTTCGCGCTTTAGTGAATTTGCCCCCTTGTGTTAGTGGTAGTATGAATCAAATGAATGTGAAAAAAAATCAGAATCGTTACCTCAGATTTTTCTTCTTTATCTTCCTCCTCCAATATCTCACTTTTCAGAGAGACTTGCGAATGAAAACGCTGTATAAGGGAAGCCTTTTCATGAATTCCATTTTGTTTTGTTGCTATGATTTCATTATCACCAGAAAGCTGTAGGGTCTACAAAACAAAGCAGAAGAATTCTTGTTTTCTAAAAGGACTTAAGAATGTATTATTCCTGTCTGTTTTCTTTTCCTACAAGAAGACATCCCTTTTTCAACTTAACTTACCTTTAGTCCAATCTTATAGCTTTCAATAATAAGCCTTGTAGTAAAGACAGTGCCAGGTGAGTGAGCACTTGCACATGTATATGTGCAAGTGCCACTCAGTTTGATCCAACACATGAGTGGCTACATTGAGCAACAATTTTGGGTTCCTGCCCAAAACAACAGTTGTATAGGTATTGGCCATCTTAAATTACCCAGGGATCTTTACAATACCATGATCTCTCACACCTGTCCAGGACTTAGTGGTTGGTTTGAATAAAACAGCATTTATGGATAGATCCCCTAGTCTGCTCTTCTGAGAGACTTATGGTGACAGTTTCAAAAAGGATGCAGATATGAATAGCCAGAACACAAAATGTCCACAGTCTAAACAAAGAATATGTGGGATGTACCTGTGCTGTTGCAAGGGAGTAGTATATGCCCCTTTTCTCCATCAATTCAGTATGAGTTCCTTTTTCAGCCACCGCACCGTTTTCAATCACAACTATAACATCGGCTGTCCATATTGTACTGAGACGATGAGCAACAACAATTGTAGTCCGACCTCTACTTGCCTGGAGAGGAAGATCGTTAAAACATTTTATGTAGAATATTGAGGTGTTCTTAAAGCACACAGTAATAATACAGATACAAAACTGAAATATTGAGTTAGGAGGGCAATGCAATAAAAGGCACAAAGAACATGTCATACTCAAGTCTGCATTACATTATTGCATCTTCAAAGTACTAGGCAGGCACTAGGAGACAAGGAGCATTACCAGACAAGGAGCATTATAAACAGTTGCAAGTTACCTTATCTAAAGCAGCCTGAACAACAGCTTCACTTCCTGTATCCAAAGCAGAGGTGGCTTCATCCAGAAGAAGAATTTTTGGATTTCTCACCAAGGCCCTGGCAACTGCTATACGTTGTTTCTGCCCACCGCTCAGCTGTGCCCCTCTTTCTCCCACCAGTGTTTCATATTTCTTTAATAAAGAAAAATTCTATTTACTTTTAGCCTAGTTAGTATTGACAGAGACAATAAGACAGCTGCCTGACACTGAAACAATCTAGGACATTTTCTGTTCAAATTCACTGGAAGTGGCTGGAGTCGGGGAAGTGTGCTTTGCTTGCTACAGTTCTTTCTGGGAGTGCCACAGATGTCAAAATGACTTGCTAGGAATTATTATAGCAATAAGCCAGTGACGCAAGTAACTTACATATGAGATGTCAAGAGCTAATTTAGCTATGGAGTAAAACATTCTACACATTTTTAACATTATATGGTATAAAATTGTAAAAATAAAACACTTTTGGTGCTAACTACACCTTTAAGAAATACATACGTCTGGCAGGGCCATAATGAAGTCGTAGGCATTTGCTTCCTTAACAGCTTTTTCAATTTCTTCATCTGTAGCATCTTCTCTTCCATATTTAATGTTCTGTTTAATGGTTGTTCCAAACAAGACAGGTTCTTGGCTGACCACTCCTATTAACTCTCTATAATGTCTCACATTCAGAGATTTGATGTCATGTCCATCCACAGTCAACTGAAAACAGTGACAGTCAAACAGGGTTACTATGTTTATAGATAAAATATTCCCTATTTATAAATTAAAAGGAAAACTATGAATGGTCTTACTGTTCCGTCTTGTGGATCATACAGTCTCTGTAGGAGCTGGACTATTGTGCTCTTTCCACATCCACTTTGCCCAACCAAGGCCACAGTCTGCCCAGATTTTACACTCAGATTAAGCCCATTTAAAACCTTTGCAGGAATATTTAAAAACATATAAAACATTTCAGGAAAAATATCACTCCACAATACACTGTGTAATCTTGTTTGCAGAAATATTGCTTTGTATGGATTTTATGCAAAACTAAATTAAATTCTGGTGTTATTTTGAAAAAGAAAAATTCTCAAAAAGAATGACATCACTTTTCAGTCTTCATAAGAGCACTGTGGTGGTTAAAACCCTGGATATGCCATAGCCCTAAAGCACCAGTTGAACTATATGGCATAAAAATGAATAGATTAGCATTTGTCTTATTGTTACCTTAACATCTGGTCTTGAACCATAGGAAAAGTGAATGTTTTTTAACTCAATATTTCCTTTTACATTATCTGGTTTAAAGCCTTCATTCGAAAAGTTGTTGATTGAAGATGGCTGAAACAAAAAAAAAATAATATTCTTCCAAGTTCAAACCCTCCAAATGAACCCAAGCACACATGTATTACCCACCAACCTGTACACTCACATATGTCAACTGTATAAACTTATACTTTAACTAAACTAACTGATGATTCTAAGATCACTAAAACGTTGGATATAATGCTTGTCGAAGAAATCATCCAAGCTCCTCTGAGGATATTAATAGAAGCTGCCATCATAATATCATCCAGCAGGGCATTCCACAACCTCACTGACCTCACCATAAAGAACCACCTACACTGCTTCAAATGTCAATTTCTAAATAACTGGTCTATTGTTTTTTCTCTTGTTTGATCTTTTCTAAGGGAGTAAAGATTCCCTACTATCCGTGAGTCCTTCAGGCAAGAAGCAGATCTGGAAATAAAATGGGAGTAGCCAAGAAGGAGAGGGTAAGATCTAGAAAAGGACTTGCATGGGAGCTGACACAGAATCAGAACAGACTGGAGCAGGACAGAGCAGGTGAAGAAGCAGGTCGGGAGGGCATAGAGGGAAAACAGACTGGAGCAGGATGTACAGGGCATCCATGCAGAACAGGAACCCTACACTCAAGATAAGACAAGATAAGAGCTCAAGAAACACTGCTTAGACCAGGAAATAATGTGGGAGAGGGGTTAAATAGGACACACACAGCTCTGATTGGATGGTGCTAAGTACCCAGTAAGACTGCTGGGATGTAGCAGGCTCAATGAGGAAAGAAGGTGAAACAACCAAATTGACCAATTACAAGCTGGCTGCCTAATAATAGACATATGTAAAATGTCCCCAGATCATGACATTGTATATTTCTACTTGGGATGCACTGAATCATTAATCAATAAAATCCCCACTTACAGAGTTTAATTGGCCCACCAGGACACTATAAGATGTTCCAGGTAACCAAGGTCTCAGACAAACTTCTAGTTAGTCAGATACGGTCGTTTTTATCCATTTTAATGTTACATTTTGCAAAAAAAATAATCCTTAATTTGATCTACATGATAACATTTTGCATTTAGTCTGAGTTATTACCTTTTTGATCACTTTAAATATATTATAAGCAGCACCCCTTGCAACATTAAAGGCTTCAAAATGAGCAGCGGCCTGACCAATGGAATAACTGCTTAAAGTCACATTGAAGAACACCTATAAAAACAGAATATATAATATAATGAGTCTAATAAACCTCAGTTTACATTTCAACATTACACATCCCAAATGAAACTGATACTATAGTAATACTAGTCATCATGTTGTGATTATTAGTAGAGAAGAATACAACTCCTATGGGTTACAGTATAGAAATTCCCATCTAGTTTGGAGGCTCTGCTGTCACAAGGAACTCAATTTTGAAAAGCTTAATACACAACCCCAGAATTTACCTGTAGCTGAAGAGTCAGTAATGTTCACCACATAAATGGTTCAATACACCCTCTACAGTCCAGCCAAACAGCTTTTAGGGCAATTTGTCCCACACATATATGATACAGGAAGTACAGCCTGTGCAATTTTTACACTGACTGACTGATCATTATATTGTTTTCTACTTATTGGCAGCTACACAATGGATTTATCTGCCTAATGATTTTTTCATGTAGCAATAAATACACAGCTGGAAAATTATCAAATTGTACAAAAATATGTTTCCATCCCCACCCTTGTGGCTCATACCTCTTTTACTTACAGTATATTGTAAACTCTTTTGGACAGGACCCTCCCTACCTCTAGAATAGGTTATTGGTTGTCTTTTTTTATGTTCAGTGTATTTATCCACAGACTGTGGGTAAGTAAGAAAGTACTTATTTTTTGTGGACTACCTTTTATGTAAAAAATAGTATTTCAGGCAAAGACATCACTGAAACACTGAAGCTATCAATAAAATAAGCACTTTGCAGCTTCATACAGCTCCAAATCAAGTCCGTTTTTTCCCACTACACAGCCACAATCTACACCAGTGGTCCCCAACCTGTGGCTCGTGAGCAACATGTTGCTCACCAACCCCTTTATTGTTGCTCCTATCTGCCTCAAAGCAAGTGCTCTTTTTTAAATTCCTGGCTTATTGACAAGATTTGGAGACATAGAAACAAACATTTCCTTCCAAACAGAACCTGCTGTAGGCTGGAAGTCCATTGGAGCTACTAAATCACAACACTTATTTGACACTCACAGGATCTTTTCTTATGCATATGTGGCTTACCAAAATGTTTTAAATTTGAATGCAACTCAATGGTAGAACACCAAATATAGAGAATCTGTGGTGTAATGTGACCACCTAAAATGTGTTCTGTGGAGCAAGTGTAAACATTTTTTAGTGTTCGCCTTGAACTTACCGCCATGACATCACCAATTGTGTAATCCTCTTCCTCTAAAATTAACTTTGTGCCGTACCAAAAACCAAGTCCATAACCAGCTAAATAGACACCATATACTAATCCAAGGGAAAATTGAGATACAAGTGACTTTTTTATACCAATGTCTCTGGCCTCTCTCAAGTTTTCTTTGTATCTAAAAGAGCATTTTGAAAAAAAGAAACAAATATTAAATAAATAAATAAATATATATATATATATATATATATATATATATATATATATATATATATATATATATACTGTATATAATGTCCAAAATAAACTGCACTCACTGGGCTTAATAATGAAACAAAAAAAGTTTATTCAATGTTTCAGTCCCTCTTCAGGAAGACAGCCCGAATCGAGGGGCTGAAACCTTGAATAAACTCTTGTATTTGTCTATATGTATTTTGTGGTCACAGCCTCATTGCACCCCCACCTAATGGTTTTAAAAATTAGTGGTGAGCACAACTTTCCCTTGTTTGTATATATATATATATATATATATATATATATATATATTTATATTTATGTTGCTCAGTGCCGGCACTACTCGTATTTGTTCAATTGTGCCTGGGTGCGGATACCCAAAAGTAATTGCAGAGTTTCAATAGAGGCAACCATTCTTTGCTGAAATAAATACTTTTTTTCTCACCATAAGTCCTGTGAGTGCAAGCCTCTATTGAAACTCTCTCTCTAACTAACATTGTTCAATGCAAAGGGCATTGTCTAAGGATCAATGGCCCAAACAGTATTTCAAGTTAAGTCGTTAGATGAGGTCTCCATGTATTAGCACATTATAGCATAATTCAAAAATTGATAATCCTCTCCTTTTATTATTATTATTATTATTATTATTATACACCTATATAAATGATTATGGTATGATTAGGTTTACAATAGTTTGATAAGCTAAAAATGCAGAATAGAATCCAAATACAACCTTTTTATTTCTTTCTCCTGTCCTCCAAATGCCACAACAGTCCTTATTGAAGAAAGTGCTTCTTGGGCCACTGCACCTGCTTTACCATAGGCTGCGAGTTCCTTAATAGTTAGAGAAGCCAATATCTAAAATTAAATTAAGACGTTATTGAAATGTATATGTAAGAATTACCAATACATGAATTACGAGCTGAAGGTTGACTTCTAAAGGTCCCTGATTGCAGAATTACTGGTGCCTGGTCTAAACAAACTTAAAGGGATCCGGTCATCGAAAAACATGTTTTTTTTTCAAAACGCATCAGCTGGGAAATTTACAATATGTCTAGCAACATGTCAGATTTCAAAATTGAATATAAAAAATCTGTTTTCTCTTTTGAGAAATGGATTTCAGCACAGAATTCTGCTGGAGCAGCACTATTAACCAATTCATTTTGAAAAAAATGTTTTTTTCCATGACAGTATCCCTTTAAAATGGAAACAGATTTTAATTATTATTGGAAATCTGGCACTGGTTGCAGAGTACAGCACCAGTTGGTGTTAGGGGTGTAAGGACCTGCCACAAGGCAGTAAGTACAGAACTCTGTAAATTAATCACTTATTTTTAAATCTGATGGAGATACTTCAGTTAGCAAACTAGTCTGTGTGTTAATACACCAAGATTTAATGAAACAGAAACTTTTCCTATACTTACCTTAGAAAAAAACGCTGATGCGAATGCTAGGGCTGGGCTAGTAACCAAAATAACAAGCGCAAGCTTCCACCCTTTAAATAACCCAACTACAATACCAGAAACACAGGTTGTGCTCATCTGAAAAAAATGTCCAACTTTATCTCCTATTCCATCGTTTATTTTATTGATGTTTCTGGAAGACAATGGCAACATTATTAAAGCATTAGAAACTGAACATGTTGTGTTTAAGTGTGAGTGTTGATACAAAGTAAACAGCTCACTTACTCAGTAAGTTGGATGTTAATTTCTCCAGATTTTGTGACCTCAAACCAACTAATATCTTGAGACAACACAGAATGAAAGAAAGCTTTCCTCATTTTTCTTGTCTGTCTGGAAGCAGCTAAAACCCAGCAGGAGACCTGGAGATATCCACAGATTAAAGCGCCAAAGCCTATTCCTGCATAGTACAGTGAGAATCTAGGGAAAAAATAAGCAAGTAACATTTAGAAATATATGTACATAATAAGAGTTTTGAGACCTTATTTATTTTTTCTATTTAGAGAAAAGCTGTTAAATAACTATTTCTCTATCATTATAAGGACTAATAAGAAATTTTTCCAAACTGGCCACACAAAAAGTGCCCACCAGGCAGCACATGACTGCCAATGACAAGTAGAGGAGGCTCATGGGCCAACCTGAAATACTTACTAAAACCCCACTTCACAGTCCATTGTTATCCTATCCCTATGCTGTAGATCTGTGATCCCCAACCAGTGACTTGCAAGCAACATGTTGCTCATCAACCCATTGGATGTTGCTCCAAGTGGACTCAGAGCAGGAGCTTATTTTTGAGTTCCTGGCTTGGAGGCAGGTTTTGTTTGAATAAAATCTGACAAACAGAGCCTCCTGTAGGCTGCCATTACATATAGAGGCCAAATAGGCAGTCACAGCCCTTATATGGCCTCCTACGACTTTTTCATGCTTGTGTTGCCCCCTACTACAACAATTAAATGTCTCTTGGGTAAGAAAGTTTTTTTACAGATTTTTTTATAGATTAAACAGCTGAATTAGTTGGACAATCTTGGACAATGTGACCAGTTAAATATCCACATACACAGACAAAGCAACTTAGATTTATTTCCTCTTATTTATTTATTTAACAGTTATCACTTAGGCTCCAATTAAACTGTATATTGTATTTCCAAGTTTTCAGATTTTTTTGACTGAAGCCCCTCTTTGACTCCAGAGATTAGACAGGGCTTTTGGGCACATGACAAGCTTACATATACTTTACTGCTACAGAAATTCAACCCCAAATATAAAAATATTTAAGGCAGAAAAGATATGTTGAATGTTTAATCTTCAAGCAAGCCAGCATTCCAAGAATATCTAGAAGAACGATATCACCCTATTTGGCATTTAAACTGGGCCACCCCCAGCAAAGTCTATGGTCTCCTCTTGAAGGGTCAACCCTACAGTTTTGGTTTAGTTCTCCTTAATTGTGTGAATTGTATATTTTTCTAGTCATTTCCTAAGTCACCCGCAGGGCTGGCAATTCAGAACTTACATTGTCATCTGTTCTTCCAGTGGTTTATACTTTGCACATATTGCTGCAGATATAAGAATGAAGAGGTGGTTAAAAAATGGTTACAGAAATACTTGCATAAAACAGGGACAGGTACAAAAAGATAAATATTAGAACTTCAAATGCCCTTTGGGGAGTAAAGCAAAAAAATTGATCCAGGGGGCTTACAGGAGTTCTGAAGAGATGAATTGTGGCACAGGAAGCCGTCAGACATGTCCCCAAACACAAGGTTTAAGAGAGGGTAACAGGAACCACATCCAATTGCGCCCAACGTTCCAATGATCATTAAGAAAATATCCAGCCGGTCTGCAAATTGGAACTAGCAAAAGACAATAGATGATAAACACACTGTCCATATGCATTAACCTTTACTCTAGTTATAAAAAGTAAAACAATTTTACTTGTGAGAGCTTACTACTCATCATTGACCAGATAATAAGTGCAATATTACAGCCCAGCATTGCCACATTAGTAAACATTTATAGAAAAATAAATAAGGCGAGTTTTCTTCCAGTAGCAGGTATTTGGACAGGGTGAAAATCGATTGAGACTTACAATGTGGATCGGACCAACTGTTATTATTTGCTCCTGTTTATGTTTTTCATGCTCATTCCTATAAACAACAGATAATCATAACGTTAGGATTAGCACTCCACTGTGAGAATAACCCACTAAACCTGACATAAACATGAAAGTGTTTATTACTTTTTTACAGTGCAATTCATTTTTTATTCATTTTCTAATAGTATGTGCCATTGGATAATCTTATATAGAAAAACTGTCAGTTATAGTACATTACAAAATGGTGGGTCAATGCACAAGATGTAAAATAGCAATATTTATTGACATGCTAATTATGTAAGATTCTTTAGTAGGTCACTTATCATATAAAGCATTTGTTGGTTAAGAGGGTCCAGTAGTTTACTGTTGTTGAATTACTTGAACAGACTTTGTGCTAAACCAAAATATTTAACTTTTTTGCAGCACTTCTTCTAGACATAGAGGGATACTTGATTCAGCCTTTCCAAGATATATGGCCCACAGTTGTTGTATGACCCCTGATGTTTTCCCCATGCCCAGCATAACTTGCACTACACTGATGCATCCTCATGGAAAAGTAGCCTGAATGCACACAATGGGGGACCTCCTGCTTTCTGGAACAGGCTCCAAATTCTATATACAGTCTGTCCTTGGTGGCAAGCTCCTCAATGTCTGTCCCAAGACCTAACCTAAACCTATGCACTGGACTTCCCAAAACAATTATGCTGCACCAGTTTTGGGCTATAGAGGTGAACTACCCATATGCAATTATGATACTTACTTTGTCCCCTCCTGTGCTTTATCCAATAAAGTGTCTGTTGTTTTAGATGTATTGACTGCATACTCAGTGTCCATGTCTTCTTTGGGTTTTCAAGTTGATGCAGGTAACCACAAGGCACTAGGTAAGAGAATCAATGGCATTTACAAATATTAATGGTTTCTGTTTAAAATCAGGTAAAAATATTATAAGGACTGTCTTCCTAAGGTTTTGTGTATAACTATACAAATAAAAACATTTGTTTTAGCAGGGTCATGTGATAGATCAATATAAAAAATAGGGATGCACCGAATACACTATTTTGGATTTGGCCGAACCCCCGAATCCTTTGTGAAAGATTCGGCCAAATACCGAACCAAATCCGAACCCTAATTTGCATATGCATATGCAAATTAGGGGAGGGAAGGGGAAACATTTTTTTCTTCCTTGTTTTGGGACAAAAAGTCACACGATTTCCCTCCCCACCCCCAGTTTGCATATGCAAATTAGGATTCGGATTCGGTTTGGCCGGGCAGAAGGATTCGGCCGAATATGAATCCTGCTGAAAAAGGCCGAATCCCGATCCTGGATCCGGTGCATCCCTAATAAAAAAGAGTAACTCAAATTTTATGTCATCTAGACCTGTTTCTTGTCTTTGAAAAAACATAAACATGCGTTTGTTCTGAGGCTTCCCCTGAAAGTACTGTAGTAATGGTGAGTTGGATAAGAGACAGGGGCTCATTTATAAACTTTGCATAGGGCAGAATATATTTGCCCTGCGCCTGGTTACATTTATAAAGCTGAATAAGAGTGTGAAAACAGAATTGCAAATTCTTTTTGCGCAATGTGAATGTCTATAAGAGCGTTTTAAATATGTGAAAAATCACAAATAGCATTTGAATTATGCCACAACTTTGGTGGCGGAGAAAATATTCGCTAAACAGTTTCGCAAATTGCGACTTTAAGTTACTGTCAACTCTGTTTTCACGCCTCACACCTTGTTCACGCCTTGGTGTATTACCAATAAACAAAAAATGTCCCGATGCTCATAAAAAGTAATAATACAAGTTTTTATTCAATCAATATCATAGTAAAAAATACAAACATACTGACCCCGTATGATCCACCCTACACGTTTCGTACCCTCCGGAACCCAATCATAGGAATTTCTAACCTTGCACAGTGGGCACACTCGCGTCTCATTTGAGAGGCCATTTGCGAAAATGTATTCACATTGAAAATTCGCAAGAAATGGAAAGACTGGCAGAGCAGAATAAATATGCACCGCGCAAACTTTATAAACGACCCCTAAAGATGTGTAGCCTACATAATATAGTTTCATGGGACTTAATGTATGAGACCTGTTTAAAAGATCCTATGATGAAATGCCGCTGTTTCCTTGCAAAGTCACAGGAAGGTAGACCCAACATTTCACAGATGAATTCTTTATGCAGACTTTATAACTGATTTTGCCAAAAGCAAGTGTATAGCTTCCAGTCCAAATTCTTTTTCCAATTCAAGTATCTTAATATGAAGTTAGTCCTGTCTTTGCTGCTAAAACAAACTTTACCCTCTTTTCTTCTGAGAAGGCTTTCCACATGGTGTTGGAGCATTGTCGATGGGATTTGCTTTCATAAATAGTTGGGCAATGTTGTTGGGGATCAGGCCTGGCGCACATCAGCATTCTAATTCATCCCACACATGTTTCATTAGGGCTGTGGTCAGGTTTCTGCAGACCTAAATCACATAAGCTGGTGGAATGAAAAGTAGACTCACCACCACACTTGATGGGTTCAGAGGTACATGCCCCAGGCCGTCAGCTTAGGGAATGAATGGCCGATTGATTGTAAAAAAAAAGCCCTATGAACCATAGCCCTTAAAGGAATACTATACCCCCAAAATGAATACTTAAGCAACAGATAGTTTATATCAAATTGAATGACATATTAAAGAATCTTACCAAACTGGAATATATATTTACATAAATATTGCCCTTTTACATCTCTTGCCTTGAACCACCATTTTGTGACTCTATCTGTGCTGCCTCAGAGATCACCTGACCAGAAATACTACAACACTAACTGTAACAGGAAGAAGTGAGGAAGCAAAAGGCAGAACTCTGTCTGTTAATTGGCTCATGTGACCTTACATGTGGTTTGTATGTGTGCACAGTGAATCTTACGATCTCAGGGGGCGGCCCTTATTTTTTAAAATGGCAATTTTCTATTTATGATTACCCAATGGCACATATTACTAAAAAAGTATATTATTATGATAATGGTTCATTTACATGAAGCAGGGTTTTACACATGAGCTGTTTTACTCAGTATCTTTTAATAGAGACCTACATTGTTTGGGGGGTATAGTTTTCCTTTAAGGGAATGGTACATGAGGTGATTTTTAATAAAACAGATTTAAGCATAATTAATTTAATTTCAGTATTTCTGTAAATATAATTTTTTCAGTTCTTAATAGTTGACAAATGCGTAAACTTAAAAGCTATCTTAACTTTGTGGGTTTGTAAATTAATATTTCTCAAGACATCAAACAAGTTCATAAATCCTGGAAAAAGGATGGGTCTAGAGGTATACTGTACCCCAACTCCTCATTTCCGTAGAATAGGCCCAAAAATGGTGTGGCTTACCAGGAAGTGGATGGAATTTTGCCTAGATTGTAGGTACTTTAATAATGAATACTATAGTTCTGCAACGTTTTCAGGTGTGATAGTGTTTATTTAAAGGGAATGGTCATTATGAAAAGCAATTGCATAAACTAGTTTAGAGGATGCTAAGCAATTATCTTTTTACATTTTTCTTACTGTTCTTTATACATTTAGGCAGATATATGTGAGTTACTAACTTTTTTTATTACTATACAAAACAATTTCATGCTGTAAATTGAGGATAAAGGAAAATGGGGATTATGAGCTTCATGGGAGAGCCTTAAAAACGTGTACCGTATTATAACTTGAATTTCAATAGCATTTAAGTTCTGGTGCACTTGCTTATCAGACGACGGTCACTAGGAAAGTTGTCAGTCAGTGACCCAATGCCCCATGTGTTATTCCTGGGTTGATTCTGCCATGAGTCAGCAATCTGCAATGCACTAGTCACAGACAGCATGGTTGAATTGGTTCCAGTTGGTGAAAAGGTTAAGTTAATCATAAACCTATATTTCAATAACTATAAAAATTAGCAAGCCCATTTGTAAAAAAACAGAAATAAAGAATTCATGGAGCATCAGGAGGAGCATAATAACATATCAGCTTTAATAGCCCATTTGAAAAAGGTTCCAGTGTGTCAGCATATAGGATTTTGGATCATACGCATGCACTTTATGCGTTTCGTGGCGTCTCGCCACTTCCTCAGAAGCAAAAATAGTGAAAAATAATTGCTAAGCAATTCATACAGTTTGAGTGCATTTATATATCAGTAGCCTATCTTCCTTAAGGAGAATTCAACCCTAAAGTTAAAAAATCCCTACCCTACATCGACCCCCCTTCATCCTCCCCCAGCCTAAGTGTTACCCCGGGCAAATGCCCCTAACGTTTTACTGACCCCAACCTCTTTGGTAATCTTTGGGAAGTGAACATCGTGGCGGCGCATGCACAGCTAGATCAATTTTCTATTTCGAGACAACTGCACATGCGCCGAAACTAATGGATATTGCAGAAGCGCCAGTCTCATTACCTATAGCTCCGATGCCTGAGTCTGAAGGGAAGACATGACATGCAGAAAGAAAAGATGACATGTAGAGAAGTGGCAGTAGGACTCATCTGGAATTTTAAGTAAGAAATAGGGGCAGCAGGAGGGCTGACTTGAGTATGGAAGGTAGAGGTAGCAGAACTAATTAAGATACAAGAGATGCAAAAGGTATTAATGGAGTAGTTTTGCAAAATAATAGCATTGGAAAAGGATTGACAGAAAAGCACAGTAGGGGAGTTAACACTGAGACTGAAGGCTTAATTCATGAGAAAGTGCAGTGTGCAAAGTGTAATTCAGGAAGCATATTGCCATTTTTTACCCATAATGTTGTGTTTTCCACATAATTCCAGTGTTATTGCATCTGCCAGGGGTTAGTTGTGCTTGGGCAATTGTGCATGCACTTTTTGTCATATCAAACACATATACCATCATTTTTATTCTGCGCAAATAAATGGTATATACTGTAAAGTAAAATAGAAGGCATTGCTAATTTTTTCATACCTTCCTGTGTAAACTAGTGATGGATGAATAAAGTCGGCAGACACGAATTTGCTGCGAATTAATTTACGAAACGGAGGTGACAATTTGCAGGGGAAAAATCCGGCATATCAAAAAAAAAATTGATGCACGTCAAAAATTGTCACACTCATAAAAATTATTG
Source organism: Xenopus petersii (assembly GCA_038501925.1). Classification (NCBI taxonomy): domain Eukaryota; kingdom Metazoa; phylum Chordata; class Amphibia; order Anura; family Pipidae; genus Xenopus; species Xenopus petersii. The sequence continues at coordinate 127,690,989 of CM076682.1, forward strand.
GGCATCAAATTTATTCAAACGCCCCTTTGACTTTAATAAATTTGGAGCAAACAATTGTGCACATAAAAAATGACACTCGCGTCAAAACTATTTTGACACCCATTGGCTACAATGCATTTCGCAAATTTTTCACCTTTTCGCGCATCACAGATTCGCCCATCACTATTGTAAACGTCTTGTAAAAAACGCCCAGAACAGCTATTGTTTCGCCCGCTTTCCCATATTTCCTGTCTGAGTTCTCTCCCATGTAGATTCCAAGGCTCATACAGACACTGTAGATGGGGTGGGCAGAGGTAGGCAGTGCTTCTAGTAACATGTTGTGGTCTGCCTGCTCACAGTATTTGTCTCTCTCCTGTCCGGAATGTTTGGATTCACTCCTAGATCTCCCTAATTGTATTACAAGCTGACCACATTCCCAAGCCCCAGATCACAATCTGGACATAGATTGCTTTTACTTTATGTTGTATGCAATTGGCAAACATATGTACTCTCTACTTACAATAAACAGCACAACATAAAAAATGCAGGGAGTTACACAACAACAAAAATACACTTTGATTGGATAAAAATAAATAATGTGCAGAAACTGTATATCATTAATAATAATAATTGCAGGGTGTTTTGACAGGTGGGCAAGTTGGGAATGGGACATGCAGAGAGGAAGGTGGGGGGGGTTTCCCTGATAATGCAGAGCTCTGCCAATCAGTAAACTCTATGGGGCAAATTTACAAAAGGGCGAAGTGACTAATGCGGGTGAAAATTTGCCAGTGTGACATTGTTTTGGTACTTCGACTATTTACTAATGGTCACTGGCATAACTTCTCTAGCGAAGAAGATAGACTCTAGCACTACTTTGCTCCTTAACGCCTGTCGAAGTTGCGCTCTGGCGAATGGATGGAACTACGCAAATTCATAAGACTTCCTTAAAAAATAGTAGAAAATTTTTCTAAGTCCCAAAATACGCTAGCCTCTTTTCCTTTTTCAGGTTGATAGGCTGAAAAATAGCGTACATTTCTTTTAGGGTAACCCACTTCCCCCCTACATTTCCTAACATATGGCACATAAACTATACACTGGGCTCATGTGTAGGGCAATATAACAACTTCATCCCCGGGCTTGTGTAGTGTAATGTATTGGCTGCAACATATACGTCCATTGAACTTTAAATTTCCGCCATATGCAAATTAGCCAATGCTAGTGCAACTTCGCTTTGCTTGCCGCAGTAATGCTAGCGCTACTTCAAATACCTATTAAGCCCAAGCAAGGTGCATATATGAATAGATGCAACAGCTAATTCCTAGCCTGCATTAATGGAGGTGTCCACACTTACTTTAAATTGCAATATATACCCACACCAATATGGGACTTTACCTCCAAATGCAATTCAAACAATGTTAGATAGCCAATAGCCATACAATGCAATTGAGTTAAAAGGCAATATTTATTTTCACCATGCCATATATGTTAAAACCATTTAAAACAAACAGCGCTGCTTTGGGGGTAGGGATCCCTCTACTCCATTTAACTCACACTATCATTACATCTTGGAAGGAAGGGGGAATATTATACTAGAAAATTAGTATTACACAAAATGTATCCTTTAAAGATTTCAGAGTTAGGAGTATTCTGTCATTTGATTTAATTTAATGCTCGTTGTTAAAGTGATGTGTATGTCCAATTCTGGCAATTATGTTACACAATTTGAAACAGCATTGTGTTCAATTCATCCTAACAGACCTGCAGGGTTTATTTGCACGTAGAACAAAAGCATGGAAGTGCAAGGAGCAGAGTTTGATGTAAATGAAGTCCCATTGATGAATGGTGTTAATTTGCACAACTGCCACAACATGCCATACATTGTGTTGCAAATGAGGACTACAGTATGGGTTTGGGGGGCAGGGGTGCTTTCATTTGAGAAATGTATAGAGCTTACAATGTATGTGGGTATATCGTTAGTATATATTAAATATTGTTTATTTACAGTATACGTTAACATACATTCTCATATACATACAGTACATAGCATTAACTGTAGCCCTGGGTATTATTGTATCACTGAGTATTGTGCCTATCCTGTTAGACACATGTATGAATATTCCCATGACAGCACTTAAAGGAACAGTAACATCAAAAATGAAAGCGTTTTAAAGTAATGAAAATATCATGTATAGTTGCCCTGCACTGGTAAAACGGATCTGTTTGCTTCAGAAACACTATTATAGTTCATATAAACAAGCTGCTGAATAGCAATGGTGGAAATTGAAAAAAATCTATATGGCACATTATGTTCTACAGAGGTTATCTGCTATCTGCTATGTAACTTGAGCCTTTTCCCCTTTGAATAGCTGTCCCTATGGCTATACAGTAGCATATTTATATCAAGAATATAAGTATTTATAAAGCAAACACAGCAGTTTTTCTATCATATTTTCAATACTTTTATTGCAGAGACATACGTGAAGATTTGGGGAGATTAGTCGCCCAGCGACAAATCTCCACTTCTTCGGGCGACTAATCTTCCTGAACTGCTTTCCCGTCAGCTAGAATGTAAATCATCGGCGGGATGGCACTCAGAGTGCTTCATTTTCCGAGGTCGCCCAAAGTTGCCACATGAGGAAACTTCGGGCGACTTTGGAAAGCTGAATCATTGCCAGTGATTTTTCGCTGGACTAATCTTCCCCAATCTTCACGTGTGTTGCTGCCCTAAAACACATTAATTTTTTGATGTTACTGCGCTGGAGACCCTGCACATGTGGGTTAAAGGGGCTGTTCTGTTTCAAGTTCAGCAGACAGCAACATATCCTTGCAGAGTATTCATTCAGTATACAGAGCACTCTTTCATATTTTTTCACTTTCCAATGAAATAAAATTATGTAATATGTTCTTAACAGGAACTGCACTCAATTCGCTAGCGTTGGGCATTTTCGTTACTTCGCAAATTCACTAACGAACGCTGGCGTAGATTCGCTAGTGTTACTTCGCACCCTTACGCCTGACGAATTTTTGCTACAGACGTAACTACGCAAATTCACTAACACGCGCAGTGTACTGAACGCTACCTTTTACGCTAGACTTCCTTCGCCACCTCAGACCAGGCGAAGCGCAATAGAGTAGATAGGGATTGCTTCAAAAAAAGTCAAAATTTTTTTTAAGTCCCAAAAAACACTGGCGTGTTTTCTACATTATGGGTGATAGGTTGAAAAAGATCGAAAAATTCTTTTAGGGCTCCCCTCCTTCCCCCCTACATTTCCTGACTCATGGCAACTTACCTTTAGAGTGGGCACATGTGTAGGGCAAAATAAAAATTTTATTTGATGTTTTGAAGGTTTTCTAGGCATTTGTAGTGCTGATATGTATTCCTCCATTGAAATTTGAATTTGGCGCCGTATGCAAATTAATCTTCGCTAGCGTAACTTCGCTTCACTTAGAGAATCAACGCTAGCGCAACTTCGCAACCTTACGCTACCCCTGTGCGCAACTTCGGATTTTAATGAATTTGCGGAGCGCTGGCGAAACTACGAATCTCAGTAAATTTACCCCATTGTGTATTGCCAATCCCACATTCCCCTCCTTCACAGGGGCATGTTTTAATCAAGTTTTGGAAACTATATAAAAGATTCAAAGAAAGTGTCTGTGAATATTGGCATATGCAAGCCTTTGTTCTCTATCAATTGTTCTGCAGCCTGGGGATATATGACATGCTGGGAGTAGTGGAACAGCGATTACAAGAGGGTATCTCTGCATGCATTACTGGAGTTTAAGTTTATACCCTTAACAAGAGAAACTGCAGCTGGCACAACTTGTTTTATAGAGAGAAGTGACACAGAGAACTGTATAGTTTTCCACTATCTGTCCCATTCCTTCCCATGGACTCACTGCACATATACCCCCCAGACTTATGAGATAAAGTACAAACCTGTGTGTTCCTGGCTGTATCAGAGACTGACGGTGCCTGGGATCTGCTCAGCTGGAGTGTTGAGAGGAGTGACTCTGCTCTAGGGGCAGTTCCTGAGCATTTGTTCCTGAAAGTTTCACATCCCCCGTATCACTAATCCACAATAATCCAATGAGTGAAATGTTTGTTTTTTTGTGTTAGAGACACCCGAGACACTTCAGACAATAATAACCCAGACACTGTACTAATAAGCCTGACTTTCAGAATGATAAGGGTAGGCTAGAGTTAATTTATGCACATCTCCATGCTAAAGCCCATGATAAATATCCCTTCATAATTCTATTAAGTTTCAATTATTTTTACTGTAGCAGTGCAAGTAGTTGTCCATCGTACAACAGACAAGAGTAAACAAGCACAAACTATCACACAAAAGTAAAATATCAAATATAAAACAGCTCACACCTTTTGATCTTCACACTGGGGACCAATAGATTTCCAACAACAGCCTATTTCTCATTTTAACCACAATAAAATTACTTAAAGGGCACCTATCACAGCCAAAATCAAACACATATTAACAATCTGACCAGTACAAGCTAAACATGTTTAATCAAACTACATATATAGTTTTTTGAAAAAACTGCAGGTTTTAAAAAAATCCCTTACTTTGTCAAATGGGTTCTTTCACTGAGGGAGGCCATATTGAGACTCTAACAGAGACTCTAATGTGCAAATTTCAGGAGCATGCTCAGATTGTAACACTGCTTTGAGTATTCTACCCAGAATGCCTTGTTTTAGTAAACTCCTCCACTAGAAGTATCCACTAGAAGTGCTGCCACCTGCTAACTTCCAGCAGGTGGCAGCACTACTGTACAGCAGCTAACACACACAGGTTTGGCTGATTTGAAAATAGCTTAGAAGGGTTGATAAGCAAGCAAGGAATTTGAACTGAGCATGTGCGAGATTTCAGAGCTACAGTTGGCTGGGAAGATATAGGTAGGAGGAGCCAGTGAAATCCAAGATGGCTGCCTCAGCTAGAACTGCAGGGGAGATAGGGGAGATCTTGCAGAAGGAATAGTGAGCTGATCATTTACATTATACAAACAATTCTAACTGTTTTAAAAATCAGATTTCTTGAACTTTCACATAGTGTATTTACTTAGTAAATGATTTTGGTCATGATTGGTGCCCTTTAAAGTTATAAGGTTTTATATTCAATGTCTGTGTATTTACACAGATAGTCATTTATTGCATGTCTGTGTAATGGCTGGTTCTGTATAGGCAGATTTAACCTGCAGCATTATACCCTTTTCAGTACTGTCTCAAGACAGTCAGTTTAACCATGTCTTTGAGTTCCGAGCTCCAATGTAACATTCTGGGAGCAGTTTCTTACCGGCTTGTCTTTGTGTGCAGTGACCATGAATTATCATGATAGTTTCTGGTGTTCACTACTGGGGTATCACCCATCAGTCCTATGTTGAAAAAGTTAAAGGAACAGCAACTTCACAAAATTAAAGTGTTGTAAAGCAATTGTAGGGGCCCATAGGGGTTAATAGTGTCCCTATGGCTTTAAGGCCCTACCCCTTTCCTTAGTTACTAGGCAAAAGCCTATGTATCCATTTGAGTTTAAGCTCAGTGGCCAAGAGGTGTGGTGACAACTTCCTGCCACACTGCAATATAGTGGGTGTAAGGAGTGGCCTCTTCCTCTTTGGCCTCTGGATGGTGATCCAGCTGGGTGTGCCCAGGGGGGCCTGGGTTAGGGTTGTAACCTGTCCGGTTTTGACCCAGACAGCCCGGTATTTTGAGGGGCTGCCCGGGTCTATACTTCTGGCCCGGTTTTCCAAATAAGGAAAACCGGACGGGATTCCCTTGATTGACACGGCGATCGGCCAATCGCTGATCGCTGCGTCATAGCCCCACCCACTGACATCACGGGTCAGCCCAAATGACATCATAGCCCCTCCCACTTATGTCACAGGTCCGCCCACTGCAGGGGCCAGTTCATCTCAGTTCTGATTTATTTTAAATTTAAACAAGTTAATCAGTCACAGCAGCCATATGTGGGGGCCACACAAGGGAGGGGTCGTGGACCTGATGCAGAGTAAATACATAGGTCGCACAACTAAACCTTTTTAAAACTCTACTTTATGAACGTGTGTAACATTGAACAAAAGTCTAAAGTGTTGCCAGTATAGGGACTCAATCGATCAGGCTCAGGTATAGAGAGATTCCTGGAGTACTACACCACTGTGAGCTTTGCTTAGTGCTGATAATTGTGTCACCAATGCAGGCAATACTACCTCTGTGTTCTGAGCGCTACAGCTGGGATTGTGTGACTGACAACTGATTCAGAAAGTATTTGAAGCTTTTACTGATTTGTTTTTGTCCTTTCAAAGTCATCACCCACCATTTCTAAACCGTATCATCTGTTCAATCTGTTTTTAAAGAACCACTGGTGCCCAAGTTTATTTGAAGGATCTGCATTGTGGAGCAGATACAGGCTGGTTAATCCTTTCTCCAACAGTTAAGCGAGGGCCCACTTGAGATAGAACAGTTTTATGTGACACGCGCTCTACGTAGGGTTGCAGGGAGTTTCTACTCTCCCCTGCCAGCCTGGGTAATGCAGATACCAGTACAGGGTATCCACAAATAGTCAGTTTCCTAAAGCCTGTTTCACATATTTTTAAATATAGATTTAAAAAACGTGAAGTAAAATTGGCCATGGGTCTTTATTTTCTTATTTTTAGTTTACTGCCCATTTAATATTAACAGTAGCTCACGTCCCATTATTTTCTCTCTAGCACTGCATATAGAGTAAGCATGTTAACAGTCAGCAACTCATCACCCGTGTTCCTTGAATGCTTTAAATTATGTTTTGATCATCAGGTGGGAGCATATCGGTCAACATGACCTAAGAGAGATAAAAAAAACACCTAAGGGAAGCTCTAACAGAACATTTAATTATTAAACCATGTGACAGGTTGCCAACACAGTCAACAAACAGTGTAACTAACAGCAACCTAGGAATGAAAACTGATCTGAATATAAATCGTCAAATTAAAGAAATATGAATTCCCCCAAAATTATATATTATAGTAATGTGACATAGCATATTATAGCATATAAAAACATATAAACACGAAGGCTACAGCAGAAAAGTTTTAACCTTTGTCCCAAATTTAGGTTCTTCAAGCTGCAAATATGTCTGTAATTGAGGCTCTTTACCTGTTCACCTTTGAATTAACCTTTAGTATGATGCAGAGAGTGATATTCTGAGACAATCTGCAATTTGGTTTTCATTTTTTATTATTTATGGTTATTGGATTATTTAGCTTTTTATTCAACAGCTCTCCAGTTTGCAGTTTACGCAGTCTGGTTGCTAGGCTCCAGATTACCATAGCAACCGTGCATTGATTTAAATAAGAGACTGGTATACGAACAGGAGAGGCCTGCATACAAAGATGAGTAATAAAATGTAGCAATGACAATTAACTTGTAGCCTTACAGAGCATTTGTTTTTTGATGGGGTCAGTGACCCCCATTTGAAAGCTGGAAAGATCCAGAAGAATATGGCACATAATTCAAAAAGTTTAAAAAATAAAACAATTGAAAAGTTGCTTAGAATTAGCCATTCTATAACATACTAAAAGTGACCCACCCCTTTAACATAAAGATCTACTCTGCTGCCTCAATTCAATGTTGGCTCTTTACCATTGTTACTCCATAATCTGCCATGTCTAACTCATAAATGGACATAACTAAAAAAAATTTGTTCATGTGAGGCCAGCATAATAGAACTCTTCTTAATACATATGAATGATATACATATGGTCACAGAGGGTTACTGATAATAAAAATGGACTGCTCTGTATTGCACACAGGACACTAAGCACCAGAGCCATTCTGCATTGCAGAAATACACATTCCTTGCAGTTGAGATGCACTTACTGAATAAAGGTATTGGCTCCTGGACACAAACCAACACCGTGGTAGTAATGTAACTACACACCATGGGACCTGGGTGCAGGCCTTGAGGACGGGTTCCACATCCCCTCCATAAAAAATCTTTGCAGGCCCAAAGGGGGGGGGCGGACCCGGGTGCAATCGCACCCCCTACACCCCTGGTAGGTCCTCCACTGTGTGGCAATAAGAAAAAATCATCGGTTTTTGCACACCATAGCTACATATCTAATGAAATAGTTATTTATACTTAAATGAATCCCCCCAACAAATAATTTAGTGCAGGTGGAAAATCTTGCCAGCCAAGGATCATATCAGCCAGTGTATCATGTTCTCAGCCAAAGGCATTTAAATGACACCCAGGATGATTGATCTTTGGCTTAAGGGAACTTTTTCAGTTACTTTAACATGTCAGTTTCTAAAAATGCTTTAGATTTGTGACCTTCCGTCCTTAGTGGGAACCATTACAATGTTAAGAGAGACCTCTTAGATGCTTTACATTTTCATTATTAGGGGAAGTGGTGACTAACAGGTAAGGAGGCAAAATGTGAATTAAGCTAATGGGTAATGTATCATTAGTTAAACAGTTAAACTGTGAAGTATAAAGTTGTTGGTAGTGAAAGGTGAATAAAGCAAACAGGAACAGGAAATAAGTTGGCCATTTTGGCAGTGATAGAGGAAGGGACAGCAGTCCGTGTCAAAGAAAGGTGAAGAACAAGAATTGTGCTGCAATTTACCTGTTCACTGTTTGTGAGAAAGTATTTCATACTTCGTGTTTCAAGGTTACAAAGGCATACAGACATTTGGCCATCACTGTTTTTAAGCCAGTGGCAATCAACATCCCCCAGGTGCCATTATCCTATTTTTAGAATTCGAAAACCCTGAAGCTGAAAATAGCTTGAATCTGAAAAAAAAACATCTAAAAACCTGTCGAAGTCTTGTAAAAGTGAGGGCAGAGGTCCCTTGAACCATTTGAAGATGTTAATAGCCTTCATAATTTTTTGGTGGGTTCGCTCAAAAACGCAATCAACTCTAGTGATGTGAGGTTTTTTTGCTGAAAACTCGATCAATTAGAGTATTTGAGGTTTTCAAGCCGATTACAATGATTCAAGATTTTTACATTCGAGTTTTTCTTAAATTATAAACCATTTCAGTTCATTTTAGTTAATTTGAGGTCTACAAAAGCTCACAAAGCTCTAAAATTCAACCTTTGATAAATAAGCACCTTAGTCACAGATAGAATTCAGCAGCATCAGTTTAAAACAGCAGAATGTGGCAATTGGCTGTAACTAGTAATGGGCAAATCTGACCCATCTTGCTTTGCCAGAAATTTGCGAAACGGCGAAAATTTGCGCGACAAATGTTTGACATGCAACAATGTTTTCATTCCATTAGAGTCTATGGGCATCATTTTGCAACTTGGTGAAAAATTTTGCTCATCATGCAAGCCACCAAAGTGGGTAACGAAGGGTGCCCGGGACTGTGGGGAGATACTGGAAGCAGAGAGAACCCTGGGACTGGTTACATGGGGTGGAAGGATTGGTTGATGACACTAGGGGAGGGCTGATATAAAAAGGGGAAGCTGCTTACCCTCCTCCTCTTGTGATGTCACAGGCACTTGGAGCACTGTGCAGGCTGGCAGCGTGTCTGGTCTCCTCTAATGGCGGCCGACAATCCCACCCCACCACCACCCGCCGCAATGTTACACTTAAATTGTTACATTTATGTGTTAATAAAGTTTCAATGGATTGGTTTCCATATTGTTAAGAATGTGTTATATAACAAATATTATTCTTGTCACAGCTGTTGACAGGTAATTGTTTTTGGTCCTTGCCATTTGCGTATGGCCAGTAGGTTTTTCCCTTTACATGCCGACCGTGGCTGTGGTAGCTGGCATCTGTGTAACCTGGGCTTGGTATACCATGGCAAGGACAGGGTTATCGGTTTTTGGCAAATATGGTTTTAATAAAAGCTGTGGCCGACCTCCACCCACGAACTGAGTCTTGTGTTTTATTTAAACATTAGCTCACAAGCGACTGCCTCCCCACAGTCCTAGCTTTAACTTCTAGAAACAGCAATAAAAAGTGGATTAAAAGGCATTTAGCAGATAGATAAAACGTTCAGTTACTTACACCTTAGTATTCACAATAGCAATTGACACTGGGTATTTCACTGACCTTATGAGACTGTATATATCGCTCGCCATCAGCCGCGTGTCTCTGCCAAATAAGGGGTGGGGGGATAATCTCACCCACTGTGAGTACTACAGACTTGTTGTTCTCTCTTCTTCTGCTTTTCTGCACAACTGTGGAGCTTTCCACTTCCCAAATTCAAGTCTGCCACTGCAGGCCATGTGTTCCACTATGTGTTCCTCCACCAGCCTTCCCTTTATGGTGATTGTATGATAATATTTTAGTCTTTCTACATGCTTTACCCACTTTACTGAGTTTCCTCAGTCAATATAAACATTTAATAAAACGTCTCTATTAACATACTTCCTTATATCCTGATAGCTTCGTTCGGATTGGGCAGGATTTCTTACAGACACACCCCATTCATTTATTAACCCTCTACATCTGTCTATCTCAAAGAAGGCACTAATTCTATGCAATTATTTATACCAAAAGGCATAACTGAATGGAAATAAAAAACAAACTGCTTTTCCATTTGGGTTTGTTTTTCTAGTCACCCCTTTTACTCTATCAACCTGTGTTAGATCTGTAAGGACTAGAGCAGTGCTGCATTCAACGAAGCACCCATGCACAATGTTGATTATTAAAGGGAACAGTTTTACCACCTGAAATAATGTTGCCCTTTTGTGTTCTACTATTCTTGTGTTAAAATTCTAATAGTTTTCCTAATGCACTTCACACCACACCTACACTTTATCACATATACAACATAATCAGAACTCAAACTTAAAACAACCCTCTCCATATACAATACTCTTTTACAATTCACACACTTGGAACAAGATATGTGCTCATCCCTCCCTGTAATAATCCATTCTTTGACCTCCTTTAGATTTTTTGCTCTCTTATACAATATCCTGCCCCCCCCAAAAAAAAAATGACTAAGGTCTGCACCCTGTTTAAGAATATTCCAAAATTGATTCATTATTTTTGATATTTGTGTATTATTACCATTTCATTATTATAGGGATTTTATCTGCAGTAATGTCCCTCTATTAGTGTGCCCAACCTTTGTAAACTATTTATCTAGGGTATCTTTCCTATAGCCCTTAATTAGAAACCTCTCCTTTACCATCTCTGCCTGTTGAAGGTTGGACATTATCCCAGGTACAGTACTTGCGAACCCAGTGGAACTGGCCTAGGGGTATATACTGTCCATCCAAAACCCTATTATGACAACTGTTGTAATTCAAAGGGGACCTGTCACCCTAAGAAATAATTACATATTATTTACTAATGTGTTACTCGGGCAAAATAAGCTTTACTTACAATATCTAAATTAAATAAATCTTGTTTACTTCAGTATTTTATGTCTGGGTGACTGGCCCCCTTTTAACATAGGAATTAGTATCCACTGTTTTCATGTACAGTATGTAGAGCTTATTATTTTGGTACCTTCCACTTTTAATTTAAAATTCAGACAATTGGTCTTATCATTATTATGTTCCATGTTCTGGTACAGTTCCTTCTAACCCAGAGGAACTGGCCTATGGGTATACTGTCCATCCAAACCCTTTTATGACAACTGTGGTTATCAACATAGGAATTAGTGTCTACTGGTTTCATGTATGTGGATGCAATCATTTTGTTGTATATTGAAAATATTGAGAACATTGATCCTCTCATTACTATGTTGCATACTAAATTTAGGATTTTGTGAACTGTTATTAATATATACAAAAACATTCTTGCAGAAGATCAAAGTGACCATCCCATATCATCAGGACATCATCTTTTTAGCACCCCCAGAAAATTGGGAAGAAGATAGAGTCAGTCCAGATATTTTCTTCCCAAAGGTCCACATACAGACCAGCATAACTGGGTGTTAAGGGGGTACCCAAGGCCGTACCGCAAACCTGTCGTAGTACCTGTAGTATATAGATTCAAACATAAATTAGTTGTTTTTTAATATAAATCCAGACTTTAACTTTGGTCTCCTATATAACAATGCCATTTTATAAATACAGATAATCTAAACTCATACATGGACAGATTTAGTTCCCTCAGTTTGGCCAATTTTGTAAAAATAAGATCTGTATAATCTTTTTTACCTTAAAGTAGCATAGAGCCCAAATGTTTGGGAAAGAATGCCACCTTAGGGGAAATATTTCTTAAATAGCATATAATCTATTATGTCAGAAAATGGGATCTGTAGATGTACCTTGTCAAGTGGTGCATTTTGCAGTGGCATGTAGGGAGCTCCTCTTCTCTTTCTGCAGCAACTTTTATTATTAGGTCTGTTTGCCTTAATAAATAGAAAATTAGAATAAGACCATCTATGAGTATGGCCAGTCTTATAGTATACATCTGTCACTGGGCCAAGCATTGAAATCCCCTGAGAGTCGGTCAGCAAATGGCAAACTTTAGACAGTTTGTCAGACTGTTGTGTGAACAAACAACACCACAAAACCTAAATTTAGTTATAGAAACAGTGGTTAATCTCAAATGAAACAGTTACCCAAGACATCTTTGTTTACTCAGTAATATATATGTGAAATTGCAGAAATTGCAGAAAATATATAATTATTCACAGAAGTGAAACCACGCTCATAATATATCTGTCTTCAACTGTTACAATTCTAGTGACCTTCTGGCAATTAAATATATTGGCAGTGAGTTTGTACAAAGTGCAGTGAGTGGGTACAAAGTGCAGTGAGTGGGTACAAAGTGCAGTGAGTGGGTACAAAGTGCACTGAGTGGGTACAAAGTGCAGTGAGTGGGTACAAAGTGCAGCAAGTGGGTACAAAGTGCAGTGAGTGGGTACAAAGTGCACTGAGTGGGTACAAAGTGCAGTGAGTGGGTACAAAGTGCAGTGAGTGGGTACAAAGTGCACTGAGTGGGTACAAAGTGCAGTGAGTGGGTACAAAGTGCACTGAGTGGGTACAAAGTGCAGTGAGTGGGTACAAAGTGCAGCAAGTGGGTACAAATTGCAGCGAGTGGGTACAAGCAGCATACCTCCCAACTGTCCCTTTTTCGGAGGGACAGTCCCTCTTTTGACAGCTCAACTCGCAGTCCCTCATTTGTACTGGAAAGTCCCTCTTTTCTATGCACTGAACAGCCAGAAAAAGAAACAAAGTTTCTCACTTAATTGGCTTTTAGCAGAGAGCCCAGAACAGCTAACAGGTGCAAATAAGATACTTTGTAACAATTTTGAGACACAAAAACACAGTTTAGGTAAGGAGAAATATTTTCAAACTTTCATAACCTGCCAAATTTTGTAAAACAAACACGGTAATTAGTGGGTGTGGCCACCGAAAGGGGTGTGGTCAAAACATTTGCTGCGCTACATGCGGGAAAAAAAATGTTGTCCCTCTTTTTACTTCCAAAATGTTGGGAGGTATGCAGTGTCAACCATATCTCCCATGAGAGTACGCAGGGCTGTACTGATTCAATGTGCCACAGCATTTCCATGGCAGAACACCTTCCAGAAAGCTCTTAAATACTGGAAGTCTATTTTTCATAGACTATATTTTAAGAATAAAATGTTCTTATTTTTCTTTTTAACCTAAAATAGTAAAACAGTAGCTTGTACTAGATCCCAACTAAGCTGCATAAATACATATTTGTGGCAACACAATGCTATTTATATTAGTAGATTTAAGGCATGGTGATCCAAAAGAAGAACTGTACTTTTTTATATTGACTAAGAATGCTGACTTTCATATTTGCAAATGTTGCCATCCTTACTGTGCTAATGTCTGTTATAAGTATCATGTTTCCTATTGTCTTTAATAGGAAGCAGCTGCCCTCTGGGATTATTGGAATTTGTTCCAGCTTTTGCAAATACATAATGGACACTGCTATTAGAAATTTGGCCCAGCAGTGACATCTGTTGGCAATTTTACAAAATGCAATTTTTAAGAACGAATAATTATGGCAGCATTAACATGAGCATATTTAAGATGATTTCATCCAGGTGGTGTCTTTTAATTGAACCATACTCCATTGAAATTATCAGTAACTTCTCATTCCAATGCATTGCGTCATTAGATTTTCGTAATTACACCACCAAGGGAGTTTCATTAAAAACAAGCAGGTCTTGTCCCTATTTGCCCACCTTGAGGTGGCCGTATGCCAAGCAATCAGATCATAACAATACAGGCTACAAGATACAGGCTATTAGGGCAAGGACCACATCAAAGAGTCAACACAGTCTTGCACTGCTGGGGTTTTCACACATGCCAAATCTATTTCCTGGCTGATTTTTGTCAGATAGATAATACCCAGTAGATAAACTGCCAACTGGTCTGAATATGCCAAATTGGAAGCTTAAATCTGCCTGTGTATGGCCACCTGAAGTCAGTAACACAGATCTCTGCTAATGTACAATATTAAATTATATAATATATAGGGAGACTATAAGGGTCATTTATGACCTCAAGTACAGTGGGCAAAATGAAATTCTGGATGCAGATTATCATATTTTTTTCCCCATAATGCAGCATTTATCCCCCATAATTCCAGCATAATTGGAGGCACATGGGGAGATGTACCTTAATTGTATCTGATGAGGCAAACACATAGCTACAGCTTCCCCAGGCAACAGTAGGCACACCTTGGATGCAGGGGTAGGGGGGTATTGGTGCTAGTACCCCAGGCATGTGCTTCTACTATCATTTTTGGCTCTGCTCTTAGTTGATCCAAAAACAGTGGGTAGTCTAGTGATGGGCGAATCTGACCTGTTTTGCTGAAAATTTACAAAATGGCAAAAATTTGCCAAAATGTATTGAAGTCTATGTGTGACAACATTTTTTGAAGTGTGACAATTTTTTTTACTCATTGGAATCTATGGCCATCATTTTAGTGGCAAAACTTGGTGAAAAATAACGCTCATCACAAGTAGGTGCATAAGCAGGGGAAGAGAGAGGAGAGGTGCTTAGGAGAGGTGTGAGCAAAGAGCAGGGAGCGTTTATAAGGGGGGGTTTGTGCAGATGGGGAGAGGTTGCCAAGAGGTAATGGGTAGTTTCCAAGTGGGGTTGAAAGCATTGGGCACCCGCATGAATTGGTCAAACTCTAACTATATGGAAGTGCAAGGACTGGACACAGGTACCTTTAATGAATGGTGTCTGTCAAGGTGCACAACACTATACCATGACCGTGCGAGGGGTACATATGTGTAACAGAATATGCAGAAAGTCAGAAGAGAATAACATAACATAAAATGGGCCCATGTACCAATAATATAATAATATAATATATATAATAATAATTTGCTCTCTGTGTGTCTCTGTGGGCATTACCCAGAGCATTGGTATATTAGCAAACAATGTGCATCGAGTGCTGTAGATTATTAAGGAAATAGATGCATTCTTACCCGGATGGGTGGTTCTGAGGCAATGAGGGGGTGCAGGGTAAATACTGCTTAATTAAAAATATAAAACCAAGAGACATTAAAAGAAAAATATAGCTGATATTTAAGTAAATACATTTTTTTATAGAAACATTATTTGCCTTTTTTTTCATCTTAACATTGGAATGCTTATTCTGCTAACGTAACATTCAGTAAGACTACTTCTATACAGTTACAAGATATGGACATTAGACTGAATGTGTGTGTTTAGGTGCAACATTGTCTAAATCTAAATAAAATACATGAAGTCAAATGAGCGAAAACAGTAGCCACAGAACATTGAGTTTTTTTTTGCATATTTGTGTATAAATATTTGCTGCGGACAGATGTTCTCACAAAAACCCTTCTCATTCATTTACAGTGATAGTGGCAGGTTTCAAAAGTGGCCAGTCACTCTGCAGGTTGTGGAGTCCCACGATTGTCTTTATGGTGCAATTTGCTCCCAAGAAATGTACTTGTGGCACAACAACATCAGAAGGGCTGCTTGAATCCAAAGACTTATATATTGGTGTTTGAGTATACAGTATCTCCATAGTTTGTCTGGGCGAAAAATCCGTTTCGAGAAAGGGAACCATTCATATGCCCAGATAATTTGAAATTTCCATATGCCCCATTGAAAATGGATTCATAGTCATACATTTTAAAGAGGTGGTTCACCTTTAAGTTAACTCGTAGTAAGTTATAGAATGGCTAATTCTAAGCAACTTTCCAAGTGGCCTTAATTTTTTCTTTTTATAGTTTTTGAATTGTATGTCTTTTTTTTCTGACCGTTTCCCGCTATAAGGCTTATTGTTATTTCTACTTCTTATTACTTGTCTTTCTATTCAAGCCCAGTCCTATTCATATTTCAGTCTCTTATTTAAATCAATGCATTGTTGCTAGGGTAATTTGGCTCCTAGCAACCAGACTGCTGAAATTAAAAACTGCAGAGCTGCTTGTGGTGTTTATACAAATGGCCTGTAGACGTCACTTTGCTCATACTTATACTGTGCATACTTTGTGGTAGCTTAAAAGTGAAAGCTTACTGTTAGGGATGCACCGAATCCAGGATTCGGTTCGGGATTCGGCCAGGATTCGGCCTTTTTCAGCAGGATTCAGCCGAATCCTTCTGCCTGGCCGAACCGAATCGGAATCCTAATTTGCATATGCAAATTAGGGGCGGGAGAGAAATTGCGTGACTTTTTGTCAGAAAACAAGGAAGTAAAAAATGTTTTCCCCTTCCCACCCCTAATTTGCATATGCAAATTAGGGTTCGGATTCAGTTCGGTATTCGGCCGAATCTTTCGTGAAAGATTCGGGGGTTCGGCCGAATCCAAAAAAGTGGATTCGGTGCATCCCTACTTACAGTTGTGTAATGGCTGCATGAGCCTGCTAATAAAGCACTGTTATACTCTACTCATACTCGGCTACCCAAAACATAACACTGCTAATTAAAAAGCTAAATAAAAAATGAAAACCAATTGCAAATTGTCTCGGAATATCACCCTCTACATCATTACTAAAAGCGAATATAAAGGTGAACAACTCCTAATGAATTGTCAAGAATGTGAAACTGCATTATCATTTAGTCTTTAAAGGGAAAGCTTACGTAAACTGATTATGTGTCTTATATGTCTGTTATTCTGCATCCACATACATCTATTGGTCTGTGGTAGGGTTGGAACTAACTTTTACTTTTTAGTTATAGTTTGTGCATTCAACAAATGATAATAGGGCCATGTTTGGCGAGCAGCTCGTGGTGTCTTCCATGTTCTATGATGTTGCTAATCTATCAGCATTCTGTACGGTGGTCAGTCTGTGTGCAATTAGGATGCAGGCCCTTCTTTTCCTGGATATACACTTTTTGTGGATGAGGCAATCCTTAGTTGTCAAGAATACAGGGTTCACTTTCAGAATAAGGTACCGCCAAACCTTCCACACTTTCACAAATTGTAGATATCACTCTGGAGAACCAATCTCTTTAGTCTGTAATCACTTTATTTAGAAATGCACAACATTTTTCGGGTCGGGTGATCCTTCCTCAGGTGCTCATATAAACAGTGTACATAACCCAAGTCACCTTTTAAAACCAACAAGATACAAACAAGTGTGTCCATTCCCCCATGTGGCTAGACACATTGGTATACATTGTTACAAAATATCTTACAGAGCTCTGTCATCTATTGGTCTGCTCCGTTAATGCACCAAGACATTCAAAACGTTTTATACATCATATGTCACAGTAAGTAGTTAGTAGTCTCCTACCTGCTGAATAAAAAATCCATGTAGTTTGTTCACAAGCCCATGTAAGCTGAAATGATAAGGAATTAAATCAAATTTACAAAAAGCATTTAGAACTTTGTGCATCATTAAGTCCTAATGGTTCAAGTGTATTTAAAATATCAATTCATATTGCTTCATGCTGGAGTAGCAGCTTTTTCCTTCAACTCCCCTACTTGGTAATAGAACTTCTTCCAGCACTTGCCATCTCAGACTAGCACTATTATGTTTATTTTCAAAGAAATGCTTGCCTACTGGTGTGTGAGCTTTTATTTAATTCGGATTATAATTATTGTAAATACTCGAGTATAAGCTGTCACGAGTATAAGCCGAGGTACCTAATTTTACCTCCAAAAACTGGGAAAGCTTATTGACTCGAGTATAAGCTTTGGGTGAGAAATGCAGCAGCTTCTGGTAAGTTTTAATCAAAAAATTGAGGGTTTCTGCTCCCATTGGAGGTGCCGGCGTCTCGTTTTTGGATGCCGGTGACCATTCTTGGACGCCGGCGAATATTCTTGGAGACTATTCTTGGACGCCGGCGACTATTCTTGGACGCTGGCGAATATTCTTGGAGACTATTCGTGGACGCCGGCGACTATTCTTGGAAGGTCGGTGACTATTCTTAGACGCCCGTTTTTGCGCTTGACCCGAGTATAAGCCGAGGTAGAGTTTTTCAGCATATTTTGGGGGATGAAAAACTTGGCTTATACTCGAGTATATACGGTAGTTATGTTTTTTTTGTGTTTATTAATCCTTATTCTCACTCTCCTGGACTTTTGGCCCACATACATTTTGCCACATGGACATTTAAGGCAATACACTACGCATTCAGTATTACATGTAGTATATTGTTTCACCTATATTTTACTGCCCCTTAGTGGATGGGTTACATGCTCACCTTTTATGATAAAATTACAACATCCAGAATTGAGGTATTGGAAGGTGGCAACCTTTGGTGTACCCAAAAACCTTGTTGTTTTATGTTGATGTGTTAGGTCTGATTTTACCAATCTGTCAGCTATATTCTTACCCCTTTTATAGGAGAAGATGGGAAATTCTTTACAGTGTTTTCCTAAAGTACGGTCTTTCTGTACTATGGGCCAGTAGTGACAGATACGTCTTTGTATCATTTTACTATTAGGGCCATAAGTGGATACAAAAGGGAGCTGTTCTTTTTTCTTTTTTGTTATGGTCTTTTGTAATGATTCCCTTTTAATTGTAAGTACCTCATCACATACTTTAACTAACGTATCTCTTTCATAACCCCTAGCCGCAAATTTCTCAATTAACCGATTAGTGCTGTTAAGATATTTCAAATAATCTGAGGCAATTCTTCTTATCCTAAAGAATTGTCCTTTAGGTATAACCTTTAAGGTGCTAGGTGTATGGTAGCTATATAAGCATATTATTACATTCCATGGGTTTACTGTATGTCTGTATTGATAGTATTGCCATCTTTAATTACATTTACATCCAAAGAGTGAACCATTTTCATATCATATTCTGCAGTGAATTGAATAGTGGGATGCTGTGTATTAATGTATTCTATAAATTCACATAGTTTTGATTCATCAGAACCCCATAATAAGAATATGTCATCCACAAAACGTAGTAAACATTTAATATGTGTCCTAAATTCGCTATGGCCCAAAATGATCCAAAATCTTTTTGCCCCTCTTTCTGTTTCCTAAATGTTGGGAGGTATTTTCTTTTTTTTCTTAAACTATTAGCTGCTGAATGCCTGCAGGCATTTTTTACATATTTTTATTCACCAGGGAAGCATCTGAAAGGGACTGTGAAAAAAAGGAAATAAAAGAAGTCCTTTCAGTGAGATGTACAGTATGTGTTCCACCATGAAGCTTACAGTAGTATCTTACCATTTCTCCTTCCTGTGGGTCATAGAATCTCTGCAGAAGTTGAACTGAAGTGCTTTTCCCACATCTGCTGTTACCAACAAATGCTACAGTCTGTCCAGTCCTTACTTTAATGGAAAATTCCCGGAGTACTGGAACATTAGGTCGAAATGGATAACTGAATGAAACTTTGTGGAATTCTAATGATCCTTGGAATGTTTCCTGTCCCAACGTTAAAAAAATATGAACAAAAAAATTTGTATACATAGCTGTAACTATACAGTACCAGTGTTGGACTGGGACACCAGGGGCCCACCCAAAAAAAAAACCATTGCCACACCCTTATGGGGTTCTGCTCCAAGAGGTTATGTTGCAATGTCCACTACTGCCTGTTCTATGTCTATTTCTAATTTAACTAGTTTCCAATTCACTTTTCTCCCTAGAAGGAATGTGACTTTTCAGTATATTGTAGACACTCATTCATCCCATATTTGGAACCAAACTAATAATATCTCCATACCTTTAAGTCACACCTTTGTTCTCAATAATCACACTCCGATTACTAATCGTACTTGGTTTATTATAGTCGTGACTTGTCTTAATCAAACTATTGTTGAAAATCCTAAACACCATAATTATTCTATTATACCTATACCTCACACTTGTGTTAATACTACTATTATCAAAAAGGATATACATGTTATTCTTAATATCTCTACTCCACCTGTTACCTTTTGCCATACAACTTTACGCAAGCGGCGTGCTTGGTATGACACACTTTTAGGTTGAACAGGCACAGCTATGGGAGTCCTCAATGGAGTAGACATGGAGATTTTACGTAAAAAGCTTTCCACCACTGCCTCCCACCTTAAAACATCCTTCCACGTTATTGCCCAATGGGCAACAACTGTTGTAAGTTCACAAATTACTCAGCTAACCCTAGATAAACAAATGCTTCAATATTTAGGTAATCTTACCTATGCTATCACTAATTTTACATTAGGGTCCTCTAATTGGTCTATGTGTGCTTTTTGCTACCTATGGATGTCACAACAGAGATTAGAACTAGAGAACATGCTTATTATTCCTAAAATCACAAAGCTTTATAAGTTACTTTCATGGAGTTCCTCTGATTGGATAGATTACTCCCCTAATAATTCTTATTGCATTGAACATATTAATTCCTCTGTGTCTTATTTCACATGTGAAACCTCTTTCACTTGGTATAAGGTTCTTCCAAATGATGTCTCTTTATCATGCAAATTTACTGTTCTTCCTTTTCCTCATTATAATGGCTTGGTTCAAAATCTTACATGGTGGACATCTACATTTATAGGTGACTGTGTCTTACCTTACAGTAATACTACCTTCTCTTTATCACATTGTTCCTCAACTAATTTTGGGTTTGTCTGTCGTCATTCTAGTCCTGCTTATGAACCTTGCTTACTGCACAAAGATTTAAATGTTTGCAATTGGCATATATATCCTAGTGATTACAGTATTATGATTGAAATTGCACCTCAATATGTATGTTTTGCTACTAATCTCCCGACAGGCATTCCTTTTGTTGATGACTCCTTACTTTTTACTGGTTGTCTTTCTAATTTAACTATTCTTCAATGGGGTGATTTATCTTATTATTTCTCTCCTACACCAACTATTTATCATTCTATGCAGTTCAATATTCAACATCTGCCTCTATCAGTTACCAACCACTGTTGTGCGCTCTCTTATTGAAACAAACACCAAAACTATTGCTACTTTTCGTAAACTTTTACACCAATTACATGATACTGCTGTGAAGACCGTTCCTACTAAAGGTGAACTTATTTCTTTAAGTTCACAACTTCAACATGATCTCCAGCATCATTGGTATGATGTCTTCACTGGTTTGTCACCTACTGGTTCTGCTATCATGCAATCTATTTTTTATCCCCTTGTTATTGTTACTATCATTCGTGTTCTTCTTGTTATTTTCAATTTATATCTTTCCTGCTTTTTCAGGATGCATATCCGCTCTATGATACGTACTTCAGAAAATTCTCAGTTGAAGAAAATGCATTCTCATATGTCTGTTTCACATTAGATGATCATGTTATGATCAAAGAGGGGGTTGAAGGGTTAACATGCCTACGTGCAGACCCTTGTAGGCCTCTGTACTTGTTTTTCTGTATGACTCTTTCTCTTCTTAGACAACCTTGCACAAGTATCATCATGCACCATAAACAATGTTATCAGCTTGCCTCAGCCAAAATGTCTTAGCTAATACGCATGCATGTATTTGTCTCTTTTTTTCTCTCTTGTCCATCCTGAATGCTGTACCTGTTACAGACATGTACTATGCTAATAAGTCACTATATTGGGATGTCTTTACTTATAACCTATATAAGCTTATGTTTGGGCTTCAATAAACTTGTTATTCTGATCCACTTGTTGGTGTTTCTTTGTGCAAGTTCCCCGGATCCAGAATACGAGGCATTGTTGGACAGCTAGAACCCAAGGTTCCAGTGGCAGTCGGTTTGTTTCCCCAACAGTATACAGGTATGGGACCTGTTATCCAAAATGTTCGGGAGCTAGGTTTTCCTGGATAACGGATCTTTTCATTATTTTGATCTTGATATATAGTCTACTACAAATAATTTAAAACTTAAATAAAGCCAAAAGACTTGTTTTGCCTCCAATAAGGATTAATTTTATCTTAGTTGGGATCAAGTACAAGGTAGTGTTTTATTATTACAGAGAAAAAGGAAATTTGGATAAAATGGAGTCTATGAGAGATGGCCATTCCAATTCAGAACTTTCTGGATAACTGGTATCCATATAACAGATCCCATATCTATATAACTATAACCTTAGTTTGGTTACTGTCTCTTTAAATTGCAATTAACCCTTGGCAATCTAGGGGCCCTGAGTCCCTTTTGCATATGAAAAGTACTGGGAACCGGGATTTACAGCGCAGTGCCTCCACCTAGGGAACACTGAGGAGCACACCTCAGGAAATTTCCACTAGGAAAAATAAAACACACAGTTTGCAAATGAAAAAGATATAAACATTATATAAAACAGTAATGATAGAACTTGGGCAATCTAATACACAATATACTCCTGCACTGGGACACGTGGGACACTACCTAACTCACTATTAGGTACCTGACTGTTTCTCCAACATAGTCCTTTTTATTATCAATCCAATCCTCTGGAAGGGGTTAATAAACACACAATTCAGTTCCAATAGAATGTCCCTTCCACAGAGCTCTTATACCCAAGGTAGCACTACCTTTCCCAAAAGCACCTCTCCCTTTGGAACTTAGCAGCCACTCCCACATAGCAGGTAAATGCACAAGACCTATCTTTAAATTGGGGCCCCGCATTTGTATCCTTGCCAGTATCCTCCCTTGGGTGGCTCACTCACCGGGGTGCTCTCAGAGGAAATCACACTGGCAGCAGGATAAATCTCACCAGTGGCACCTTTCTCCTTCTGAGTCTCTAGCAGACTTGTTTTGCCTCCAATAAGGATTAATTATATCTTAGTTGTGTTCAAGTACATGGTACTGTTGTTTTATTACAGAGAAAAAGGAAATCATTTTTAACTAGCCACTTGAACTATACAACGGTCATTATGCCCAAGGATGGACAAAACCTGCAACCAGTTTGTTTTTTAGTTTTGGTTATTTTAAATACATTTCATCAGTCAAATCTAAATTCTGTTTTTCTGCTTGTCTCTAAAAATAAGAAAGAGAAGAAAAAGAGTGAGAATAGAAAAGGTCAGTGTATAGTGACAAAATACAGTAGAGATAGCTGGAAGGTATTTAACATCATTAAGAAACATTGGCATATCCTTAGGGAGGATAAGACGTTGGAAAAAATCCTAGATGAAAAACTGAACCTAATATTCAAAAGAGCTCCAGCTATCAAGGATGTAGTAACACCTAGTTATGTGAGGAGAGTGAATAATAAAAATGAAAAGAAAAATCCATTACAAAATCAATTAAATTTTCTCCCTCAAAAAACAAACGGAATTTATCCATGTGGACATTGCTCAAAATGCGGCTGGGTGAAAAAGGAAGGACACTTTCAAACACATAATGACTCTTAAAAAATATGAGATTAAAAACTTTTATAACTGTCAATCGGAATATGTAGTCTACCTTATCCAGGGTACCTGCAACCTATTGTATATGGGGAAACTATCCGCCTATTGACAAAGACATTTGGGGAACATATGAGTAACATAAGGAGAAAGAAAACTGGGGATAAGGGGGAATCTGCTTATTTTTATGAACACTGTATATCTGTCCATGGGGGGAATCTAAAATTTATGGCTATAGATGGGGTTCCTAATTTGAGGAGAGGAGGAGATATGGATAGAACCTTGAGATGTAAAGAGCAAAAATGGATATTTAATTTAAATACCCTTCACCCAAAGGGACTGAATAGTAGATTTGAGTTGACACCTTTTCTGTAATGCAAATAATTCTTTCAAACAGTCTCTACTAAGCTATAGGTAATAGTTGTGGTTTGATATTTATAAGACGCAATTATGGACATGGCCCCTTTAGTAGTAGGGTATATTAAGTGAGGCAAGATACTATTTCCTGTTCGTCACTGCTTGATAAAGCCTTAAAGAGGCGAAATGCGATCCAGATGGTGTGTCGCTCCTAAGTTTTACTACAATTCTGGTGTTTTTCACAATTTTCATGATTTTGGGGTAAATCAGCAAGCTGTCAGAAAGCTGAAATGTGAAATTGTGAAAATCGGTAAACAGTTGGGTTCAGTGTGAGCAACTTCGGAGTTTTTCGCTCCGCAGTGGAATGCACGCGATGAGATATCAGGCGCCATCTTGGATTTTCGTAAAAGAGGAATCTGTGAAGTGAGCTGTACCCTCGAGGAAAAAAACAGAGGGCAGGATCTGGTGAGATTAATCCAAAACTAGGGGGCACATGTAGCTGGAAAGAGAGGGGGGTGTGGGGGACACCCCAGTTAACCTCCTTAAACCCTTTTTTCCATATACCTCAACACAATTAGCCTGACTATCCGATTGGGCAAATGAATCTACAATTGACTACCGAGTTGCAGAACTGTAACTCACATCATAATATACCCAAGTTGGAGAACTATAACTCATACCCATTTTGTTCTACATTGTAGTTTATTCTACATTTGACTACTGAGTTGGAGAATTGTAACTCAAAGCATTGTGTACCCAAGTTGGAGAACTATAACACTACATTGTAGTTGTTACAAGACTGGGGGAATCACCTAAATATAACCTAGGAGACTTTTGGTTAATAATTTATAGCACTGTGATTTATAATAAGTAACCACCTACCTGAAATGTTTTAAATACATTGTTTCCTTTTTTTTAATCTGATATTTATATTGTTATATCTTTATATAGATATATTTAAATTGTTAAATGTTTAGTTCCTTATCCAGGTTTTAAAGTGGATAATTTTAATACAATAAAAGTGTATACCTTCAGATTAACTTGGTCTCCAAACACACCTTTAATTAATCTTATAAATTCTGCTTTATTGATATGGGTTACAGGACCAGTGCAAGTTTTAAATAACCTTGTATTTATTCAGATACTTTTCACTGTACTAAATAATTGGATTTTTATCATTCTTTAATTAATTCTTCTCATCATAATGTTAGCATTATGGCTCAGAAAAATTTACCAGGCTCAATGATGATTTATTAAACTAAGAAGGAAGATGTGTTACTGCCAAAAAGTAATTAAAGCTCTGTAGCAATATTGTCTTTTAATAGTGTAGGGTTAATGAAATATTTAAATTTGGCTACATTTCTATCTGTAGAATTGCATTCTTGTATTTATTGGAATGTGTAATCAGGTCATTAGTAAAAGAAATAAAAGAAAAGCTGACCTTGAAAGCAAATGTCTGGAGAGTACCAGGTAGGAGGCAAAACACTTTTATTATGGTGGATTTACATTGGGGCAGGATTGGAGTTATGCTGATTTTTTAGAATTGGCATGCATTCGTATTCATATATATTTTCATATATTTGCAAATGATGGCAGTATGGTACATAGAGTGTATTGTATAATATGGATAGAAAAAAAGTTAGTTTGAGCCTGATTAGGAATTTTCAAAAATACTTTGAATGTTGGGCACTGGGCATAAAACCACTTCTACACGCTGGTTACCGCAGCCATATTTACAATATTGGTATCCGAGAGTGCCTATACTGATGTGGGATCCGTAATCCGGATCGGGATGGCCCTCTCTCATAGAGGCAAATTCACTAACTGGTGAAAATTCGCCAGCGCTGGCTTTGCGCACATCGCAACATTTTGCCAGGCGTAAATTTGCCTGGACATTGCTAATTCACGAAGATCCGAAGTTGCACACAGGCTACCAAACGCTGGTGAAATTACGCCAGTGAAATTATGCTCAGCAGTTTGAAGAAACGCTAGCCTTGGCTAATTAGCATACGGCATGCAGTTAAAGTACAATGGCTGTATATTCTGCAGCAAATACATTACACTACACAAGGCCGGGGAACCTTAATAAAATTATATAAAGTTGTTATAATGCCCTACACATTATATACAGTATAGTTTAGGTGCCATATGTTAGCGAATGTAGGGGGGAAGGAGGGTACCCCTAAAAAAAATTTACGATCTTTTTCAGTCTATCACCCTTTAAATAGGAAAAAACGCCAGCGTTTTTTTGGGACTTAGAAACATTTTCAACTTTTTTTTGAGGAACTCGTATCTACTCTATTGCACTTCGCCTGGTCTGAGGTGGTGAAGGCAAGTCTGGCGATAGAGGTAACGGTCAGTAAAATCAAAAACTTAGTGAATTTGCATAGTAACGCTCTTTCGCCAGACCAAAACTTCACCTGGCGTTAGAGTGTGAAGTTGTGCCAGGGTCTATCTCCTTGGCGAAATTACTCCAGCGAATTTACACCAGCTACCGTAAATCTGCAAAGTGCCGAAATGACATCACGCTGGCGAATTTTCGCCAGCGTTAGCCACTTCGCCCTTTAGTAAATTTCCCCCATAGACTCCATTTTATGCAAATAATCCAAATGTTTAAAAATGATTTCCTTTTTCTCTGTAATAATAAAACAGTACCTTGTACTTCATCCAAACTAAGATATAATTAATCCTTATGGAATCCTTTAGAAGCAAAACCAGCCTATTGGGTTTATGTAATGTTTAAATGATTTTCTAGTAGACTTAAGGCAGAGATTCCCAACCTTTTGAACCTATGAGCAACATTCAGAAGTAAAAGGAGTTGGGGAGCAACACTAGCATGAAAATGTTCTTGGGGTGCCAAATAAGTGCTATGATTGGCCATTTGGTAGCCCCTATGTGGATTGTCAACCTACATTGAGGCTCTGTTTGGCAGTGCACCTGTTTTTTATACAACCAAAACTTGCCTCCAAGCTTGGAATTCAAAAATAAGCTCCTGCTTTGAGGCCACTGGAAGCAACAACCAAGGGGTTGGAGAGCAACATGTTGCTCACGAGCTACTGGTTGGGGATCAATGACTTAAGGTATAAAGATCCATGTTACAGAAAGCTCCATTATCCAGAAAACCCAAGTCCCTAACAGAGCCGTATCATGGGCACCAAACCTCAGCCCATCCTCTTCCCATTAGCAATAAGAACATGCACAGGAAAGTCTATTTCAAAGTCCAAGTCATTTCATCCAAGCTTGTGTTAAGGATTCATAGGTAGCTGATTAAAATCTAAATTAATCCCAATCACCTAAAGTTGTTCTCTAAAGAAATTCTCATTTTATCAATCTGTTTCAATGTGGCTGTAAATCCTTGACCGTTTCAAAGAAAAAAACAATTGTTTGGATGCTAACGTTACACTTCCCATTGATTTCTACATCATCTCAGCAGGTTTTAAGCGGTGGCGTTTTCTGGGTCAAATTTTTGAGATCTAATAAAAATTTTGACATAAAAGGTTGAACTTGATGGACAAGTATAGTTTTTCAACCCATGTAATTATGTGACTTCAGGTCTCGGAATCCATCACTTCGCTATGGAACAAGATGAGGGACAGGTGGAATGGTTCCTATCAGACAATCTGTAGATTCTGGCCAGAGAGGCTACTGTAAGATGCCATAGAAAGTGACTACTGGGGACTGTTTGGGCCTCCGCGCACTTGAAATGCAAGGGCCTGTTTTGAAGCCCAGTCCAGATCTGGTTTCTTTAAATCAGTGCCTCAGTTGTTAGCAGTGCTGTCTTGCATTACATGGGTTAATTAATCATTAGCCATGCAAGAAATGAATTAAAAGTATGCATTTTTAACTAAGACTTACATTGAAAATCCGTCCCTTGTGCATTTCTATAAAGCAGAGCAAGATGGGCAGTCAATGCCTGGCAGGAAACCCTACACAATGCCCAAATCCTTCTCCATTAGCTTCAGCAGGAAGTTTACCTGTGACTCTCTTGTTTGTGTTGTAGTAACAACAGTTGTATTATAATGTGGGTAAATCTCTGCTCACTCTGATAGATTGAGCTAATGTTATTGATGAATGGGTGAATATATAGTAGCTAACCTGGTTGCTGCACTGTAAATAGATTTAGTAGGCAATAATACTGCTACATGGAGTTTAGTGAGCGCATCATAAAGCACAATCAAATGTTTCACTTAAAGGACAGGTCATAAATTACATGACACAGCACTTAACCTTTTCCATATGTTGCAAATACTAAAAAATGTTCTGTTATATTATGAATTTTTAAAGAAAAAGTATACTGTATTTATAAGTGGATGGACCAGTATGATCTTGATGTAATGTTTTGTTTTTCATTCACAAGAGTAATATTGGTACAAATATGGGACCTGCTATCCAGAATGCTTGGGACCTGGAGTTTTCCAGATAAGGGGTCTCTTTTTAATATGGACCTCCATACCTTAAGTCTACTAGAAAATAATTCAGATATTAGTTAAATCCAAAAAGGGTTACTTATTTATTAGTTTAGGGATTAAGCACAATGTGCTGTGCTTAATACCTCCTGCCCAGTGATGTTATCTCTTTTTTAAAGGAGAAGGAAAGGCTTCGTACACCGGGGGGTGGCAAATGTTAGGCATACCCAAGTGATTGTATTTACTTACCTGAAGCCCCAGGCTGGGGCTCCTATCAGCAGAAAACTGCACTGGCCCGGGGTTATTCCAGTGAGAACCACAAAGCGAGCCTCTTCCGTCTTCCTCATTCCTTTGCGCGGCTGCGCATGCGCAGCAGAACGAAAAGCTGAACTTTAACTAAAAAGTCGGCTATTTCGTTGAACTGCGCATGCGTTTGCCCCGGGAAATTTGAAGAAAGAAGACACCGGAAGAAGATTGCTTTCCTTTTCCTTTGAAGCAAGTGGGATATACAGTAAACTTGAAGGCAACAATCAACATGCAACAATTATTACTATTCATACAAACATCAGACTGCTCAAGTAAATCCATTTATCCTAAATGTAAAGGTCAAAATATAAATATCCAAAAATATTTTATAAGTGGAATGAATTAGAATCTTATTTGTCCAAGAACATTTTGCTATTCTAGACTTAAAGAATCTTTTAAAATTAAAGTTAAATTAGAACGATGATATTAACATAACTTTGAATGATTTGCATGCAGTTATGGCAACAACTCACAAATCTAATATAGGTAATTAAAAAAAACAACTGGACTTGCTGGGTAATTAATTAATATTAATAAATTATTGAATTACTTATATTAGATATACCATAACCTAGATGAATGAAAATCTTCATAGTCAACTCACAAGTCTATTTACTTATAGTAGATGGCTGTAATAATTTTGTTGAAAAACCCCAATAAAAAACATTGAAACATACTTATAGTAGATAAAGGAAGATGTTCCTTCTTGGGATGATTTTCTGTTGTTTTTAAAAAATATTTTTCTTCAAGAGGCAATTAGATATAGAACCGGTAACCCCAAAATATACTGGTTTAAAGTATCATGATCTCTAAGATCCTAAAGAAAGAATATAAGCAACACCCGGCATTTGCTTTACTAAATCTAGCATGGAGTAAATTAATCCAAAATATAAGGTGGTAATTTCCCGTATGCTAATATTTGCCACGGCAGTTTTGGTCATCCAGAAACTTAAAGAAAATGCAGAGTATGAAAACATGTACTGACACTTTAAATACTGTCCACAAATATAATAAATTTTGGCAACCTTTATTATCATATTTGCAATGCGTGTGAACTGCACTATAATTGAGTTGCCCTTGATATGCAATATGGGAATAGTGTTGAACACAGTATTGTACTATTATATTTCTTTTTGTAAATGGACTTTTTTAGTAGAGCACTGGAGCTAATGTGCACCATCTTTAGTATCTTTGGATCTTCGGAGCTTCCGGCACATGCATAGTAGTCACGATTACCAAACTGTCCCCAACTGCACATGTGACAAAAAGCTCCATGTCGGCGCTCACTTATGCAAGGAATCGAAGATACTGAAGATGGCGCCGAAGAGTTCCGGTACAATTACAGTATATTATAAATACAGGGGACAATACATGGACAAACAAGGGCTGCAGAAGGAAACAGAAGGATAAGATGATCCTGCTCTCAAGAACTTAGCTTAATATTTGACCACAGAATATATTGGAAAAAGAAAAATGTTGTATATCTTCCAAAGATGTCTGGGAAGGCAAGAGAAAAAAACAAGAAAGAAGTACGGCTTTATGTTCAGAAAAAGGTCTATTCACAAATATTTCAGAAATATAACATTTTAACACTGACTCACATATACCCTTGTAATAAGTCTACAATATAATTAAGGGATACTGAGAAACAGGCTTTCTTCAAAAAGCATCAGTTAATATTGCTGGTAGAGCAGAATTATGCACACAAATATGTTTTTTAAAAGAGAAAACACATTTTTTTATATTTAATTTCAATTGGAGCTAGACATATTTTAAGTTTTCCAGGTGCCTTCAGGCATGTGACTTGTGCTCTGATAGCCTTTAGGCTCACTTTACTGCTGCACTGCATGTTGGAGTCCATCAGCAGAACAATAGGAATTCTACACGTTAACAGCTCCCTGACACAAGATAACAGGTCTGTGGTACATACAGTATGAGCATTGCACTCAATACTATGAATCCAAGTCCCGCTGCAACTCCTTCAGTTACATTGAGTTGGAGAAACAATTAAGCTTAACTGAAACCATCCTAAAGGAATACAATTTTATATGGTAGAGTGAATTATTTGCAGTGTAAACCAGGACAGGACGCTGGGTATCAAAGCAAGGTAAGATATACACCTAACATTCAGCCAACAGGTCAGGTAAGCATCAACGTTCTTCAGCAGAAGGAGTTAAGAAAGCAAACACCTGATGATTCACTAAACATGGAACACATTTTGCACCTTATACTACATGATCCACCATGTTTTCTACTTTTTTCACATATTCAATGAAATTGCATTAGAACAAACTACACAAATTTCAGGTACTTGATAAACACTAGTCAACCGCGGATTAGATGGTTTTTTTGTTTGATAATGTACAAGATGATTAAATAGCATTGCATCAGGGTTGAGGGTCATCTAATAATCCTCTGAATCATTTTATTAACAGTTTGATACTTGTGAATTTATAAGTGCATAATATGCTCCTTGCTTTGCCAGTAACTGACTATGAGTGCCTTGTTCCACCACCTCTCCATTCTGTATCACAGCAATGACATCTGCATTCTGCACTGTTGTGAGACGGTGGGCGATGACTATGCAAGTTCTCCCTTTCCTTGCATCATCCAAGGCCTTTTGCACAACCTGGAAAGAGAAAAATCTTTGGTGGAACTTTAAAATGTTTTTCTACAGGAATTTGTATGGCAACATTGACCATAACATTCAGATGGAGTGGGATCTGCAAATTAACTGTGGAAGCTGCAATTCCTGAAAGCAGTTTTTATAAACTATATTCAAAGTGTTGAATAATACAGCTCCAAGCCTGTTTTCTATATTCAGTGCTCTTCTCTATCCGTCATCAGCAGTGTTGGTCAACCTGACACACTTTGCTCTGGACTTTGCTGATTTCTTTAGAACAAAGTAGACTCCACACACAAACAGATTTCCACCTCTACTAATGCAAACCGGATAGTCCTTCCTAAGTCCCCTTCTGCATGTCTTAATTCCTTCCATCGGGTAGCAATGTCTGAAGTCTCCAAGCTTCTCTTGTCCTCCCCACTCTCAACTTGCTTTCTTGACTCTATACCTTCTTCTCTGCTTAAACACTGTGCTGCTAAGCTTACTCTAGCTCTTACTCACATCTTCACTTCTTCTGTAGCATCTATTCTTACAAAGGCCACACTTGACCCGTCCTGTCTCTTAAATTACTCTCCTGTCTCACTTCTACCTCTTGCCTCTAAACTCCTAGAACGTATTGTGTTCTCCTGTATTTCTAATTTTCTACATGCCCATAATCTGTTGGACCTTCTGTAATATGGTTTCTGGCCTAGTCACTCTACTGACACTGCCTTGTGCAGAGTTACAAATGATCTTCAGGTTCTCAAAGCCATGTCAGCTTTCTTCTTAACTTTCTAACCGTTACATAGTTACATAGTTAAATTGGATTGAAAAAAGACAAAGTCCATCAAGTCCAACCCCTCCAAAAGAAAACCCAGCATCCATACACACACCCCTCAATACTTTCACATAAATTATATATACCCATACCTATACTAATTATAGAGTTTAGTATCACAATAGCCTTTGATATTCTGTCTGTCCAAAAAATCATCCAAGCCATTCTTAAAGGCATTAACTGAATCAGCCATCACAACATCACCCGGCAGTGCATTCCACACCCTCACTGTCCTGACTGTGAAGAACCCCCTACGTTGCTTCAAATGAAAGTTCTTTTCTTCTAGTCTGAAGGGGTGGCCTCTGGTACGGTGATCCTCTTTATGGGTAAAAAGGTCCCCTGCTATTTGTCTATAATGCCCTCAAATGTACTTGTATAGTGTAATCATGTCCCCTAGCAAGCGCCTTTTTTCCAGAGAAAACAACCCCAACCTTAACAGTCTACCCTCATAATTTAAATCTTCCATCCCCCTAACCAGTTAAGTTGCACGTCTCTGCATTCTCTCCAGCTCATTTATATCTCTCTTATGGACTGGAGTCCAAAACTGCACTGCATACTCCAGATGAGGCCTCACCAGGGACCTATAAAGTGGCATAATTATGTTTTCATCCCTTGAGTTAATGCCCTTTTTTATGCAAGACAGAACTTTATTTGCTTTAGTAGCCACAGAATGACACTGCCCAGAATTAGACAACTTGTTATCTACAAAAACCCCTAGATCCTTCTCATTTAAGGAAACTCCCAACACACTGCCATTTAGTGTATACCTTGCATTTATATTATTTTTGCCAAAGTGTATAACCTTGCATTTATCAACATTGAACCTCATTTTCCAGTTTGCTGCCCAGTTTTCCAACTTAGACAAATCAATCTGCAAAGTGGCAGCATTCTGCATGGAACCTATAGTTCTGCACAATTTTGTATCATCTGCAAAAATAGAAACAGTACTTTCAATGCCCACCTCCAGGTCATTAATAAACAAGTTGAAAAGCAAGGGACCTAGTACAGAGCCCTGTGGTACTCCACTAACAACACTGGTCCAATTAGAAAATATTCCATTTACCACCACTCTTTGTAGTCTATCTTTTAGCCAGTTCTCTATCCAGGTACAAATACTATGTTCCAGGCCAACATTCCTTAATTTAACCAGTAACCTTTTGTGTGGCACTGTATCAAATGCTTTAGCAAAGTCTAAGTAAATCACATCCACTGCCATCCCAGAATCGATGTCCCTGCTTACCTTCTCATAAAAAGAAATTAAGTTAGTCTGGCAAGATCTATTACGCATAAAACCATGCTGGCACACACTCATAGTATTATGATTTGCTATAAAGTCCAGTATCTTATCCTTCATTAACCGTTCAAAAAGCTTTCCTACCACTGAAGTCAGACTAACTGGCGTATAGTTTTGAGGCTGAGAACAGGATCCTTTTTTGAATAGAGGCACCACATTAGCAATTCGCCAGTCTCTCTGCACTATGCCAGACCTCAATTAATCCTGAAAAATTAAGTAAAGAGGTTTGGCAATCACAGAGCTAAGCTTGTACCCTGGGATGAATACCATCTGGCTCTGGACCTTTGTTTATCTTCTTAACATGTTCTAGTCTCTTTTGAATTTCCTCATGTGTGAACCATGCATCATTAGTTGTATTACTAGAATTGGGACTATTAAAAAGGAAACCTTCAATAACTGGTTCCTCATTTGTGTAGACAGACGAAAAATATGAATTCAGAATCTGCGCTTTTATTTTGTTTCATCAACCAGCTGACCCCCCTCTGATACTAAAGGTCCAACCCCTTCCTGCTTCATTTTTTTACTATTAATATATTTAAAAAATAATTTTGGATTCTTTTTACTGCTTGCTGCAATATCCTTTTCAATATCAATTTTACCTTGCCTTATAGCTTCTTTGCATGATTTATTGGCCTCCTTGTACCTTATACAGCTAACGTGAAAGCCTTAAAAACACATCTTTTCTTACCCACCTCAATGCCAACACTTCTATTGAACCAAAAAGGTTTTGCTTTGCAACGTCGTTCCTTGCTTAAAAGGGGAATATACTGATATGTATATTTATTAAGCAGCATTTTAAAGACTTCCCATTTTTGTTCCGTGTTTAACCATGTGAAAAGCATTTCCCACTTAATATGTTGCAGAGATGCCCTTATACTGTCAACGTTTGCACGTCTGAAATTTAGTGTTTTAGTTACTCCCTTATAGAATTGCTTCTGCAACAGAAGGAGACCATGTTATAATCACTATTCCCTAAATGCTCACACACACAAATCTTAGAGATGAGTTCATTCAGTCTCCCATGCTAACGAAGCCTCATCTCCAGTTCCACTTATGTAGGGGTGGTGCAAGGGTCTATACTTGGCCCATTGTTGTTCTCCCTGTACCCTCTGTCTTAATTATCATCTGTATGGTGATGATACCCAAATATATTTATCCACCCCTTCATTAACAGCTGAAACTGAGGATTAAATCTCTAACAGCCTCCTAGCAATCTCTAACTGGATGAACCAGCGCCACCTAAAATGCAATCTAACAAAAAAATCGTCTTTCCACCTATTATGGCATGCTCATTAACCCTGTTAACTCAGCATGCTGCCTGGGGTAATCTTTGACTCCTCTCTCTCTTTCTCTGATCATATAAACACAGAAGCAAAAGACCAATAAGTAAAAGAAAAACATAAAAAATAAACAATACAGATTAATTGAAAAGTGGCTTAGAATTGGCTATTTTACAACATACTAAAAGTTAAATTAAAGTTGAAGCACCTTAAAGGGCTGAGGGACAATTTAGACATGATTCGACAGCACAAAAATCAGTAAGATAGAGTCCATTACCTTTTCACTTTCAGTGTCAAGTGCAGAGGTAGCTTCATCCAGCAGTAACACCTTTGGCTTTCTTACAAGAGCACGGGCAATAGCAATTCTTTGTTTCTGCCCTCCAGAGAGTTGGGCTCCTTTATCACCTACTCGTGTGTCATACCCCTGTATTATAAAACAGCCAACTCTTATCCATCACTGAATTGAACCACGCAGTTTATAAATGCAAGTGAAAATGGGCTTTTACCTGAGGTAAGCTCTCAACAAAAGTATGAATATTGGCAGTTTTTGCTGCTTCAACCACCTCATCCTGGGTAACAAGCCTGCTGTTGTCTCCATACTGAATATTTTCACAAATGCTGCAATCAAAAAGGATTGGTTCTTGGGACACAAGGCCTAGCTGAGACCTTAGCCATTGTATATTGAGAGACTTGGTATCTATCCCATCTGCAAGCTGAAATCAAACCATAGTTTTATTAATGAAATAATTTACACATCTAAATCACAGTTCTTATTAGAACCTGATAAAAATTTAT
The DNA here is from genome assembly GCA_038501925.1 of Xenopus petersii. Lineage (NCBI taxonomy): Eukaryota > Metazoa > Chordata > Amphibia > Anura > Pipidae > Xenopus > Xenopus petersii. The sequence continues at coordinate 127,726,466 of CM076682.1, forward strand.
ACACCCAGACAAATCATGTTTTTTTTTTCTAGGGATGCACGAAATCCAGGATTCAGTTCAGTATTTGGCTAGGATTCAGCCTTTTTAGCAAGATTCGGATTCGGACGATCCTCGTGCCTGGTCGAACTGAATCCAAATATTTCAAATTGCTACGTTTCATCCCACATACAAGGAGGTAAAAAAGTTTTTAGAGTTTGCTGGGCGTACCATTCTCTTTCTCCCTTTATACCCCAAATTTGCATATGTAAATTAAGATTTGGTTTCTGCTCAGTACTCGGCCAAATCTCTTACGAAGGATTCGGGGGTTCAGCCAATTAGCCAAACCCGAAAGTTGTGAATTCAGTGCATCTTTAGTTTTTGCACAAACTTAGACATGCTATGCTAATTCTGTTATACATATTCTTTGCTTTAGCTAAGCAAAAAGAGTGTGCAAACTTTATCTGCAGCAATCTGCCAGGAGGGTGGTTGTATGAAGAGGTGGAGGGCGGTGCAAGTATGAGGAACTGCCCTTTCTATATGTTTATGAATTTTTCCCAAATGTCTTCATGTCAAGAACAGGACGTCCTCTGAAATCCTCCTCCTGTGTATATGTAAATTGAGGCCAGTTCTCATTATAAAGCATCCCTCACCCCTGCCAAGTGTCCAGGCATTAAGCCTTGTTATTTGAAATAGTCCTTTATCTACTACCTCTCTACTGCTGTTGTCAGGAACATCCTGGTCTACAACCAAGGACCTATAACCTCAGATTTCTGCTTATTTGTTGCCTCTGTTGAACATCTGCTAGTTCTATGACAAGTGTTTGACCTTGTGCCTGAACCTGGACACTTCTGAAAGACACTTATATACATTTCTGCAGAGGTCTGTGTTTTTCAGTCTCTTGTTGTTAAATCTGTTATTAAACATGCATTTTGTGTCTAGCATTAGTAGCCTCAGTATGTTTGAGTGATACCCAGGCATAGGGCACACCTACCTAGAAACTGGTGAAGTGCATAAGAGTTCCGCCAACCAGAAGTATTAGAAAATAATGATGTTAAAGGGATACTGTCATGGGAAAAAAAGTTTTTTCAAAATGAATCAGTTAATAGTGCTGCTCCGGCAGAATTCTGTACTGAAATCCATTTCTCAAAAGAGCAAACAGATTTTTTTATATTCAATTTTGAAATCTGACATGGGGCTATCCGCCCCTGACTACTAGTAATAAAAATAATAAAACTACACATTTTTATAAGGTCACTCTGCTTTTACTGAAAAATATATTTACAATAGTTCTTACCACTTGTCCTTCCATAGGGTCATAAAATCTTTCAAGCAACTGGATCAGTGTGCTCTTCCCACAGCCGCTGCTGCCCACCAGTGCAAGGGTCTGTCCTTTTAAAACCTTGATGTTAAGTCCCTGAAGAACTTGGACATTTGGTCTTGTTGGGTACACAAATTTTACATTTTTGAATTCAAGGTTTCCTTCAAATTCATTCTAAAAATAAAGAATGCATAAGAAAAATATTAAAAACAAAGCCACTAGGAAAGAGGGTATATATATATATATATATATATATATATATATATATATATTTTTTTTTTAAACTTTAAAGAGCCTTTACTCAAAGCTAGACAGAAGGTCACAGTATCTAGTCTCCTCCAGGGCTAATAGTGACTCCATTCTCCCAGCAGTGGATGGAGCAAAGTAGGCACCTGTGGGTCACCATCAATACATTCCTGCACCTTCTGAGTCCACAATTATGCAGGGTAAGTTTCAGAAGGGCCAGTAAAAAAATTACATGTATTCGGATTACATTAATTACATTTAATCAGAATAGTCACGGACAGCCTACAAATCATAATACATAATTTGAGTCCTTTTTATAGACCGCTGTTCAAGTATTGCATTTCATTATTTTTATATTAATCCCTGCAGCATGGCAGTACACTGGATTGTTCATTTATTTGGTAGTAAGTCAAAGTACCAGGGTTTCTCCTTCATTACTGTAACTGTCAATTACTGGTTTTCGATCCAAAAGAAGAAACATGCGTTGAGCAGATGACTTGGCTTTTCCAAAATCTGGTGCAAAGGAGTTTGACTGACCAACACTCATAGCAGCAAAAATGATGGCCGAGAAAACTCTATAGGAAAGGAAAATATATATTTTTACATTCATACATTAAAATGTATGAATATGTATGCATCTTTGGCACTTAGTTTTTATAATGAAAACAATAAACCAAACTAGATTACAGATATATGAAAATCTTGTTAACCTCAGCCATGGATCCAAATATTATTGCAGCTAATTAGTTTTCAGAGAAAATATCACTCTACGTGACCTTCAAGTTAGGCTTCGAGAAGTAGCCAACAGAGCAAATCAAATCTCAGTCTAATGAGCCTTCAGATTGGGCCCCCCATGCCACTGCTCCAAGTCCCCAAAATGGCCAACCCTGTATATTTTAGGGAATGTAATGTTCCTGAAATAACCAACTTACATGAAAACACTTTCAAACTCCATGTAGCAATTTGCTATAAGCCAGGCTCCAAATCTAAACACAGCAGCATTCACAAAATAGTTGATGCATTGAGCTATTGCATAAGTAACTCCATATATCGGTGCTTTCCCAAGTGCTTCCCTGTGAAGGTAAAATTCAACCAAATTACTTTAGTAGCAGTAGATGCTTTTGATTTAGACAATGTTGATGTGAGAACCTCAAAGTTCCCTAGGCATAAATCGAAAATGTTGTTACAGGTCTAACTATTTTATTTATTGGGCAGTTTAGTGGCTCTGTATTATCACAGTTTATTTGGTTTTGGTAATTCCACCATGCGAGATCTGTTTTTTTTTGGTTTATATCTTTATAATTATTATTATTAGGTATATAGATAAGAATATCTGCCACAATAGCCACAGGCTAGTGATGGGCGAATTTGTGAAACGGCGTGAAATTCGCGAAACGGCGAAAAATTCGCAAAACTGCGCCGGCGTCTCGTTTTTGACGCCGGCACCCTTTTTTGACGCCGGCACCCTTTTTTCCGACGCCGGTGGCCGTTTTTGGCGCCGGCGCCCGTTTTTGACGCCGGTGTCCGTTTTTCGGAAAAAATTTTTTTGACGCCGGCGAATTTTTACCGCGAATTTTCGCGGGCGTTTCACGAATTTATTCGCTGGGCGCGAATCGCGCAAATTCACCGCGAATTCGCGCCTGTCGAATAAATTCGCCCATCACTACCACAGGCCTATCATTTAAGGGTCCCTCAAAAGTTACTACAGAGGGGGTAAATATCATCTGCTGTTCTTTCTCTCTTTCTGCATCTTCTTTTTTTATCCAAACATTAGATTTTTTTTCTCTCTATTCAACCATTCACCATTTTATTCAATAATTTTTTTTAAAGGATAAGTAAACCTTAAAGAATTAATGTCAGATTGACCAGGATGTTTTTCTAAGCAAATACTTTTTTTAATTTCTGAGCTATTTAATGTTTTTACTAATTGCCAATATACTGTAATAGGGCCACTTGCTGGTCAGTTTAGAGAGAGAGGTCAGAGATATGTTCAGAAGGAAAACACAAAACTATTTTGATGTTGCTCTGCTCAGGAAATATATTAGGGGCTTTAGATGGCCTTAGCCATGTATTTCCTGGGCAGAGCAACATAATAATAGTTTCCTGTTTTCCTTATGAATGTATCTCTTTCCTGGAAGAGATTGTAGTGCAAGGTCACTACTTTCTTATATAATTCATTATGGGGCCACAAGTTTGTCAATGGGACTTTGGACTTGTTTTATATTGTTTATAGCCAAAAGATATCCAAAATATTATGTTTTTTGTCTGACATCCTAGGCATCTCTGAGATGTAATTGTGAATGTACCCAATAGACACAGACAAACTTCCCTTAGTACAGATAATAATAAATATTTAGTGCCAAATACATAAACAGGTATGAAGTATGCTAAAGTACAGTATTAGTGATTCTGGGAAGTAGGAGCTACATTTACCAACTTTGGGGATTTTTTATGACGTTCCCTGTAGCACATCACCCAAAGTTAAGTCTCTCTTAAGAAGGTCTGTATGTTTGTGACTTACTTCAGTTTATAAAATGGTTTGCAGTCCTGCATGTTAGTTAACTAGTCAAATACAGACTAGGCAATAATACGAATAATATAGTAAGAAAAATAATAACCTGTATGGTTCATTCAAGCTTGCATTATATCTCTCATAGAATGCCTCTTCTCTTGTTAATGATACAATTGTCCTGATATTTTCAACAGCTTCTGTTGATATCTTTAAAAAAATAAATAAATAAATAAAGGTAGAGGTTATTAAACCAATGCATTGTTAGAGAATACCTACTATTGAAGGGGAATGAGAGAGATGTGGTGCTTTTTTTACTCCCTAGAAGGCTCCCCCATAAGGTTTATACAAATATTTGCAGAGCCAGTCTATATTTTTGGATGTTTATGGATGCTAGGAGACATCTGGGCGCAAGGTCCATTGAAGGGCACAATCTTCCAGCTAATTATGTAGTTTTCCTGTTTATAAAGCCCATTGGTACCACTTATGTTAAGTTTGCATATTGCCTGGAAAAATCCAAAATGTTGCTGGTAGAAAATGAATAAGTGACGTATGAACCACATAGAGGGCATTAAAACACATATAATGCATTTAGTAGGGATAAGCAAGTTTGTTGTCTGATACAGATTAGTGATTTGTTTTTTGCCATATTTTGTTTAACTTGGGAAAAAAATCAAGTTTTTTCATGCTGGAAAAAACACCCCTTGACTCCAATGTATTTAGGATGAGAATAAAACCCTTATTATTTCCAATGCACTTTCCATGAGTGAAAATGTTTAGCAAAATTTCACCATTTCATAAACGTTTACATGGTTCCATAATTTTTTTTTTATCATAGGTAGCAAGTAGCAAGCTTTGGGGTATATTTATCAAAGAGTGAAGTTAATAGTGAAGTTCCGCCACTAGAGAGAAATTCCGCCACTTTCCATTCATTTCTATGGGATTTTTAAAGGCGTATTTATCAACGGGTGAACTTTCACTTTCACCCATTGATAAATATGCCTTTCAAAATCCCATAGAAATGAATTGTGAGCTGCGGAATCTAGTGGCAGAACTTCACTCTTTGATAAATTTACCGCTTTGTGTATAATCCATCACAGTCTACCCCTTAATAATTCTGCCTCAGTAAAAGCAATGCATGAATGATGGATGTTACTGTATGCAACAGATTTAATATATCTGCAGACATAACTTGAGCTTACACAGTGAGAAATAAAATCCCAACTTCTCTTTAGTCTTCTTCGTCAACATGGTTTTTTTTACATTTATTAAATTTGCCTAAAACAGATTTATAGAAATAATTGATATGTCAATTCAAACAAATTATTGTCCATTGTTGCCACTTCCATTTCATTTGCTATTAAATTCTTATTATTTGGATAAGAAAATATTTTTTTTAAAAAAAACTTACCCTTCCGGCTTCCTCTAGGGCCTTTTGATCCTTTGATGCATGGCCTGCCACAGAGGTCATTCTAATGATATTTGTACCAATCAAAAATGGAATACAGGCCAAAATAAGCAGTGTTAGCTGCCAGCCATGGATAAAAGCAATCAGGATCGCAGCAAGGAGAGTACACACTGTCATGGTGATCAATCCCAGCTGGCTTCCAGCAGCCTACACACAGGAAAAGGAATTTTTGAAAATAAACATTAGTCCATTTCATTCTGTCAATATGAAATAACTGTCAGTTATGCACTGAATGTTTGTACTGAGATAATCTGTGCTGCTCACCCCTTTGATTTGCGATGCATCTGTTGCAAGCCTTGTGAGCAGAACCCCAACAGCATTTCGATGGTCATCGAAGAATCCAATATCCTGCAGAAATCAGATTCCTATGAATGGCTGGTACTGGATATTAATTTGTGCACAGTAAGAAACACATACAGGTGGGGTTTGTGCTCAGTAGGTATATCCAAAACTGATTTAGCACAGGTGCCATTGGAGAACATAAGAATGATTTAGGGGCCATTTGACTTATAACAATTTTGCCCCCCAAGAGTGTTCTAGTTCTCATTGAAAAAGTCCTGATAAACATACAGGTATGGGTCCTGTTATCCAGAATGCTCGGGACCTGGGGGTTTCCGGATAATGGATCTTTCCTTAATTTGGATCTACATACTTTAAGTTTATACGAAAATCCTGTAAACTACTGATGTGCCCACGGGACCCAGGTTCCGGCCGGCCTCGCACTCTTCCTCGCCACCATCAAATGCTGGATTCCGACTTCCAGGTTCGCCTTTTATAGATACTGCACCTGCTCACCCCGCCCCTTTTGTGACGTCATCGTCGGGGCAGGTCGGCAAGGGTCTATAAAAGCAACCCGGAGGTCAGATGCAGGCAGGTGCGTGTTAAGGGAGGGCCGTTAGGGTCGGGGAAATCCCGACCGGCACATCACTACTGTAAACCTTAAATAAACCTAATAGGCTGGATTTACTTCCAATAAGGATTAATAATATCTCAGTTTGAATCAAGTAAAAGGTACTTTTTAATTATTACAAAGAAAAAGGAAATACATTTTTATAATTAAATAAAATGGAATCTATGGGAGATTGCATTTCCGTATTTCAGAACTTTCTGGATAACAGGTTTCCGGATAACGGATCCCATACCTGTACATAGTTACTATCAAACAATGTTTTTTCTCTTCAGCTCCACAGAAGTCCCAGAGTGGTCAAAAGAGGGACAGTTGGGAGGTATGCAAGTGCCACCTAGGTGTGTGAGCTTTTTCACATTCTGTCTAAATAACAATAATAATTCCGTGTCCGTAAACATCACCTGAGTGATGTTTTTACAGCAGCAATAATATATTCCGTATCCACTACTGTATACGTTGCCCTTGCAGGCATTGTTTGCCCAGTCTTTAACCAAGTGCCACCTAGCTGTGTGAGCTTTTTCACATTCCGTGTCCAGAAACATCACCTGAGTGACGTAGTGTGATTTCTGCCCTTTACAGCACAAAACGCAGCGCTGTGTCAACAATGTATTTTTCAGATACATTTTTGCCCTTGATCCCCCTCTGGCATGCCACTGTCCAGGTCGTTGCACCCTTTAAACAACTTTAAAATCATTTTTCTGGCCAGAAATGTCTTTTCTAGCTTTTAAAATTCGCCTTCCCATTGAAGTCTATGGGGTTCGCGACGTTCGCATTTTTGGACGCAAGTTCGCGAATAGGTTCGCGAACATTTTTTCCGACGTTCGCTACATCCCTACCTGTGAGCAAGGAAAGTTGTCATTGACCAACAGAGTTTATAGCAAAGTCTGTAGTTTGGTTTAGGCTGCTGGTGTATTCTGCCAAAAATCAGCTTAATGTAATGGAATTCAACGTGTACAAGGCTGCTGGTAAAAGTGAAGGTTAATGATGAGCGAATCTATCCCACAAAACTGCAAAAAGAATCGCAAAACACAAAATGCATTGACGTCAATAGAATTTTTTCTGCACGTGACCATTTTTTTTCACTCCAAATGCAATGGGTGTTTTTTCTTATGGTGTCTTTTTTTCGTGGTGGATTTTTGCAAAAAAATATGCAGATGCAAAGTGCGTAATATCACTGCAAATCACATGCCTGGCGAAAAAATTCACTCATCATTAGTGAAGATCATTAAGGGGCACATTTACTAATGGTCGAATATCGAGGGTTAATTAACCCTCGATATTCGACCGACTAAGTAAAATCCTTCAACTTCGAATATCGAAGTCGAAGGATTTACCACATTTCCTACGATCGAATGATCAAAGGAAAAATTGTTTGATGAAACAATTAAATCGAATCGAACGATTCTAAGGATTTTAATCCATCTATCGAACGATTTTCCTTCGATCAGAAATTTGTTAGAGAGCCTATGGGGACCTTCCCCATAGGCTAACATTAATGTTCGGTAGGTTTTAGGTGGCAACGTAGTTGGTCGAAGTTTTTTTTAAAGAGACAGTACCTCGACTATCGAATGGTCGAATAGTGGAACGATTTTTAGTTTGAATGGTTCTATTCGAAGTCAAACTCGTAGTCGAAGGTCGAAGTAGCCAATTCGATGGTCGAAGTAGCCAAAAAAACATTCAAAATTCGAAGTATTTTTTCTTCTATTCCTTCACTCGAGCTAAGTAAATGTGCCCCTAACTGTAAGACAGCTGTAAATAATATAGAGATAGGGGTCTGAGTGAGAGAGAGGAAAACTAGTCAATGCAAAGGATGTCTGCATTATACAGAAATCAAAGTTGATTAAATGATGTCACTGTGGTAGATCTTAATACTAGCATCCTGCATCGACTGTTAGGACAAGTATCTATGAGAACTTCCATTTTTGGTTGCTGTAAGATACACTGCAGTGTGTTCCACCACATGACACTACATGCTTTAAATGGTTTCAGAAGGCTTGTATCCAAGGAAAGAGACCAATAATAAATGCAGAAAGAATTGATCAAGTTTCAAACATGGCATCTGCCCCCTATAGTGGGGTTCTATATTGAAAAAACCCATCACAGTGTCATATTACAAGTTAGATGAGACCAAGCTGGTAAGCCCTCATAGATTATCATTGCATTTAGTATATAGCAAATGGGACATCATCGTAGAAAAAGAGGTTATGAAAATGTTTTTGTAAGGAAATCTTACCCTGGTAGTCTAGTGGGGGGACGGCAGGGACGCCCGTCGCGCTGCTGCTCCTCTTGCGCCGGTTTCCTAATGCGCATGGGCACGCGCACTTCCGGGTTTAAAGGCGCATGCGCGCTGACGTGGTGACGTCAGCGCGCAATGGCGCCAAATTTGAAAGTATTAAAGGGGCATTTCCACTGTTTGTCATTGCCCGTGATAGGATTTGTTCCTGGTGCTGTTAGCTATTGCTATTCCGTTTGAATCTGATCTGATTATCGGTTTTGACCCCTGCCTGCCTGTTTGACTATTCTGATCTCTGGAACCTGACCCTTGCCTGCATTCGACAACTCTTCCTGCTAAATCCCTTGATTGACAACCCGGTTTTCCTGCCTGCCTGACGATTCTCGATATCTGCCTGCCTCGATCTTGCCTGTCTGACGATTCTCTTGCCTGCTCCATTTGTATCGTGACCATCGGCCTAACTGACTTTTACAACAGTCGTGCCCCTTTGCTTGCCAGAACTCCTCGCTTTGCTCCTCTCGAAAAGTCCAGGTGGCATCTGAGTACGCTGAAGGCTCCTCCCGAAGCCAAAGGCGGTCACACTACTGGTGAAGCCGAGCCGAGACCAGGGAGCTTGGCATTAGTTCTGGTTTAGGGTGCCGACCGTGACAGTTTTCACCATGGTTATTTCCTTTTCATAGCTGTATGCTTATTGTACAAACAGCTTGAGGCAGTCTATGAAATTGCAATTAAACTTACAGATGTTACTTATTTTAGAAATTCGTTTGGCTCGTCTTCTAAAACTTCTGTTGGGGTAACACTGTTTTCTATATGTTTTTCAATAAAGAAACATTGCCTCAAGGAAAAAATTATGTTCAGTGGAATGTTCTTTAACTATCAACTAAAAGAAGTGCCAAATACTAAACACTTATGCCACTTACTATAAGGGGAAATAATAAGCCTAAGACATTTCAAGTAGTGTTATTGCTTTAATAAAGCCCTCCTGTGTTCCCCAAATATGGGAAAGGAAAAGTAGGCAACAATACTCTACCTGACCAAGCAATGCTTTGAATGACAGCGACCGCAACCTCATTGTTAGATTTTCTCCTGATTTTCCAAACATGAATCCCTATACAAAGTAAAAGAACAACAACTTGCCTTTGTATTAAATATTACACATACACAAAATAATAGAATAAGGATAATTTACAGGCATATTGAATCCCTTATTATATAATATGAGAGTATTAGAATTCTAGGACCGTGAAAATCATGTAATATGGATGAATTATATCTCATTTGGATCAAGTACAAGGCACTGTTTTATTATTACAGAAAAAAAGGAAATAGTTTTAAAAAATGTAATTATTTGTGTCTATGGGAGACAGCCATTCCTTAATTCAGAGCTTTCTGGATAACAGATCCCCTACCTGTATAAATATTTCAGTAAGCAATGTGTTCCAAATGAACACCAATGACCAATTATATTTGTTGATAGTTATACCAGAAACTGTTTATAAGAATAGATTTTACTGGTTATTCATGGCTCACCTATAATTAGGCATAAGATGATGAACAGCAGCCCTATTCTAAGCGGCACTAAAATATAACTGATAACTTCATAAGTTGTTGGGCATAGTAGCTTACTTATCAGCACTAATATCTTCTGCAAGTTGCAGACTTAAAGCTACAGCACATTGCTCCAGGGTTTTTCTAAAGGCTCAAATCCACCTTAAATTGGCATTTTAGTCAAGACCTTTCCGCAGCTAGCTGTTTTCCTTGAATATTCTTATTTCAAGAGTCAGGAGAAGCAGTGCCTCTTTAAATAATTGAAAAATAATGAAATGAACATTGAGAAATGTGTTAAAATTACAATGTCTAGATCACAAAAAAATAAAAGCGAACAACCCTGAAATGAATATAAGATAAAGACACAATATTCATATCATATGATACAATGCCCAGTGTTTGATGTGCTTTGTTCTCCAATTGCTGTGTAATACATGCAGATCCTACCGACATGTTTTGTATTTGCACTGGGAAATTATATAAATGAGTGGACTGATAACTCTAATGCAATGATCCCCAACCAGTGGCTCATGAGCAACATGTTGCTCTCCGACCCCTTGGATTTTGCTCCCAGTAGCCTCCAAGCAGGTGCTTCTTTTTGAATTCCTGGCTTAAAGGAAAGCTTTAGTTGCATAAAAACCAGGTGTACTGTCAAACAGAGCCGCATATAGACTGCCAGTCCACATAGAGGCTACCAATACCCAACCATAGACATTATTTGGAAGCCACAGGAACTTTTTGCATTCTTATGTTGCTCTCCAATTTTACACTTGAATTTAGCTTATGGGTAAAAAAGGTTGGGGACCCCTGCTCTAATGTATGGAAACTAGCTGAAATATTTTATATGGCTCAGCTGCTTACCCAGTGAGCAAATATGTCTGTCCTTGGTGAGTGGGATAGTGCAATTAAAGGAACCACGATATTATATAGAGAAAATGATTGAAAATCTTTTACATTCCTGCCATAATTTTTCACTCGCTGTGCCAGTCAGGGACAAATTCAGCATCTTGACAGAAACAAAGTTTCTGCCTGTTGATTTGTTCTGATTGTTACTTTCTGCTAGTAATGTTGTTGCACAACGGGGCAGAGTAAGGAGCAATAAAAATAGTGGCCTATAAAGAAGCACATGTGAAGGATCTCACCATGGTAATGTGGACAGCAAAGCTGATAAGCCCAAGAAGGAAAAACATGAGAGCCAATAAAGCAGTTTTCTGGCTTTTCTTAACCGGATCTTGCTCTTGAAATGCCTGTAACAGACAAAAGTATCAGGCTCAAAACACATATTTGTAATTCCCTGCATTGCTAAGGAAATAACATGAAAGACCTCATTTCATAACCCCTACGGGATCATATTGATCTGTACAACCCATCCGTGGAGCATATGCAATTTGTACAGCCTGACTCAAAGTGCAAAGATGATCAATGTGGGCAAAACACAGGCCTGTATTTAACACCTAGAACAAGCTAATGGAAAGTACAGATTCTCTTTGTATCTTCCACCCATTGGTGCTGCCTGGGATGTGCAATGTCCAATGGGACACCCACTTAACATCCTCAGCCCATCCCTCATGAAGACTTTTTGTTTTCAATGTAACGGTATTATGAATTTATTTTTATCTTATTGCAGTGAAACCTCAATTTTACATCCCCTGATTTTACGTTTTCCCTCATTTTACATAGTTATATGTGTAACACGTTCCCATATTTTACATTCTTATGGATTTTACACTATGGTATTAGATCTTTAAATCTTTTTAATTCCAAGTAATAATACCGCTGCCCTGAAATGTACATAGATGGATAGATGGTTGAGCTATACCTTTGAATCTCCAATATCTGTCTTTGAAGCTCTTTTGATTGACTACAGGTTGGCTCTACACTATTTTCATTATATAGAAAAAAACAGAGGAAAAAGGTAGAGTGCTCACACTCTGGTAGAATATGCATAAAAGCTGTGATTGATGATAGATAAGCTGGTAAAATGTGCCAGACTATTCCTCTTACTCAGGGATCCTCAATCTTTCAAACCTGTGAGCAACATTCAGAAGTAAAAAGAGTTGGGGAGCAACACTAGCATGAAAAATGTTCTTGGGGTGCCAAATAAGGGCTGTGATTGGCCATTTGGTAGCCCCTATTTGGATTGTCAACCTAGACTGAGGCTCTGTTTGACAGTACACGTGGTTTTCATAAAAACCAAAAATTGCCTCCAAGCCTGGAATTCAAAAATAAGCTCCTGCTTTGAGGCCACTGGGAGCAACATCCAAGGGGTTGGAGAGCAACATGTTGCTCATGAGCTACTGGTTGGGGATCACTGTTCTTACTCATATTCCATTAGGATGTTAGTGCTGATATCATTAGTGATATGGAACAATACCTCCTAATTTATTATAACTTGGCTGTCAGAGACACCAAACTGTCAGGATATTCTGGGCCACACATTGGCAGGTTTTCTAACCTGCAAAACAACTGCAATTATTCCAGGGGGAGAATAACCCTTTTTTACTCTTCTGATTTTGGTTATATTGAGTCATCATAAAGTCCCTTCCACCTCTGATTCCTGACTGCACTTCTTTTGAAGGCACCAGCCTTGGACACATCCAAGGAGCCTATATATTATGCTGTGTAAAAAGTGGAGTGAGCAACCAATCAGTAATTACATTTCAACAGTTGGAAAACAAAAGCAACGGTCTGATTGGTTGTTATGAGTAGTGATGCACCAAATCCAGAATTCGCCTTTTTAAGCAGGATTCGGATTAGGCCAAATTCTTGTGCCTCGCGGAACCAAATCCTAATTTGCAAAATTAGCCACCCTGGAGTCGAGGACAGGCCTCCCTAATGCATTTTAATTCAGTGATGTGCAAAACTAACAAAAAACAAATGCCAGCATTAAACTGCATTGACTGCCAGATTTAATCAGAATGAATACGAATTCATGCAATGTAGACACGGACCCCAATAACTTTTCCAAAGACAACAGCGAATGTTGGGTATATTCCTCCAGAAATGGCCGCAGCTATAATACCAATGGCAATATACAACCATTCCGGTTTGTTAAGCTCCAGAATTCTGCTCAGGGAAACGTTAGGAAGAATTTCTTTAGCCTAGAACAAACAAAATTGAATCTATGTCAAGGCATTCACAATGTAGGTTCATCCAATTCTACATTCAGTATGTTCTAAAAACAATTGTAATTCTACTAAATACATTTTTACTTGCATAACGTACTGTTGCTTAAAACTGGGTCAGTGCATTATTTTTGCCACTAGATGGCTCTCTGTCATTTAATATGAATGTAAAAAAAGAATGGGTCCTTGATTTTACAATCTAACAGCAAGTTAAAGAATATATATATATATATATATATATATATATATATATATATATATATATATATATACAGGGCAGCCATCAGGGGGGGACAGGGGGGAGAGTTGTAGGGGGCCCAGAGGGTAAGGGGGCCCGGCCACGCCACACTTACTTTATTAGCCAGGCCCCCCATCTTTCTCAGAGCTGCTGACTTCAGGAAGGCATGGGCGTTTAAGGGGGGGGCCCTGGCCACCAATTTTGGCCACCAATTTTTTTTCTCATGTGGGGTCATAGCCACCAATATTTTTTAATGGGGAGGCCCTGGCCACAAATGTTTTTTTATGGGGGGCCCTGACCACCAATATCTTTTTATTTTTTATTAACATGTGGGAACCCTAGCCACCAATATTTTTTTTGTTTGTTGTGTGGTGGGGGGCGGACCTGTAGGTGGGGCTTGCGGTGGGCGCAGCCCAGGGGGCCCAGGAAATTTTGTCGTATGGGGCCCTGTGATTTCTGATGGCGGTCCTGTATATATATATATATATATATACAGTTTGCCTGAATTGAACTCCTGCTGCAGCATGGCAGATCAGTGTTCTGTTTTTTTCTGATGAGAAGTGGTTCCTGGAACCGTGGCCACCAATATCACTTCAATTTCAGACCATTCCAGAAATATTAACCCGGAAAGAAGAAATGCAGGCAAGAACCTGATAACCAGAATGCTCAGGGCATGGGGTTTTCCGGATAACAGATTTTTCCTTAGATTGGATCTTTATACCTTAAGTCTACTAGAAAATCATGTAAACATTAAATAAACAATTAGGATTTATTATATCTTAGTTTGGCTCAAGTACAAGCTACTGTTTTATTATTACAGAGAAAAAGGAATTAATGTCTAAAAATTTGGATTATATGGATAAAGTGGAGTCTATGAGACATGCTCTTTCCATAATTTTTAGCTTTCTGGGTAACTGGTTTCAGGATAACACATCCCATACATGTACTCAATCATCACAGTCTCCCATTCACTCTTCTATTCATGCCCTTGCCCCTCCCCACCTTCTTTCTTTATCTATGTCACTGCTATAAGGCAGAGAGGTGAACATAAGGAATCCAGGGAGTGGGTATTGGCCACTGTGCCCTATAAGACCCGGGGCCCACCAGGTTTTTCCCTGGTGTCCTGTTGGCCCAGTCCGACCCTGGTTGCCTGTCGGCACCAATTGACATAATTGTATTTGTTCTTTTTTATTTATAAATCTGGCACAAAAAAGGGTTTCTAGCATTATACCATGTGTAGTGGTGGTTCACCTTTACATTAACTTTTAGTATGTGTTAGAATGGCTGATTCTAAGCAACTGTTTAATTGGTTTTCATTTTTTATTTTTTATAGTTTTTGAATTATTTGTTTTCTTCTTCTGACTCTGGGGTTCACTGACATCATCTAAACACAAATGCTCTGTAAGGCTACAAATCTATTGTTATTGCTACTTATTATTACTCATCTTTCTATTCTGGCCTCTCCTATTCATATCCCAGTCTCTTGTTCAATTCAATGCATGGTTGCTAGGTTAATTAGGACCCTAGAAACCAGATTACGGTCCCTAGAAACCAGATTGCGGAAATTGCAAACTGGAGAGCTGCTGAATAAAAAACGAAATAACTTAAAAACCACAAATAATAAAAAATGAAAACCAATTGCAAATTGTCTCAGAATATCACTTTCTACATCATACTAATAGTTAACTCAAAGGTAATCGAGTTATTTAATGCTACTGTATATGTTAATCACAGAGTTAGAAGAATTACTCTTGTGCTTTATCTAAGGCCTCTCCATGTTGATAGAATTTTTGATAGGTAGGGGTGTAGCAGTTCTACATCTGCCATATGACTGATTATACCTTGTAGAACTTGATATGGCCTTGTCAGAAAAACAAGATAAGCAAACATTAACAAGACATCATCGTTAATACGGAATGACAGATTCAGCTTAGTCTTTCTTGTTTCAGTCATGGCAGGACCATTTTAACCTTGAATTATGATGCAGGCGAGTGAGTAGATTCATCAAACAGCAGTGTGAGCAGTGAGAAATGCCTGCCTAGTTCTCAAACAGCATGATTATATAAACACTGTGATAACTCGACTCTACAGAACTGTAATAACACACGATGGAGAGAGCTTTTTTTCTGCCTGGACATTATTTTCACTATTTGATAAATATAGACCTTTACTCCCCCAAGTGCCAAATTGTATTTTAATCTACAGGTTCCCATGAAGGAATAGTTTGTCTTTAGAACGTCCGGCCTAATCTTTCAAGGTGTTATCATGAGAAATCATCCAGACTCTTAATAGCTTAGTGAGCAGCATTCTGGCCTTGTCACAACCCTACAATTCACCATTAAACTTTCCATATTGTACCATAATAATGCTGCATATTACCTCCTTTATGTTTTCCAGTGATTTGGATTTCCTTAGTGTTGATTTGTTATTCTTTAATGTGCCAGTCTGGACTCGAAAACTTTCTCTTCTAACAAGTTCTTGGCCTTCAACCACTTGAAAAGCTTGATCAGCCTCTGGAGAAAAACAACTTTCATTCAAGTACGTCTCTTCCGTCTCAGAAAAAGAATGTTCTTCCTGTCCATTGTCTTCAAGACCACTGTCTTCACCTTGTTTCTAAAACACAAAAATCACCCACAGCTCTATCTCTTTTTTTTCACCAAGAGGTGATATAACTAATATCATTATAGTTGGTTTTGTTTATACTGTAAGGGGTGACTCGGCTCAAAAGAGCTAGCATTCTAAAGGAAAAGGCATATGAATACAAGCAGAGCACTGGTGAGGCCCCCATCTAGAATATGAAATGCAGTTTTGGTCTTCAATGCTATTAATGAAATCGAGAAAGTCCAAAGAAGAGCAATTAAGGGTACGAAAAGTCTGGCTATTGGGATTGTTTACACTGGAAAGAGGTGCTTTTGGGGGACATAAATCTGCCCCTATATGATAAACTCTTTATTCACAAGAAGATCCTTCTAGAATACATGAAGGCCTCCATATTAAAAGAAAGGAAGTTCCATATTTTTACAAAGAGAGCTGTGAAGTTGTGGAATAGAATTAATTAGAATTTTGGAATATATTTTGGGGGACTCTTTAGATACCTGAATGCTGATGGAATAAACTTTTGGTTTGTCACTTATTACAAGTTGGCAGACAAGAGCAGGCAATGTAATGAGCCTGAGGCTGGATTAGCAGTATAGGAGATATAAGAAAGTAAAAGGAATATATGTGTCTATAACAATATAAAATGTGAATAGTTGTGTAAGAAGAGGATGTGGTGCTATTATCAAAGTTGTCTATGCGCTGATTGGTTGCTATGGGCTACTAAACCAGTTACAAGCTTTGCATGTTTTATCACGTAATAGTTATTTGCAGTTTAGAGAAAACCACAGTGTTTGCCAAACATACAGTCATGGAAAGCTGTCAGCATACCTGAAGCATGACCAGAGAATAGTAAACTCCTTTCTTAGTCATCAGCTCACTGTGTGACCCTTTCTCCACTACCACTCCATTGTGAAATCCAGCAATAACATCAGCTGTTCTGATAGTAGACAGTCGATGAGCTATCACAATTGTGGTCCTTCCAGCTCTGGCCTTAATAGAAAACGTTAGAAAAAGAGCCTGAATTAATGCCAAACTTGTCCTGCGTAAAAAATGTAAAAGAGTGTATGATCACTTCAGGTAGAAGCAGGTTATTGATATGCCAGGGCTGAGGCTCAGATATATATGTATATATATATGTATAGGCATAAAGAACTTAAATTATGTGCAAAACTTTAATGGTGTAAATCAACGTTTCAGTCCTGCACAGAGGATCCATAAACAGATCCATAAACCAACTGAAACTGTTTGGGGAACGGTTTGTGATGTCTTGATAAAGGTCCTCTGTGCAGGACCAAAACATCAACATACACCATTAAAGTTTTGCATGAATTCCCATGAGTGCTCCGTGTTCTTTATGCTGATATTACTTTTTGCAGCAGCACCTGAGCTTGGTCCTATGCATGGTCTGATCCTGTATATACAAAGGTGGTATGAGCCTTGTATAACTGTATCAGCACACTCAGACACAAGCGAATAAGTCCATGGGACCTTTTTATTAATATTTGGATTTCTATTTTATTCCCTAATCAAATTTTTCTCTATACATTTGCGGGAAGATTTTATCTAAAACTCGAAAAAATTTGAAATTTATAAAGTGTAAAAAAAAAATACAAAAACACAAGTAAAAATAGCCAAGGCCCTAAGTCAATGGGATCTGCACTGGTCCATTTAGACCATTTTTTAGCCATTTGGTCTTTTAGAGGTTTTTGGATTTTCTTCGCTTGTAATTGCTCGAACAAGGTATTTCGTTGACCGTTCAGTGTTTTCAGTGTCGGACTGAGATGCCAGGGGGCCACCTGAAAAACGTAGACCCTGGGCCCATCAGAAAACATTAGACTGTGGGCCTGCTTTCCAAACTATTATTCCTCCTTTTTTCCCCATAAAGAAGAATAGGGAATGCCCATGCAATAGGCTAAATGCTTAGAAGCACCGGGAGTTTTCCAGGTAGTCCGGTGGGCCAGTCCAACACTGAGGGGCAGATTTACTAAGCTCGGGTGAAGAATTCGAATGAAAAAAAATTTGAATTTCGAAATATTTTTTTGAGCACTTCGCCCATCGAATCGTTAAATTAGATCGAATTTGATCAAATCGAATTATTCGAACGATTCGAAGTAAAAATCGTTCGACTATTCCACCATTCGATAGTCGAAGTACTGTCTCTTTAAAAAATACTTCAATTTCATACTTCGCCATTTTTAACCTACCGAGCTGCAATGTTAGCCTATGGGGCCTTCCCCAGCACTTTTCTAATCTTTTTTTGATCGAATAAAAATCCTTCGATCGATCGATTAAAATCCTTCGAATCGTTCGATTCGAGAGATTTTATCGTTTGATCAAACGATTTTTATTAGATCGTTCGATCCAAGCATTTGTGCTAAATCCTTCTAATTCAATATTCAAATTCGAAGGATTTAACTTCGAGGGTCGAATTAGAGGGTTTTTTAACCCTCAAAATTCAACCCTTGATAAAACTGCCCGAGTGTTTATTTTCCATTCGTACTTTTTATATTGGGTCTTTTAATAAATTACAAGGCATCTATAATTTTAGAGAAATATAGATTAATCATAGTTTTATATAACCCTAAATTCACTAAAATTCTAATGTTTATTAATTGTTTCTCCATATATAGCCTTCTTTATCTCACAAGAGCCAGAAACACAGACAATAGCCCCTATTCCTCACCATATAGTAAGACAGAATATACATCTGATATACTTATGGTTCAATTACATGAAGGCAGGGGTTCATCAAAATCAATGTAATAATAACAATGCATTATTTGTAGAAAAAATGTTCAATCTGAGACCGGGAGGCCCATTTATCAAAGGTCGAATTTTGAATTAATGTGAATTTTCTTTTTACTCTAAAAAATTCAAATATACTCACAATCGACTGGGAGTTTATTTAAGAAAAAAATTCAATGTCTAATATTCAATCAAATAGTTCAAATCATATTCAAATAGTATGAATTTATTTTTTCTCCGAAAAAAAACACAAATGTACAGACGTCTATTAACATCTCCAAATGGCCAACAGACCTCTGCGATTGACTTGTACCTGAACTCGGCAGGTTTTAGGTGGCAAATATTCGAATTAGAGCTGTTTCCATGGTTAAATCTCACATTTGAATTTCGGATCGGGGGATTCAAATTCGAATATGTGAATTTTGACACCAAAAAAAATTTTGAATTATAACTCTGCCCCTCGCTCATGTAAGTGTGAGGAATGCCCATTTGGAACAGACATAATAAAAGCTCACTGTCGGCATATGCATAATATGCAAAGGGATAATCCCAAATGTGTTCTGTGGTGTTTATACAAATGGCCTGTAGATGTCCCTGTGCTCAGACTTATACTGTGCTTACTTCCTGACAATTTAAAAGTGAAAGTTACTGTTGTGTAATGGCTGCATGAGAGCCTGCTAATAAAGGACTGTTATACTCTATTCATCCTCGGCTACCCAAAACATAACATGTTCCATGTTCCCTGTATTGCTAAAATATTCAAAGCTCCCTGTGCCCAGAAAGTAACATGTTCTTGTAGATTTGCAACAAAGCTTGTAAGGTCTGAGGAATAGAATCAAAGTTTATCACCTTATCCAAGGCCGCTTGTACAATAGCTTCACTTTGTGTATCCAGAGCTGATGTGGCTTCATCAAGAAGTAGAATCTTAGGGTTCCGTACCAGGGCGCGTGCAATGGCTATCCGCTGCTTCTGACCCCCACTCAACTGCGCACCTCTTTCTCCCACCATCGTCTTAAATTTCTATGAAATGGAAGTGGTGACAGATTGCCATAATCTTTTTAATGTAAAGACTTCAAACAGACTCTTTTTCCTCCTTTAAATGACTGTACTTACATCAGGAAGCCTGGATATAAAATCAAAGGCATTGGCTTCTTTTGCCGCTTGTTCAATTTCGTTATCTGTTACTGATTCCCTTCCGTAGCGGATATTTTCTGCAATGGTTGTGCCAAAGAGCACTGGCTCCTGACTCACTACGCCAATATTTTCCCTCAACCATTTTACATTTAGTGAACGGATATCGTGTCCATCCAAAGTAACCTAGAAAAGAAATTTTTTATGGGTGCTGCTTTTCCTTTGAATTTGTATTGCACAAAAGTTAAACATTTTGATATATAAAACTCAGTAAATCAAGAGCATTAATCAATGTATGCCATGAATCTTTTACAAGTTAAATAAAAATCTTTTGAAACAAATGTTATGGAATGATGATGTGGCAAGTCTGTTAATGTCGGTATAGAATATATTAGTAGTGATTTCGCTTTGCCAAAAATTTTTCGAAACAGCTGTGGCGTCTCGTATTTTACACCGGTGTCTCGTTTTTGACACCGGCGTTCGTTTTTTGGATGGCGGCATCCTTTTTTATAACGCGAATTTTCGCCACCGAATTTTTGCGTCCGTTTCGCGAAATTCATTCGGCGGTGGAGAATCACGCAAATTTGCAGTGAATTTGCCCATCACTATCTACTGTATTAGATATCAATATTTGCCAACCCAAGAGGCCATTTACTAAGTAACTTTACAGTTTAATTACAATAACGTAACTGAGGAAAGTTAAAATTCTAAGAAGACTTGTAGATTGTGTGTAACTCTAAGTACAGGTATATGATCCGTTATCCAGAAATCCATTATCCCATAGACTCCATTTTATCCAAATAATCCCAACCTTTAAACATTATTTCCTTTGTCTCCGTAATAATAAAACAGTACCTTGTACCTTATTGAAAGCAAAATATTTAATATTTACATGATTTTGTAGTAGACTTGAGGTATAAAGATCCAAATTACAGAAAGACTTCTTATCCGGATAACCCCAGGTCCTGAGAATTCTAGATAACAGGTCCCATACCTGTACATTGAATTTGCTCAGGAATTAGCGAATTAACCCCATACCTCTCCATGTGATGGATCATAGAACCTCTGCAGCAACTGTATGGTAGTACTTTTACCACAACCACTCATACCAACCAAAGCGATGGTTTTACCAGCTTCCACTTTCAGGTTCAGTCCAGAGAGAATCTGACAATACAAATGTATGAAATTCAATCGTAATTCATTAATAAAAGTTTAAAAAAAACCTTAAAAACAATTAAAAATCATACTTGCACATCAGGGCGGCATGGGTAGGCAAAATGAATGCCTTTGAATTCTATATCGCCTTTCAGTCTGTTGGGTTTGTGCCCTTCCTCGGAACTACTGTCTATAGGACGGTGCTGAAACCAAAAAGTCACAAACGCTGTATTACAAATAGCAAAAATAAATCTATAGATTTGAATGCATTTATTTAGTGACTTGTGGATAAAACAAGCCCAATTTTCATCACATGAATGGAACATGATAGAAAGTATTGTTTTCAGCTTAAGAGTGTTTGCCTTTTACCTTATTTATAATTTTGTATACAGCAAAAGCAGCTCCTCGGGCATTTGCAAGGCTTTCTATGTTTGGGGTTGCTTGGCCGAGAGCAAAAGTGCCGACCAGCACCGAAAAGAATACCTTGGGGAAAAAACAGAGGCAGAACTTATTAACCGGAATAAATGTATGTATAAATGTATATGTAGGATGTCAACTAATCCCCATCTGGCGGATGGGCTGCAAGCAGGCATACCTGATAGGGAACTGCAGATCACATTCCCCTGTGTGAGGTCAAAACTATGATTTGGCTTTCTATATCTGACAGTATTTCTGGACACTGAGAGCTAGGACACACTCAATGCTCATTTGTAACACTGAGAGCAAAGAGGATCCATTAGGGGGGCTACAATAAAGGAATGTTGCAAAAGAAGTCCAGATTTAAACCAGGTGAAGGCACTATAGGTCCAATTTAAGATATACATGGAAAACAGAAAGAAAACAAACACAAATGACACTTACAATTAGTACTTTACCAATGCTATAATTTTCTGGCTCATCTACGGTGAGTTTAGTACCATACCAAAACGCTAGGGCATACGCTCCAAATATGAGAAACTGTGAAAGTCCCATGGAGAGGTTGGTGGTAGCTGCTTTTTTTATTCCTACTGTCTTTGCATTACTTAAATTAGCATTGTACCTGTAACAAAAAAAAAAAAAAAAAGTGGAATGTTAGGAAATAACATCAGTATTTCATCAATTGAGTAGTTCCACTGGCTAAAAATTTAATTTGCAGCATATTAAAATAGATCTCTTTGTATACACATATAAAGGTATGGGACCTGTTATCCAGAATGATCGGGACCGGGGGTTTCTGGATAAGGGATCTTTGCGCAATACCTTAAATCTACTAAAAAAATACATTACACATTAAAAACCCATATAGGATCGTTTTGCCTCCAATAAGGATTAATTATATCTTTGTTGAAATAAAGTACAAGGTGCTGTTTTACTATTACAATATTTGTACAATTTTTATTGATTTGGTTAAAATGGGTCTAGCGTATGTAGCCTTCCCATAAAATGGAGCTTTTGAACAGGTTTCTGCAAAACTATCCTATAACTGTATAGTATTTAATTACTATTATAATCACTTTGACTCATGGGTTTCGCATATCATTTCTTAAAAATCCAAAACTATAGGTCTGGTCAATAGTATATATATATATATATATATATATATGTATATATATATATATATATATGACATTCTGGCAATAGACACAATTCTTGAACAAAATAAATGGAGGACTTTGCATATTCATTTTTTATATGATTTTTTTTATAGTACATTTTGCTGAAAAGTTGGCCAATAAGTTTCATTCACAAAATATTCCAGGCCAAGGCCAATATGTTATATTTGATAGGAGAGGTCTCTTACTCTAGATCTATTAAAAAAAAGAAGAAGCCACATTAGCTTAGTTGTGTTTACTTTATTTTTATCTCCTTTTACTATTTTTTTTTCTTCTTCGATAAGCAGCGTCCTTGTGGCCTAATTTTTACAGAATAATGTAAATCCTTACATACATATGATTGTTACAAAAACGGTTCTCTCTCTCTGTTAACCTGGCTCTTTGAAATTAGACTCTGACCTTGATTATTCTTAAATTCCAGTCTAAATTTGTAACACTGGGAAAGACTTGACACCTCTTTACTACTGAAATCATCAGTCTCTTTTGGTCAAAGCTGTTTGTAATTTATCAACTGACAGATCTAGTGCCCTTATATTTAAGGGATGTGAATATAATAGGATTAGAGACTTGTCAGCACCATGTTAAATATGTGAAGGGAAGGAAAGAGGCCAACATAATTACAAGAAAGCTAAGTTATGATTAATGTTATTTATATAACATATATCAATGGCCAAGAAGAACCCTCTGCCACTAGCTAGAACTACCTAGAATGAGGTATTTAAAGGCAAAGTATAGGTCCCTTGGGTGATTCAAACCCCACCCAGTGTTCCCATATCCCACAGGATTCTACAAGTCATGTCATTATTATTTTAATTACAATATACTGTACTGAATACATATTTCTTAAGAAAATATCAGCACTGCCTGAGGAACCCAGAACTTTCACCTTACTTCTTCCAGTGTAGTGTTCTTTATTGGTCTCCAGACTATATGAATAAGCCTACAACAACCCTACATTCTTTCAGGATCAGTAGTACAGCAATGTGCTAGCACATCCGTGACTTAAATCATTATATCTGGGGCTTAAATCTTTATATCTTGACTGGCGGAGAGATGATTTTGGTTACATGGTACAGAGAGTCAGAACTGACCGGGTAAAAATGGCCAAACAATACTGCTTTATGAAAATGTTATTTATGTATAAGGAAAAGTTGCTTAGGGTTACATTTCTTTCATTGTCCAAGGGTATATGGTTGTCACAAAATTGTACTCAATACTACTATTTATTATACAGGTATATTGGAAACCCGTTATCCAGAAAGTTCCAAATTACAGGAAAGATATCTCCCATAGACTACATTTAAATCAAATGTTCATTTTTTTTAACAATAAAACTGTACACTTTACTTGATCTCAACTAAGATATAATTAATCCTTATTGAAGACAAAACTATCCTGTTGATTTTTTTTGTTGTTGTTTAATGTTTAAATGATTTTAAACTTAAAGATTGTAAATTAATTGATTGTGAACGTAAAGAATGGAGATCCAAATTATGGAAAGACCCCTTATCCAGAAAACCCCTGCATAATCGATGTTATGTCTGTACTTCAATTTATACTGCTATGGTTTTTTTCTTGGAGGTTGAACAGTTTTTTTGCTCTGCCTCAGATCCCTTATCTCTTCTACTCTGGCTTGCATATTTTCTCCAGTTTCTCATCGTGCAACTTGAATTTAGAATTGCCCTAAAGCAAGTCAGATCTGCTGTTATTGCCAGCAAGGAATAGTCACACGACTAGCAGAAAATACATTTCCTTAAGCAAGGTAAATAAACAACTACTCAATATAACAAATTTTTTTATAACGTCATAATTATTTTTATAAAAGCAACATCATGTCTTTTAATACTGCAAACTGTGTTCATGCAAAATTAAACACAATATAGGGCTTATTTATGGACAGAATTTCAGGGTACAATGTGCCAAAAACGTGCAAAATTCAACATTTTATTGCCATTTGCAGAGGCCTGTGGTCAGCCCAAACCTACCTGCTTTCAGCAGCTCTGTATTCATGAGGGGCAAGAAGAGAGAGATACATAAGTGTTCTTCCTCCCTTCTGCCTGTGGGAATAGTAAATGACCCCTTATGACTTTAACTGGTTCTTCCAGGTATTGCATGAAAACCTTTGGCTATTAGGTTTAGGTCAAATGTTCTAGGATCTCCAGCTGAACACAATGACCCTAGACATAGCTATTGCTATATACAATAACATAATCCTTAAATACAGGTATGGAATCTGTTATCCGGAAACCCTTTATCCAGAGATTTCCGAATAGACTCTATTTCAATAAAATATTTCTCTGTAATAATAAAACAGTACCTTCTACTTGATCCAAATTAAGATATAATAAATTATTATTAAAGGCAAAATATTCTATTGGTTTTAATTAATTTTGAATTAATTTTTTAGGTATGGAGATCCAAATTAAGAAAAGACTCATCTGGAAAACCCCAGGCCCCAAGTTTTCTGGATAACAGGTCCCATGCCTGTAATACAATTAACGCAACATACTTATCCAATGCTTTTTTCTGTCCGTTAAAAGTAATTACTGTTCGGATTGCAGTCAGTATCTCTTCTGCAACTGCCCCAGCCTTTGCATAGGCATGTAACTCCTTTGTTGTAAAAGATGCAACCAACTGAAAGGAAAAACAATTCAATCTGTATTAAGTGTACTGTTAACAAAGGGGCATTATTTTAATTAATTCCATATTTAAAGGCATTCTGTCATAAACTTATGGTTGTAAGATCTATTGCTGAATAGTCCTGTGGCTGAGATGCTTAATTCAGATGTTATTGCGCTGTAAAGCTGAGTATGTTGTTCTACAGACCTTCCCGAGGGTTTAGAAAGTGAGAATGGAGAATATGAATGATATTAGATTATCTCTTAGTAAAGCAACTGTTTACATAGTTCTTATCTGAAAATAAGCAAATGATAAACCTCCTGGTCCAAAGCCAAAATGTTATACTGGATATAATATATTATAATAATATACTATAAAACTATAAATCCTAGATATAAAGAGTTTATTTAACTTTCAGGCATTATATTTACATACTGTTTATTTTGATAGTTCTGGAGCAGTACTCCAGGGTAGACTTTAAGTAATTAATTAAGCCTCATCATACTCTGCTGTGCCTTTTAAATGATCATAAACATTGTGTTATATAATAAAACAGCTGAATCAAGCAGAGAATGATGAATTAGTGAGATAACCCTGTAAGACATTTATTGAAGCTCAGCCATGGGAAGAAAAACTCTGTGTTAGGGAACAAAAAGGCAAAAGATGATAGCAATAAGGATTCTGAAAACTCAGGAAGAAAGAAGAAGGCTGGCTATTGGGAAAAGTAAAAAGTAAGTCTTAGGGGGTTATTTATCAAAAGTCTAGTTTATTTTTACCTGAAAATTAAGGGTATTTTTCAGTCAAAACTCCAATTTTTGAGTTAAAAAAATGGAATGCTTCAGGGTTCTTAAAAAAAACCTGACATTTTTGGAGATTTATTATACCCCAAATCTGGAAATAGCTCGAATCGGAAAATACCAGATTGCTGAAATTGCAAACTGGAGAGCTGCTGAATAAATTACTAAATAACTCAAAAACCATGAATAATAAAAAAGGAAAACCAATTGCGAAATGTCTCAGAATATTACATCATATTTAAAGTTAATTCAAAGATGAACAACCCCTTTAAAGTGAAAGTATAAAGTGAAAAGATGATTGTGCATTAAGAAAGGATAGTGCCACATGGCATTATGGTGTATGGTGCCATATTTAGGTATGTAGAAGGCTTTTCTTGCTTTTTGATTGGAAGCAGAGTCAGGGACGGTTACTTTGGAGGACCAGATAAGTATTTGGATCCTGCTTTGACTTTTCTCTGAAGAAGAAAGACTGGTACGCAGTTGCTATTATTACAATTTAATTTTTACAGAATAAAATACAAATTTGGGAATTTGTGTTAAAAGTCAAAAAGTTTACACAATGTCTAATTATTCAAACAGCCAATCAGAAAGTTTAACGGACAAGGCAACTTGGATTCACTTGGCCTAATATATTGGTTCCCTACCTTAGTAAATCAAATCACTGATGGGGGAATGTAATATTGGTCACTAATGGAAAAATCATTCGCAAAGCATTTGCAATGCAAACAAATGTTCGTATTTTGCCTTTGTGAACCAGTAAAGGCCACACATAGTGATTGTTGCTATACTGCGCAGTGAGCGTTATTTATTAACACTGGGCAAATTTGCACCTGGGCAGTAACCCATGGCAGCCAATCAGATTCTTGCTTCCAGTGTTCAACCTACAGCTGGCTGGAAAAAAAGCTAATCACTGATTGGTTGACTTGGGCTACTGCCCAGGTGCAAATTTGGACAGTGTTTATAAATGAACCCCACCGTGTGCAATAAAACTTCTTAATTAAAAAGTTGTTACGTTTGTTCCAAAAGTTTACACCACCTTCAAGCAGTTGTAAAAAGTTCACAATGTGCAATTAAGATTTACACTGCAATAAGAAAAATATGCACATTTTTATTCTTATTTGTGCAAAGATTTGTTATCTTTGCGAATTTTATTACAGTTTCCCCAAGCTTTTTCCCTAGGGTGGTGCTGCTTTTAGGAAAAAATGCACTGCTTATGAAAAATCCCAACAAAGCAACAAGTTGCCATTTAAGCCACCAAAACATGAC
Source organism: Xenopus petersii (assembly GCA_038501925.1). Taxonomy (NCBI): domain Eukaryota; kingdom Metazoa; phylum Chordata; class Amphibia; order Anura; family Pipidae; genus Xenopus; species Xenopus petersii. Next base: position 127,753,940 of record CM076682.1, read on the forward strand.
AATAATTAGCTAATGAATTAACCGCCAATCTCTCCCTATATATGACCAAGCCCAGCCTTGAGCTACAGTAAAAGTATAGGCTGATCAGCCCAGTGAATATATGGTATGACTAGTTGCAGGCAATATAGTTGAAAAGTGAAGTTGCAGGCAATATAGTGCCATACATGAAAATATGAGTAGAGAACGTGATCATTATAGCTGTGTTAATTTATTGCTATACATTCCAGAATACGTGCTATCGTTATATATTCTGTGAAGCAGCTGAAAATGTTCTTTCTTTATATTTTTTATGGAAGTGGCAAAAATAGTTTTTTAAACTGATCGCAAGAATTGCATCAAAATTGCTCAGTAAATAAAGATGGAAAATAAAACTTCAAGTGAGCTCAGCAGTTACTCACTTTTGTCCAAATAGCTGCAGATGCTCCGAGCAAAGGACTCACTGAGAGGATAACGAGGGTCAGCTTCCAACCATGCACAAATCCCACCACAATGCCGCACACAAACGATGACAAAAACTGTGCAAATATACACATTTTATCTCCTAGGCCTTCATGTATAGTATTAATGTCACTAAACAAGCAGAAACAAAAGGAAGTAATAACATTGTATAAATGGCACCAAACAAAGCAGAAGAAAAGAAGGAACAATAATATTAATTATTAATACAAACAAAAATAAAAGAAAACTATTTTTCCCTTTTTTGTGTTTTTTTTTTTTTACAATGATTTGCCTTTTCTGTTTCATATTTTATTTGATTGCTGAGGTCAGCAACAGCCAATAACCAGCACATAAATTCATTCTAAGGCAAGTTTTCTCATGCAGGTATTGGACCTGTTACCCAGAATGCTCGGGATCTGGGGTTTTCCACATAATCCACATCTTTGTTTAGTGTAGATCTCTGAATCTTAAGTCTGCTAAAAATAATTGAAATATTAAATAAACCCAATAAGATTTTTTTCCCTCCAATAAGGATAAATTTTATCTTAGTTGGGTTCAAGTACATGGTGTATTATAGAGAAAAAGGATAGCGGGTTTATGGATAATGGATCCTAGACTTCTACTCATAATTTTTATTAAGTATCTGTATATTTGGATCCTCTCTTCTGCATTAACAGGTTTCTAAAAGGTTTCTAAAAAAATTACTTAGTTGCTATGGAATATTGGGCCCTGGCCCAAAGTGAAATAATCTTTTTAAAAAAAGCATAAACAATACACAACAGACTAATCGCAAATTGCCTTAGAATACCGTGGGCTACATCAGTTGATGGGTTCCTCATTCCAAGCCAGCTCCTTCCTTCTTTTTACTTGAGAAAGGGGGGGTATCTCAAAACTAAACATTGAGGTGCATCATTAATGTGAGCAATACCCAGTATTTTGGAGGAAATATACCCCGGAGCTCCCCCAAGTAATATTTAGATACTTTTTACTTACAAAGGGGGGTCTAACTACTGGGAATAAAGTCGACGCCTGCCGACAAAACGCAACACGACAAGTCGGACGGAGTCACATGCGTGAAGATATAATTGGACTGAATGAATTGAACTGAATTCGGAGGTAACAACTACATTACATCCGACGCGACTCGACTGTCAGATGTGGACGCAACTACATCCGAGAAGTTGTTGACTCTGACTTTTCATTCAGTCCAATTATCCGGCATTGATCCGACCAAAACGCTTGTGAGGTCTACCATTGAATACACACACAAACATGTTAAAAAGATTAGATATAGTAGCAATGAGTTAGGCGTGGAATCACTCCGCTTATTCTGCTAAAGGTGAGTTTACCATAGTGTCTTATCTATTAAAGTTATTCCCATGTAGATTGTACTAATAAGTAATACATATTATTCCATCAAAACTCAAACCAATTGCCCAAGTTGCCTTCTAGCATAATTTAGTAAATCATTTCACAAAGATAAATACCTGCAATAGTAACCACTTGGCACAACACAATCCCTGGGTCCTCACAGCGCCGATCCGCGCCTTTATGCCGCCTGAGGCGGCCTTCCGTTGCCGCCCCGACCCCTCCTCACGGCGCTCACATTTTCTGCGCAGGAGGGGGTCGGGGCGCTGCACGACGCTAGTGCAGAGAGCGCAATTGCGCTCTCTGCACTAGAAGAGCCGAATTACCGGGTTGAAAACTGGAAATTCGGCTCTTAGTTACCAGGAGCGGCATTTTTGCCGCCCCTGGTAACCAGGGGGGCGCTGCCGCCTGAGGCGAGTGTCTCAACTCGCCTCATTGGTGGAGCGCCCCTGGGTCCTCACCTTATCATCGCTGCGAGTCCTCTTTTTACATAACAGACTCAACACTGGTTAATTTGCTTGACAAATGAATGAGCGACACATAACCATCAACCACATAAGCTTCAATATTAGTGTTGGTGTCTAGTGCAACACAAAATTTGTTGCCACATGTTGTTGCCACACTTAGGGGTCGAATTTCGAATTGGAAAATACTTCGAAATTCGACCATCGAATAGAATCCTCCGACATTCGACATCATACGATCGTACAATTTTCCTTTGAATCCAAAAAACTTAGAAATATGGTCTGGCAGGTCCCCATAGGCTAAATAACACTTTGTCAGGTTTACGTTGGCGAAGTATTAAAGTCAAAGTTTTTTTAAACAGACAGTACTTCGATTATCGAATGGTCAAAACAGTCGAACGACTTTTACTTCGAATCGAAGTCAAAGTAAATTCGAAGTCGTAGTATCTTTTATTCGATGGTCGAAGTATCCAAAAAATTACTTTGAAATTCAAACTTTTTGTACTTAGAAAATTCACTCGAACCTTAGTAAATCTGCCCCATAGAGTCAAAATTGCTAGACAGGTTTACACTGGCAATACTAATATTGATAGAAAATATTATGTGTAAATTAAATATTACTACTTAAAGGGGTTGTTCACCTTTGCATTGACTTTTAGCATGATGCAGAGACTGATATTCTGAGACAATTTGCAATGGTTTTCATGTTTTATTATCTTTAGTTTTTGAGTTATTTAGGTTTTTGTTCAGCAGCTACAACAGCATGTTGCTATGGTCCAAATTACCCTAGCAAACCTGCATTGATTTGAATAAGAGTCTGGAATATGAATAGGAGAGGCCTGAATAGTAAAATGAGTAATAAAATGTAGCAATTAGGTGGAACCCCTATCATCCTTTTATTGACCAATAGGATTTTAGGCAAAATAGTTAAAAGAAAAGTTAAGAGTTAAAAGAAAAGGCTGTGTATAAAAAAATTGTCATCTCCTAAGATTTATAAATATAAATCGGATCTGTGTGACCTTTATATCCTTGTACTACAATTACCTAAATTGTTATTGTGACATATCCATATATTGTCAAATAAATGGCTGCTGTGTTTACATGGGGATTGGGAGGTGTTTGAAGCAAGTTGGAGAGGTCATCAGACAAAATATAACACTAGCAAGTGACTTACATTGCATTGATTGCAAACATCATTGTAAATTCTGCTCTGTATTACAGGCGACATGTAAATGTGTTGTTCTGGTTGACAGTACCTTGCTTCACTGAACCCAATACAGGTATGGAACCTGTTATCCAGAATGAGCTGGGGTTTTCCAGATAAGGGAGTTTCCATAATTTGTGCCTTAAGGGGCAGATTTACTAAGCTTCAGTGAATTTTCGAGGTCCAAGTAATTTTTTGGATACTTCGACCATCGAATAGGATACTACGACTTCGAATTTACTTCGACTTCGATTCGAAGTAAAAGTAGTTCAAATATTCGACCATTTTAATAGTCTAAGTACTGTCGCTTTAAAAATCCTTCGACTTCAATACTTCGCCAAATTAAAGCTACTGAATTGCTATATGGCCTATGGGGACCTTCCAGTGCATTTTTTAAAGTTTTTGGTTTTGAATAAAAATCCTTCGATCGATCGCTAAAAATCCTTCGAATAGTTTGATTCGAAGGACTTTTATTTGATCGATCGAATGCTATTTTAGCGCTAAATCCTTCTAATTCGATGGCCGAATTTCAAGGGTTGTAACCCCTTGAAATTCAACCCTTGATAAATCTGCCCCTAAGTATTGTTTACATATTTATTGTGTATTCTAAGTGCCTTTTTGTGATATGTACTAGCTGGAGCCACGTCGTCTCGTCTCACTGTGTATTCGTATACTGCTGAGATGACAATAAAGTTTACTTTGACTTCTAGAAAATCAGGTAAACATGAAATAAACCCAATAAGCTGGTTTTGCTTCTAATAATGAATAATTATATCTTAGTTTGGATCAAGTACAAGTTACTGTTTTATTATTACAAAGAAAAAGGAAATTGTTTTTAAAAAATTTGGATTATTTGGATAAAACTGAGTCTATGGGAGACGGGCATTCCCTAATGCAGAGCTTTCTGGATAACGGGTTTCCAGATAACAGATCCCATACATGTATATTACACTTTGTGCAACTTGCCTCAGTGTATAATTAGCATGGGAAAATAGCCTTTTACTGAAGAGGGACACTGTTTTTGAAACAAAACAGGCAGTAAGCGCTGCATTAAGAAAATGCAAATTGTTAAGTAAATAAAATACTGACGTTTGTTAAGCAGAGAAAATGATCTAAGAGAGAACATATAAATAAATGCCCTCTTAGCATCCACACATAATGAGGTGAGCCAGACCACTATTCCTGATAAATGGACCTTTCCTTGAGAATTTATGCAAATATACACATTATGTAATGCATTAAACATCCTTGGAATTATAGATTATAGAAAAAGAATGGAGTGTATGTAACAAATAGAAGGGAGATATGAAATTAGTGGTATTTTATCTGAATATGTAATATAACATTATTTAGCTTTCCATTTTGATTAAGGAGAACAAATTCATTAAGAGCAAGTGTCAGGCTATAGAGAATCAACATTTGGACTCATTTTGCCATGTTCAGAAAAAGACACATTTTCTATTGGAAAACTTAAGGCTATTGATGTTACTTACTCTGTTAGCCTGGTATTTAGGGTCCCTACTTGGTTTGAGTCAAACCAAGCCATATCTTGATGTAGGACAGCTTTGAAAAATGTCTGTCGAATTCTCATGATCTGTCTTGTTGCAGAGACTAAAAATGTCCAGATCTGGATAAGACTTAGCACAAATACAGCACTGCCGAGGCCTATATAGTAATATGAATACCTTTGAGAAAGAAATGAAATAGAATCATCTAAACACACATATACATATTTTTAACCAGCATAACACTAACAAAAAGACACACTTTGCTTATTTTGCAAACAATCCCAGGATAATGGTCATATGTTCATGCTTTCTTTATATACACCCATAGGATATCCATTTTCAATGGGAAACTGTAGGGAAAGCAAACCCTGTCTATAGAGAACATATTTCCTCCTTAACATGTACGGTAAACCCTAATAATATTATCTGTAAACAAAGCAGCCTATTATATGTATAAATAACTAACATAAACCATACCTTGTCATTTCAGCCTCCAAATCGATGCTTGGGAGAAAACAGCCAGACATATTTGTAACTGTAAAAATAATAAACTAATTAATAATAATAATAATAATAGTCCTGGCAGCCCTCTACTGGGCATAGCAATGTATACAGCATGGACACATATTGTAAAAAATATTGATATCCTTACTTCATACTCTAAGGAGCTGGTATTTGTTTTTTTTTATACTTGTTTTGCTGTTTGTATTTTTCTAAAGGATGTAATCAGTCGAATTTTCATCATGAATGTAACTTTTAATCAATGTAGATAATAATATTTTAGAATACAATTTGCACTTGCCGTTTTGTTTTATTTTTTTTCCAGCTATCCAGTATAGAAATCATTGTTAATTGCTTTTTGTGTCACACTTGACCTAGGAAACAGCTAAAGGTTTGAATGGCAGACAGAAGGAAGAATAGGAGAGGGCCTGGAAAGAAGGATAACAACTAAAATATAAAGTCTAGTTCAGCAGGTACTGAAGCCAGTGAATGCAATTGTCATTAGTGATGGGCGAATAAATTTACCAGGAGCGAATTTGCAGCAAATTTCCGCATTTTGCTGCCGCGGAATAAATTTGCAAAACTGCCACATAAATTCCCTGTCGAAAATTTTTTGTGTAAAAATTTTTTGGATGCGTGCTGGAAAAGTCGCTTGCGTCAAAACCAGTGTGCCTCAACATTATTCAGATGCCCATTGACTTTAATGCCAGCGTCAAAATTGATGCAAGCGTCAGAATTGATGCAGGCATCAAAATTCGTGTTTTGCAAATTTTACACCGTTTCACTAATTTTGCAGGAAAATCGTGGCTTTTACCGCAAATTCACCCATCACTAATTGTCATCAATGGGCTGCTGCACCCTGAAGAGGAGGTCCTGCATGATGGGGTCTGAGTAGCCATTAGGACTGGCTCATAAATCTATTTAAAGTAGTTTAGTATTCCATCCCCTCAGGGTTTAATCAGTTTGATCAAATTACCATTTTTTAACATAGATCTGCATAAGGACAGCATCATAAAAACATGTATGTGCTGTAGATGAAACATATGATGGATCATTTACTGAGCGAGGGGCTGCTGGATTTTAAATCCAGTGTAAAGCGCAGAGCCCAACTTTCACATTTTTCTAAAAAAAACTTTGGAGCAGGCACTCAATGAAGGCAATCTTCCACCAGGCAAATAAATTCAAAGTGAAGAGTTTCTTGTGTGCACAGCCTTACGCGTTTCGTGATAAACACTTAGGGGCAGGTTTATCAAGGGTCGAAATTAATTCAAGGGAATTTGTCGAAGTAAAAAAGTTCGAAATTTGAAGTAATTTTTTGGATACTTCAACCATCGAATAAGATACTAAGACTTTGAATTTACTAGAATATTCAATAATCGAAGTACTGTCTCTTTAAAAAAACCTGCGACTTCAGTAGTTCGCTAAATTAAACCTGCCGAAGTGGTTTGTTAGCCTTTGGGGACCTTCGAATGCATTTTTCTAAGTCTTCACACATCGAAGTAAAATCGTTCGAACAAATGATTTTACTTCGATCGTTCGATGGCCCAATTCGGTGAAAAATCCTTCGACTTCAATATTCGAAGTTGAAGTTTTTTACTTCGATGGTCGAATTTTGAAGTATTTTTTACTGCGAAATTCGACTCTTGATAAATCTGCACCTTAATCATAGGCTATTTTTCTACCAAGCTCCTCAAAGGCAGGAGATGTTGTTAATTGACTTTAAACCACATACACATGCACTCACATGCTTTACATGGCTTTATTTCTGTGCTTACCAATTTTAATACAGGTATCCATTATCTGGAAACCCATTATCCAGAAAGCTCTGAATTACAGGAAGGCCATTTCCCATTTTAATAAAATAATACTTTTTAAAAATGATTTCCTTTTCACTATAATATTTAGACCTTGTGTTTGTTTCTAACTAAGATGTAATTCATCCTTATTGGAGACAAAACTATCCTGTTCATTTTATTTATTGTTTAAATTATTTTTTATTAGACATAAGCTATGGAGATATAAATGTCAGGAAGACCCCTTATTCTGGAAAACACCAGGTGCCAAGCATTTTGGTTAACAGGTCCCATACCTGTATATACAATTTGGTAGCTGGTCTGTAATCAGAAACAGGTCCATCTGGAAGTTCCAGTCACACAGAGCAATGGCCTCTTCCTTTCTAGTATGTGAATGTTAATGTGCCAAGGCATCTAAATATACGTGGATATGTGCATTAAGTTCCCTGCAGGCTCTCTACATAGCAGGAGACTTCACATTCTTTGCATATGCTGCAGAAAACCTTCTGGATAATAGGCCTAATATACAGGAATATTATTTATCTCCAGGCTAGTGAGGTCCTTTATCCAGGCCTGGCAATTCCTTACAATATCCCCTCTGCATTTCCCAAACTGTCTTCACAACTCTGTCACTCTCTACACATAGGGGCAGATGCATCAAGGGTCGAATATCGAGGGTTAAATAACCCTCGATATTCGACTGGGGAATGAAAATCCTTCGACTTCGAATATCGAAGTCAAAGGATTTTGCGCAAATACTAGAAATAATCTTCGATCGAACGATTAAATCCTTCGAATCGAACGATTCGAAGGATTTTAATCCAACGATCGAAGGATAATCCTTCGACCAAAAAAAATTAGACAAGCCTATGGGGACCTTCCCCATAGGCTAACATTGAGTTCGGTAGCTTTTAGGTTGCGAACTAGGGGGTCGACGTTTTTTCTTAAAGAGACAGTACTTCGACTATCGAATGGTCGAAAAGTCGAACGATTTTTAGTTCGAATCGTTCGATTCGAAGTGGTAGTCAAAGGTCGAAGTAGCCCATTCGATGGTCGAAGTAGCCAAAAAAAACACTTCGAAATTCGAAGTTTTTTTTCTTCTATTCCTTCACTTGAACTTAATGAATGGGCCCCATAATGTTTCATGATACAAATCCTATTTGACCCCAATTCTGCAAAATCACCATTAGATATAATGCATAACAGGCAGGAAATCAATTCCAAGTTCTGCCATGCTTTATTGTTTATAGCAGCATTCCTCAAACTTTCTTGCCCCAGGGACTGGTGTAAAGGCAGAGACCCGCGGGGGCGTCAACTATGCGCGCTGCGTCAAATTCGGGCGTCGTCAAATTTCTCATTCACCACATCAAATTCAGTGCATCAGTGTCAAATTTAGTGCGTCCACGTCAAATGTGGTGCATCTGCGTCAAATGCGGTGCGTCCGCATCAAATGCGGACTTGGCTTAACAGCTCAGTTCAGGTATGTCCACTGCCTGGCGGTTGGGGACCCCTGATTTATAGATTTTACAGTTCTATGAATAGCGAGGAGCAATTTTTTTTTGCCAAGCATGGATTTGCCATCAAAAATTAGCTGCCCCCAAAAAAATTGCCAAGATGAAAAAGTCACAGCAAGAAAAAAACCTCCATTGACTTTAATGCATTTTGAGTGAGAAATAACGGCTGTTGACTTTAATGAATCTGGACAAAAAGCCGCAAAGACAAAAAAGTAATCGAGACAAAAAAGTCACCAAAAGAAAAAAAATGCCTTATGACTTTAATGCATTTGGAGTGAGAAAAAAAGTTGCACGTGTAAAGAAAAATTGTCACATCAAAAAAAAATTGTCGTCTATAGAATACAATGTGTTTTGCGATTTTATTCACTTTTCGGAAAAAGTGAAAGGGGACATATTCACTATCACTATCTATGAAATAACATCCTAATAGCAATGCAGTGCTTACAGACTGTTCGCTCTTTTTGTCTGTTACTGTGAATTTAAATGGACATCCTCTGACTCTTCACTGCTTGTTTGTGGTATTGAGCACCCGCTAAACTGAAATACCGATGCCTTGTCTTATTAATTAATATGCATTTATGCTCATGTGTTCGATTATATCATTTATGCAATTTTCAAGCAAAGGAATGTATTTACCATTTATGCCACTCAGAACAAAGCTGTCGGTCATGTCACCGAATACTATGATGAGTAACGGCAAGCCTGTGCCACTGGCAACAGCACAAAAGAGGCCAACTATTATCAGTAGAATATCCCAGGCATCTGCAAAACGCACCTAAAAAGACAAAAATGTCAACATACTATAGGCCAGATTCAATGCAATCGTGAATACGACTGTTTCTTTTACAGACTTTCCTTGATTTTAATGGCATAATCCAAAAGACAAGTTTTCTTACAGAATTGTAACTGACGAAGCTCAAGAAGTAAATACATAGTAAATAATAAATAGTGTTATATCAGTCATTGACAAGATAAGAACAGCAACATTTTTATGTCAATGAAAATACTGTAGTAGATGTATCATTCTATCACTTCTTGTAAGTAGGGCAGTCCTCATCAAGTGTGAAACCTGGGTTCTGCTAGGTTTAAGAAAGCAAAATACCATGATAAGCTGTATTTTAATTGGCCGCGTATGTTGAGATCAGACTGTCTTAAAGTTCTGAACATCAATAGAGCATCAAATCCCATTGCAACCTTATCAGATTTCCACATCTCCAAAAAATACATAAGGGTACTTAGGGTTGGACTGGGCCAGCGGGACACTGGGAATAAAACCTGGTGGGGTCCCTGCCGACCCAGGTCCTCTTTTCTTCTGCTGGGAAATGCAGGTGAGGATTGTGTCGCTCCACCCCCCTGATTGCATCAGCAAGGAGAAATCAGGTACCTGAAGTGCAGGTGGCCCTTTGAGAGAGGTTGGGCCCCCTAGGTGACAGCCCCAGTGGCCCCTGAACACCACAGTCTGACGCTGAGGGTAATTAACTAAATTTTGGGCTCACACACATCTGACATGCAAATGGACAAATTGCACTGATCCAATGTATCAGATCACTAGCAGAAGTGTAGTTAATGCAGTTTGTCCACAGTCACAGGACTAATACAAACACCAAACAGGCCATTAGCTGGACAGTTTTCAGCAGTGTTTTAGAGTTGTTGTTGAATTGAGCCATTTTTTCACAACCTGTTGTGGCATCCCTAGAATTACCACCATGTTTAGGGTGATGGCAGCTCCAGGGTTCCCCAGAGTCCCCCGCACTTGAACAGGTTTCTATAGAAATATCAGGATGAAAACAATGGCACTTGGCATATGGAAGTGCAAGGAACATGTTTGTACACAAGTATCTTTAATGAATGGAGCCAATACACACAACACTGTTTGGATGAGCCACACACAGTCATTACTTACTATTCACATTATGATTAATGTTGAAGGTGCTTAAAAGGGTTGTTCGCTTTTGTGATAACTTTAAGAGGCATATTTACTTAGCTCAGGTGAAGGATTAGAATAAAAAATACTTAAAATTTTTCGAAGTATTTTTTTGGCTATTTCGACCATCGAATTGGCTACTTCGACCTTCGACTACGACTTTGAATCGAACGATTAGAATTAAAAATGGTTTGACTATTCGACCATTCTATAGTCAAAGTACTGTCTCTTTAAAAAAAAACTTTGATCACCTACTTCACCACCTAAAACCTAACGAGCACCAATGTTAGCATATGGGGAAGGCCCCTATAGGCTTTATGCTTTCCTAGCAATTTGGGATTGAAGGAAAATCATTCGATCAATGGATTAAAATCCTTCGAATCATTCAATTCGAAGGATTTAATCGTTCGATCAAATGTTTCCTTTCGAAGGAATTGCGGTAAATCCTTCAACTTCGATATTTGAAGTCGAAGGATTTAACTTCGAGGGTCGAATATCGAGGGTTAATTAACCCTCGATATTCGACCAATAGTAAATGTGCCCCATAGTATTATATAGAGATTCATATTCTGAAACAAGGTTTTTGAGTTATTTAGCTTTTTTATTCAGCAGCTCTTTAATTTGCATTTTAAGCAATCTGGTAGCTAGGGTTCAAATTACCCTAGCAACCATGCATTGATTTGAAAAAGAGACTGGAATATGAATAGGAGAGGCCTGAAAAGAAAGATAAGCAATAAAAACTAACAACATCAATACATTTGTAGCCAAACAAGTCATTTGCTTTTGAGAAGGGGTCAGCGACGCCCATTTGAAAGCTGCACAGAGTCAGAAGAAAAATAATTATAAAACTATAAAAAAATAAATAATGAAAACCAATTGAGAAGTTGCTAAGAATTGGCCATTCTATAACATACAAAAAGTTACCTTAAAGGTGAACCACCCTTTAAGATACAGGACAGACCCAGTTATCATACAAAGGGCTGGATTTTCTTTTTATAATCATAAAGTTTGATAAAGTTTGTGGTTTATCTCTTGAGAATCATAATTGGACAAACCTCAGTTATGAGCAAGATTTTTAACTCTGCAACTGAATCCTTTATTTAAAGGGAATGTGGAGAATGTGTAAATGATCTTCACCAACCTTAAATACAACTTTTACAGAGCCTAGGGTGTTGCTCTTACTCATCCCAAAATAGGGATTTTATTTAATAAAACGGCAAGGATAAATAGAAGCATTTATAGCACTGAACAGCCATTAATTCCAGTGTAAGGAAGCAGAATGATATGGATTGGTAGAGGCTTCCACAAAGTGTTCTCTTTTATCCTTGACTTAAAGGAATATATCATTTTATATAGAAATTAATATTTTCTTATGTTAATCAGAAGAACAATATATACAGTCCGCTAACATGAAAAATGATGTTTTTACCAGATCCAGAAATCCAATCAATTCTTTTGAAGGTTTGTCACTGTTTTTTCTTCTGACTCTAATAAAAGGGGTAAGAAATGTAAATACAGTGTTTAACCACAGTAATTCCATTGATACAGTTAATATATTATAAACTAGCTGAGATATAATGTTAAAAGATGCATAAATGAGAAGCACAATATACAGTTGGTGATGGGCGAATTTGTCCCGAAAAATTATCGAAATGCATTGAAAATGATTTTGAAGCGTGTCAATTTTCATGCCCACAACAATTTTTATACTGCTGATTTTGTCCAAAAGCATTAAAGTCAATGGGCGTCCAAATAATTTTGACACGTCAATTTTTGGTCAGCGAATTGATTGATTGATTTATTGAGGGTTTGAAGACTTCTATCTGTTAATTAGTTGCTATGGGTTATTGCCCCTGGGCAAACTTAGTGCCTTTTATTACATAACTTCAGGTGTACAGATGGGTAGCCATGTACCCCCCAATATTGTCTCTACAGGAAAGACACAACTTGCACCCAAATGCACACTTATTCAAAACAAAGATTTGTACCAGATAGCTGCATGACCAGTCGGGCTTAAATAAATGGAAATAATGGGCATTGTGGGTAAAAATCGATTGATTTGGCCCAGTGTTTACCACTTTGTATTTTATCTATCAAAGTAAATCAGTTTTACTATTAGAAAAATACTACACATTTATTATAAATCAGGAGCTTTTCCTACAATTGTATCCACTAATGTTATTAACAATAATTCCGGCATGTCTTTCCTTTGTAGCTATGATTTCCTTCTAATGCACTTTATGATATAATCACTTACTCTTCATTAGTCTTTGGGGCTGCTTCACTATCTGCTGTCTTTTCATAATACTGAAAGTCATGGTGGCCGCCACTTGTATCTTGGTCAATATCACCTGCAGATCGGAGATGGAACATTAAAATTCTTCGTATTTGCATCAAATTAACAATCATAAAGAGGGAAGGGTAGAACTGTGAAACAGTAAGGGGGGATGGGGTCGCAACAATATCTTGAAAGGCATGGTCAATGCAAAATCAAGATGGGTGGGGAATAGTTGAACAGAAACAGGGACCAGGCCCAACCACACGTCTCAGACATGTACAAAGTTTGAAGCCTACAGTTCTTCCATGGCACCCATGTTATCTGATCTTTGGCACAAGGCTTAAAGGGCATGTAACGGCAAAAAAAAATCCCATTTTCTTTAATGAAGAAGAAACCTATCTCCAATGTACTTTAATTAAAAAATGTGTACCGTTTTTATAAGAAACCTGACTGTATGCAGTGAAATTCTCCCTTCATGTACTGCTTGTGGCTAGGAATTATCAGATGGTCCCTAACTGCTCTGCAGTGAAAAGATCATACATATGAACAGCAGGGGGGGGGCCCTGCCTTACTTCTCAGCCATGCAGAACTCAAGAAGCTTTGTTTGTTTTCCTGTAGAGCAGTAGGCAACTTTGTCGAGATTTGTATTGGATTTTATTTTTGCTTTTACATCCCCTTTACTGTTTCCAACTCAAGCTGCAGGGACAAAGATCATGGAGCCAGATTTAAACAGATAAACTGGGATTCTATTTGGAGGATTATTTTACTGCAGCCACTGGTTCTGCAGAGTTGGAGAAAGTTTGTATCAAACAATACAAAAACTATAAAATCCTCATTAGATTACATGACAACACAGGACCCAGTGCAGTCTGTATATTCTGATTATTAATCAGTCTTGCTGTATCGGCTTCTGGCAGATATTATTTGACTTGTGCTGTTTTGATAATCCCCAAGCAGCCCAAACCAAACCACATTGAGCATATGCACAGTCTTGGCCTTGCAAAGATGTTTAACAAAGTTACAAGATGGTGATCCCCTGTGGCCAACTTTGAAAGCATAAATCCTTTGTTTGATTAGGCTTGTGGTTCAGTAAGTTAATGTTTATGTTTAGTATACAAAATACAGCATTTCTAGCCTTCTTCTATTTTAGACTTTACTTCCCCCTTTAAACATTTGGATTTGCATAATCTGGGCAACTCAAACAGATCTTTTTGTGCATGTCCATCATATGAAAGAAATATATGATGTAGCAACATTACCATTCCTAGTCTACAAAAAAAATGTTGAGGACTCTGGGAAGGACAAATGGAACACATTATAGATTGATAGTTCAAATCATATCCCATATTCTTGTACAGGTACTATGTGTATATATATATATATATATATATATATATATATATATATATATATATATATATATATATATATCCAATATAAGCAGGGACTTACCAGCATTAACTGCTGCTTCTCTAGGATCCTCACTCATATTGACTTCTGGGTATAGATATACCTGTGCATTTAAACCTGATTAGTACATGGGAATGAATTACCTTCAAGTACATGGCTATTCAATTTGACAAATGAAGACCAAGTCTAAATGACTAAACACAGGGTCCACACCAGGGTTACCAGGCTGGTGAGGACCTTTTCTGACACGGTGGGGTTAACAGATTTGGTCTAGTTTTTTACCCTCCTGTTGGTTGGCACTATGTATTCAGTTATATATGTGCCTTTTGTATGTTTTTTTTTTAACACAGGCCCAATTGCACAGGTTGAAGTAAAACTACAGTATCTGCATGCAAGGACCATAGTCATTTCAGTAGACAATGGAAATAGAACAGTTCAGAGGTGGACAATCATCACTGAAGAGCAGGATCAGTGCTTCTAGGTTTGAAAGGGCTTTTAGAACATGTATTTTCAGCGATAGGGCTTTATTAGGTGAGAACTCTATTGACGTCTATGGAAAAAAAACAGAACTGAATTTGGAGAAGTTTTCTTTCCTTGAATTGAATCTTGTTCATGAGTAGTCACAAAGAGATAACTTTTCACACTGAATTGAATCTAGCCTGAACCCTTATTTTTTTTTACATTTTCTAAAAATTTCATATGGCTTTTGGCATTTTTCCTTGGCTGATTTTGTAAGTGCTTTTCGCTAGTTTTGAAAAATTAGACCTGTCAACCCTGGTCCACAGCAACACAAGACACGCAAGCACTAGAGCAGGGCCAATTAACTGCAAAAGAGTTAAATTCTCTTCCAGAGTTACAAAATGTTTGAACCAAAATGTTCCTTAGTTCATTGCTTAAAAATATGTGCTGCATAATCGCTGTATTTTTTATATACAATATAAACTGAAGTCATCCATCTTTGTAATAGTAACATGTAACATGTCCAATTAATACAAAAAAATGACTGCATTTTGAGGTTGTTTAAAAGTAAGTGCTTATTACTAGTAGGCAATTGGGTATCAGTGTTGTATAGTTTGCTGCTCAAATCACCCATTCATTTGGCAATACATAAAAATGCATCTCACAGAGCAGCTGTTATTTGGAAGTATCCTTGCAACCACTTAATCTCCAGGGGTTAGTGTATTTTATTAGGATCTAATTTAAAAGTCAGGGTCTGGTAAACCATTATTGCTATCAAACAAGCTAAACCTTATTGCCGGTCTGCTTTAATCTAGCGTTGCAACCAAGGGCCAGGGGTGTTTCTGCCATAAGGCAAAAAGCTGCTCCTTGTAACTTTAAAAGCCAAATTTCTGGTTATTAAATCGGAAATGTAGCTTTTCTAGCGCAGAAAACACGATTTCACTCTCTGCACTAGTGATGCAGCCCCCCTGAACCCCTGAAAGCAATATAAAGGTAAGCGCTGGGCGTTACTGCAAACACGGCCTCAGGCAGCTTTAATGCTCAGGGCAAGGATCTTACTGATGCCTGTGTGTGCCATCCTGAGCCAAGAGACACAAGAGAAAATAAACCATAATGACAAAATGGATACACCACAACAAAATCAGCCTCCATTAAAGATACCAGGTTTTTATCTGATATATATAAGTGAAAAAAAATTAAAAAAATTAATGATGTAGAGCTCATCAAGTCATCTTTGGAGGTTGCTTCTGTCAATGGTTTTACCATATGAAAAGTATAGGATTCATTCAGGTTAAAGATCCTTTATCCAGAAATCTATTATCCAGAAAGCATGTCTGTCTCTCATAGACTCCATTTTATCCAAATAATCCAAACTTTAAAACACAATTTCCTTTTTCTCTGTAATACTAAAACAGTACCTTGTACTTTATCCAAACTAAGATATAATTAATCCTTATTGGAAGCAACATCAGCCTATTGGGGTTAATTAATGTTTAGATGATTTTCTAGTAGATTTAGGGGCAGATTTATTAAGGATAGAATTGTAAATTCTAATTTTGAGTTGGATTTTTGGTCAAAACTCAAATTCGAGATTTACTATACCTTGACCCTGGGAACAACCTGAATTCGACTATTTGCCACCTAAAACTTGCCAAGTTCCTGCAGAAGTCAATGGCAGAGGTCCAATGACCCATTTGGAGATTTTAATAGCTTTCCTTTTTGGAGAAAAAATGTAATTTGCGTTTTCGGGTCAGGAATATTCGTTCAAGTTTTAGACGTTCAATATTTTTCTTAAATAACCTCCCATTCGAGTTGTGAGTATATTCGAATTTATTAGAGTTAAAAAAATTCACATGAATTCGAAATTCAACCTTTGATAAATCTGCCCATACAGTTAAGAAGTTCCAAATTACAGAAAGATCTGTTATCAGGAAAACCCCAGGTCCCAAGCATTCTGAATAGCAGATGCCATACCTGTAGTGGGTCCACTATCCTGGTGGGCCCTAGGCAAATGCCCCTTTTGACCATTTATTTAAATTTTAACTATCCCATTAAAATGCAGGGCTACAGGTGCAGGTTATATTGCCCCAGTCTTAGGGAAACAATTAGGGAATCACTTGACATTTGTGTTATTTACATATTCTTTGCCCGAGTGGCACCATGATAATGATAATTCTAGACAAATGTCCCAGCATAAAACCACAGCTGCATTCTAACTGGAGCTATCTTTTCTGTGATGCACTTTGGAATCCTCTATACAACAGCCCAAATGGTAATCAGTATTTCTGGAATTTACTAGTATATAGTAATACAATATGATTTTACTAGTATATATATATATATATTCCTTGAGAAAGGTCCTAATGGATCGAAACGTTGGATATTGATGCAACAGAAATAAAATAAGAATTTTTTTTACATGGGAGTGCTGGTTCTTTTGAACATTTCGATATATATATATAGCATTTACTAGTATATAAATAAGAAATATAACATTTTAGAGTTTCACAATAAAAAATAAAAGTCTTAATTCTCTATATTTTAAAGAACAGGTCATCATCATTATCACCATTTACTTGTATAGCGCCAGCAAGTTATGCTGTGCTTTACATTAATCAAGGCATGGAATCTATTATCCATATAATTTTTATTTTCAAAAATGGTTTCCTTTTCCTCTGTAATACAGCTATGGAACCTGTTATACAGAATGCCAGGGACCTGGGGGTTTCCGGATAATGGATCTTTCAGTAATTTGGATCTTCATATCTTAAGTCTACTAGATAATCTTTTAAATATTAAATAAACCCAATAGGCTGGTGTTGCTTCCAATAAGGATTAATTATATCTTAGGATCAAGTACTGTTTTATTATTACAGAGAAAAAGGAAATCATTTTTAAAAATTTGGATTATTTGGATAAAATGGAGTGTATGGGAGACAGGAATTCTGTAATTCAGAGCTTTGTGGATAACAGGTTTCCGGATAACGGATCCAAACCTGTAATAAAACAGCACCTTGTACATGATGGCAACTAAGCTGCATGAATCCATATTAGAGGCAAAATAATCCTATTGGGTTTATTTAATGTTTAAATGATTTTAGGTAGATTTAAGGTATGAAGATCCAAATTAGCATCCTGGATAATAGATCCCATATGAGAATCGAAAGTCGTGTAAAAACTATAGACATACATTGTATAAACACACACAAGAGATTAGAAATCCAAGTACAAATTGGAAATACCTAGTATAAAAATGACTTCACAGAGACTTACCTAGAGAAGAATGGCTACTGCATTTGCCTGGCTGGTCCTCTTCTGTATTAATATGTACATGTATCTACCCAACACGTTCTCAGAACATATACCTGAACATAACACCTGTCACACCCACCACTGTTGAAGACAACAAAACTATCAATAATCAATGAGCTGTTGGGAGTGTCAGGTGATGGCTTGACTTCTCTTACCTCTTACCTATGCTGGTTACAGCAATCTTCTTAAATGTTGAAATAGATTTAGAAATAGAATTTCTCAAGTTATATCAGGAGATGACTTCAACGTCAAAAAAAAAAAAATCAGAAAGAAGACAAAGAACCCTGAAAAGAGAAAGACATCGTCCCAGACAGGATGTGCCAATTTGAGGTGCTGGAAGTCTATTCTCCTGCCTAAGCTCACGTGTTTCCTTTTGCCTGTTCACCTACAGGGGGCTTATAAAGCTTCTCTTACCTTTGATCGGCCCAATCTATTGTCCCTGCTTGTGAAAACACTGATTTGTTTATTTTAAAGTCAGCAGGCAAGATTCTCCTAACTTATAAAACAAATGTGACTGGGCAACTGAATGTATTTTTTTAAATAAATGGAAGAAAGTGAGCAATGATATTTTCAACCAGTTACAGCATGTCACAGAGTATAGGAGTCTTCAACACTGGAGAAAAGGCTTGAATCTTCTTTTTGGGGCCGATTCACGAAATTCGGGTGAAGGGTTAGAATAAAAAAAAATTCGAATTTCGAAGTATTTTTTGGGTACTTCGAACATCGAATTGGTTAAATTCGATCGAATTCGATCGAATTCGAACGATTCGAACAATTAGAAGTAAAAATCGTTCGACTATTCGACCATTCGACCATTCGATAGTCGAAGTACTGTCCCTTTAAGAAAAACTTCGACCCCCTACTTCGGCAGCTAAAAGCTACCGAAGTCAATGTTAGCCTATGGTGAAGGTCCCCATAGGCTTGCCTATGGGATTTAATCGAACGAAAAATCCTTTGTTCGATCGGTCGCAGGATTTGCGCAAAATCGTTCGACTTCGATATTCGAAGTCGAACGATTTTAGTTCCTAGTCGAATATCGAGGGTTAATTAACCCTTGATATTTGACCCTTCGTGAATCGGCCCCATTGTGTCCCCCCCTATGGGGGACCTCCTAGAACCTTTTTGGAGTCAATTGGTGGACATTGAAAAATCAAAGGTTTTTTTGGAGAAAACTTTTAATCAAATTCGATCGAATGCGCTATTCGAACAATTCAAATTTGGTCGAATACGGACCTATTCGATCAAAAACTGACCTATTCGACCAAAAAAAAAAACATCAACTTAATTTCGGTTGGTCTTTTTGAATTCGAATTTCGAAGTTTTTTCAATTTGTAATTTGACCTTTGATAAATATGCCCCCTGTCAGTGGCCAAACCTCCTGGCCATTAAAAGTACCAACAATAGGGAACACATGGTTGGATAAGACCTGCTGGATTTGATCCCTTCTGCAGTACCTGCTGTGTGTCAGCAAATTATTTCTGTAGCAGTGTGAATGTGGAAAAGTATTCTCTAATACTGTATTCCTGTATTCTCTAATCCTGCTGCTTTTCCATTTAGAGGAATTTCCAGGAAGTGCAGAACTGTATCTACAAGGGTAAATTGAAATGAAAATGACAAGCTTTGCCTACATTTTCCTATTAATTGCAAAACTCAAACAATTACCCACTCAGTTGAAACGGTGCATTACCACCAAACCACATTGTTATTCTAAATAAGGACCCATACTGTAGGGAAACCATGTTCAATTAAACAAACATACATCGATAAAAAATAAAGGTCTGACCTATTTTTAATGGGACTATGGTGGATCTCTTTTTGGATGTTTTTGTGTGGAAAACTCTGGATAACGCCAAGACTGTATAAACCGATGTATGGACTAATTACTAGTGATGGCGAATTTATTCACCAGGCGCGAACTTGTGCGATTCACCGACAACGAATAAATTCGATAAATGGGCGTGAAAATTCACCGGCATAAAAAAATACGCCAGCGTAAGAAAAACGGACACCGGCGCTGTTTTGCGAATTTTTCAGTGAAGCGGCACAAATTCACCCATGACTACTAATTACCCTAAGTGGGGCTAAAACCATGTTGTAAATAACAGGACCTGTGCAGCAAGTCTGCCCATAAACCTGGCTATTCTGGTAAATGAACAAAATCTGAGAGTCTATGTTGAAAATGCTGTTGTGAAAAAAGACGGACTGCTGTTTAAAGATATCTGAATGTCGCTGCATTTAATTAGTAATACACTTTCACATGCAGTCATATGAAAAAGTTTGGGAACCCCTGCATAATAATTTACTCCACTTTCAACAAAAACAGTGGTATGTCTTTCATTTCTCAGGTACATCTGAGTATTTAGGGTGTTTTCTGAACAAAGATTTTTAGTGAAGCATTATTCAGTTGTATGAAATGAAATCAAATGTGAAAAACTGGTTGTGCAAAAATTTGGATACCCTTGTAATTTTGCTAATTTAAATGCATGTAACTGCTCAATACTGATTACTGGCAACACCAAATTGGTTGGATTAGCTCGTTAAGTCTTGAACTTCATAGGCAGGCGTGTCCAATCATGAGAAAAGGTATTTAAGGTGACCAATTGCAAGTTGTGCTTCTGTTTGACTCTCCTCTGAAGAGTGACAGCATGGGATCCTCAAATCAACTCTCAAAAGATCTGAAAACAAAGATTGTTCAGTATTATGGTTTAGGGGAAGGCTACAAAAAGCTATCTCAGAGGTTTAAACTGTCAGTTTCAACTGTAAGGAATGTAATCAGAAAATGGAAGGCCACAGGCACAGTTGCAGTAAAACCCATGTCTGGCAGGCCAAGAAAAATTCAGGAGCGGCATATGCAGAGGACTGTGAGAATGGTTACAGACAACCCAAAGATCACCTTCAAAGACCTGCAAGAACATCTTGCTGCAGATGGTGTATCTGTACATCGTTCTACAATTCAGAGCAATTTGCACAAAGAACATCTGTATGGCAGGGTGATAAGAAAGAAGCCATTTCTGCACTCACGCAACAAACAGAGTCGCTTGTTGTATGCAAAAGCTCATTTAGACAAGCCACAGTCATTTGGAAACAAAGTGCTTTGTATTGATGAGACAAAAAATGTATTATTTGGTCATAACAAAAAGCGCTTTGCATGGTGGAAGAAGAACATTGCATTCCAAGAAAAACACCTGTTACCTGGTGTCAGATTTGGTGGAGGTTCCATCATGCTGTAGGGCTGTGTGGCTAGTTCAGGGACTGGGGACCTTGTTAAAGTCAATGGTCGGATGAATTCAACCCAATATCAACAAACTCTTTAGGATAATGTTCAAGCATCAGTCACAAAGTTGAAGTTACGCAGGGGTTGGATATTCCAACAAGACAATGACCCTAAACACACCTGGAAATCTACAAAGTCATTTATGCAGAGGGACAAGTACAATATTCTGGAATGGTCGTCACAGTCCCCCGACTTGAATATCATGGAAAATCTATGGGATGATTTGAAGCAGCCTGTCCATGCTCGGCAGCCATCAAATTAAACTGAACTGGTGAGATTTTGTATGGACGAACGGTCAAAAATACCGCCATCCAGAATCCAGAATCAAAGGCTATAGGAGGCTTCTAGAGGCTGTTACATTTGGAAAAGGAGGCTCAACTAAGTATTGATATAATATCTCTGTTGAGGTGCCCAAATTTATGCACCTGTCTAATTTTGTTATGATGCATATTGCACATTTTCTGTTAAGTCAATAAACTTTATGTCACTGCTGAAATACTACTGTTTCCATAAGGCATGTTATATATTAAAAGGAAGTTGCTACTTTGAAAGCTCAGCCAATGATAAAACTCCAAAGAATTAAGAGGGGTTCCCAAACTTTTTCATATGACATGTATCACGGACAGCACAGAAACTAGTGCAGTACGATGATGATTTCTGACCTCCCCCCCTTAGCTTGGTTTCCCAAAGCAAACTGAGAGTATAAAATAAAGTATTTGTAGCTATATTCCCTGTTTAGGCTTTAGTTCACCATTAAAGTTACACATATTACTTTTTCACACTATTTTTTTGAAATAACTGTGCACAATAAAATGTGGGCAGCATTGCAAAAATTAGAGGGAACAACCTAAAACTATATGACAAATATGACAAAGGGTCTACCTGAAGGCATCAACATTGCAAAGCAAGGACAAAATGGACATTTTAATATAAAGTATCAGAAGCAGAATTGAATGTAACCTTATAGTGGTTCAAGCCATTCTATTTTAATGGTAAAAAGAACACAGTTACACTAGCAAAGTATATTTTTGTCCAGTGTTTATTCATAGTATATACTAGCTTAGTTTGTACTGTGAAAGAAAGGCCATCAAACTGCCATTTGTTTATAAAGTAAACCCTCAAGTGAGCTATTGTTGATTCTAAATCGGATTAACTGGCACACATTGTGCTGAATTTATAAGCACAGAGATTACTGATGACTGATGCTGAGTATTAATTAAAGTGCTGCAAAATCGCACAAAGTAATGACTACAATTATATATTATTTGGAAAAAAAAAGCCTTTCCTTTGGCTATTTCCTTCCATGGAGAATTGGAGGAAACGGTTTTGGGATTGAAGTCTTGCTGTCGTTAGGCTACAAACAGGCTTCACAATGCATTCTTGGCACAGTATAAAAAAGAACTGCATTTTCAAAGAACGTTTTACAAGTATTTATTCTTTCAAAGAAACAGGTAGCAACAGAGGGCAAGCTGCAAACATGAAAATAAATATTGTCTGGTTAAAAAAAGTACATAACATTTTTAAAATGAACGAGTCGTCATTATTCACGTGAGAGTTATGGAAATGGTATTCCAAGTTGCCCAGCAACATTGTTTAATTTTGCTTTCAATTTCCTTCATCTGGATGTGTTCAAAAGGCAGCACAAGTGCCTGTACATTGCTCCATCTCTTTCTCTGCTTTTCACTCTATTGGCAGTGCCATCCAATCACTTGGGACCTAAATTCAGCAGCCACTTCGCTAGTTTTTAAGCAGGTGGTACAGAGAGTTCACTCTACGCACACATGAATACGATCTTTTATCTCATTACTAGTCACTAGTAACTTCTTTAAAGGGGTTGTTGACCTTTAAGTTAACTTTTAGTATGACAATTTGAAATTAGTTTTAATTTCTTATTATTTGTGGTTTTGAGTCATTTAGCTTTTTATTCAGCAACTCTCCAGTTTGCAATTTCATCAATCTGGTTGTTGGGGTTCAAATTACCCTAGCAACCATGCATTGATTAAGATACTGCAGAATTAATCCTTAATGGAACCAAAACAATCCTATTGGGTTTAATGTTTAAATTATTTTTTAGTAGACTTAAGGTATGGATCCAAATTCATCCAAATCCATTCAAAGATCAATTATCTGGAAACCTTAGGTCCCGAATATTCTGGATAACAGATCCCATACCTGTATATACTTTTGTTAATACTGTTCATAATGAGTATGAAATTGTTCAGAAGGCCCCTAACATTCATATTTATGGTGTTTTATATTTTTACCTGGTTTCATACAGGAGACAAATAATTGAAATATGTCATTTATTTTCAAAAATGTCATAAAAATAGCCAACTTTAGATACATTTGAAGTTTTTAAATTGACAACATTTAAACAATAATTCATTTATTAAAGATTGTATTTTACTCCATGGTTTTATGTTGTAAACCTTCTGTTACCACCCAAAAGACAAGCAGAGTTTTGTTTTTGCAGTTGCAATTGTCAGCTATTCAAATGTGTGTTCATTATTTTCAAATAAAGAAAATATTTATCATTTAGATATAGCCTCTCACTTGGCTGTGGGAATAAGTGACCCCCTATATTTTGGTAAGACATTTGTTTCATATTTGTAGGACAGGTATGGGATCTGTTAACCGGAAACCCATTACTCAGAAAGCTCCGAATTCTGGGAAGACTTAATTTTATCCAAATAGTTCAAATTTTTAAAAGTGATTTCATTTTCCTCTGTAATAATAAAACACAACCTTGTACTTGATCCAGACTAAGATATAATTAATCCTTATTGGAGGCAATACCAGTCTATTGAGTTTATTTAATGTTTACATGATTTTTAAGTAGATTTAAGGTATGGAGATCCAGATTATATAAAGATCCGGAAAACCCCAGGTCCCGAGCATTCTGGAGATTAGGTCCCATACCTGGTATTGTCATATTACATGGATGTGACCTTTACTATGGGCCCTGTTCAGTGCTGCTCATAGGGAAACTGGCATTACTTCATGAAAACTAGAAGAAAAGTGTTGGATTTACTGTCAATCCTTTCACCCATTGTGGTCCAACCTAGTCCTCATAATCCTAAACTTCATAGCTACATGGGATAGGTAGGGTAGTGTGTAGCGATGTGTGGGCTAGGTTTTTCCCGACCCACACCAGCCTGCCTTCCTTTTATAGATCCAGCGGCGCCCCGTCGATGATGTCACAAAAGGGGCGGGGCAAGCAGGCGCTTGTCAATAAAAGTTCAACTGGGGAAAAAAGAAGCCAGCATTTGTAAGGTCGGGGGCGGGGAGAGCCCTCAGAAGAGCTCAACCTGGAAAGGAGGGTGCAAGGTTGGCCGAAACCAGCAGGAATCGGGCTGGCCCATACATAACTAGTAGGGTGCACCACTGAAACATGTACCACCAAGCAGAATTGTGTAGCTTAAGGTGAGCAGTTTAATATCTAATACTAACAGATATGCACACCCCAGTATTGCTTCTGCTACAGTTTCTAGGCATGTAGATACAGGGGGTTCCAGTGAGATTGGCAGTTCTTTTCAGGCTGACGGATTACAGTTATCACAAATGTCCTGTGTTTCATCTCCCGCACACCTTCTAGCCATTCTCCCAACTTAATTGTCAGCCTCTTCTGTTTATCATTTGACTGCTAATACACAGCCATTACACGCTTCCTTACCATTTCATTTAATCACTTGCCAACTTCCTCTCCTTATGATTTTCCTCCCGAAATTGCAGGAGATGCAATCCAGAGCAAACACTGACATTACATTAAGGGTGATTAATATCTACCATTGCTTTGGGCTTACAAAACTTTTTTTCCCAGATATATACTTAAGGACTCATAGGAAAATATGCATGAAAAATATGTTAAGTAAATCACGTATACTGAGCTATAGTGTGATGAGGTCTGCATATGTGACCTGTGGGCCTGCTTATTCCTGACCTCTTCACTGGAACCAAGAATGGAGAGGAGACATTTCAGCCTGTTTTGTGCCCTTAGTTTTGAAGATCAGATGTATGAATGTTTTAAAGGAATTAAAGTTGCTTAGAATTAGCCATTCTATAACATACTAAAAGTTGAACCACCCCAAACTAAAAGGTGAACCAACCCATTCTAAGAAACTTTTTAGTACAGGTATAGGATCCATTATCCAAGAAACCTACGAATTACGGAAAGGCCATCTCCCATAGACTCTATTTTATCCAAAAAATCCAAATATTTAAATATTTTTCTCTATAATAAAACAGTACCTTGTACTTGACTCAAAGTAAGATTTTGCTAATCATTATTGGAAGCACAAACAGCCTATTGGGTTTATTTAATTACTTTTACTTTTAAGGATTTTCTAGTAGACTTAAGGTAAGACGATCCCAATTACAGAAAGGTCCCATACCTATATAATTAAAAGTAAAGTGCTGGTGTATCGATAGTCAGATCTCCTCTTTGGTTAACAGACTTGATGCAAAGAAGAATAGCAGAAGTGTCCAAGGCATTGTGGGAGATGGAGTCTTGGCTGCAGGACAGCTGAATCCTAAAACATTGTTTCAGCACTGGGGCATGCAGTGAAGAAGAGAGCAAAGGACAGACTTTTAACTCATTGGATATTTGTCATCTAGGGTTACCACCTGTCTGGTTTTGACTTTCAAAAACCGTGGCTGTCCGGGTCAAAACTTCCTGCCCGGTTTTCCAATTATGGAAATCCAGACATGACTCTCTCAGATTGACATGGCTATCGCCCAATCTCCACATCATAACCACGCCCCTTATGCCATGGCCCTGCCTCTCCACATCACCCACTCGATCCAATGACATCACTGCCCAAGCCCTTGTGACATCACAGCTCATCCCCCTGCCCAGACTTCATCGGACTGAAAGGTGGCAACCCTATTGTCATCAACATGTATTAGGGTGTTGTTTACAGTTAATAGAATTATCCCCCAAAAACAAATTTGGGGAAATATCCCCTTTAAGTAGATGCTATAGATTTTGTTGTTTTAATTTAATTTCACCCTCTATTGCCGCCTCAATCGTGTGGTGTAAAGGCAGTAAAATTCTCTCAGCATACCAAAATGTCAGACTTTCTCTTAAATAAATTTGAAATATAAACATATAAGCAAGTCCTATCCATTACTTCTGGAACTGATTATATTTCTCATACAATAGCATATTTACATTTCTGAACTAAACAAAATACAGTCAGTAATGGCCGACATTCTGCTTTCTAGTTTGTGGCTCGTCGGTGCCACCTAGTGGCTCCTTAGAAATATTATTAAAAGTAGCTTTGACTTATTAAAAAAAAAGAAACGGACACCAAAGTTAAAACAATCCAAACTTTATTATAAAAATAAACACTATACTCTACCGTGTCAGTTTATTAAAATATATTAACATAACATTTAGTAGTCATGGCATTACAAAAGAACAAACTTTTTTTTTTTAGAATCAAACACCCACCCACAAATACAAGTAAAACACAAGGAGGAATTGGAAAGGATTAGAATGATTTTTTCAGTCCATTCATTTGTATTTTACATTGTTCCGATTTTCCACAACCTACGGATTGATGCTCCAGTCTATTGAGACAAACATGATACAAGTATCAGGGGAGGGATGGTCAGCTCTGGGCCCTTTAGATTTTGGCTGTTGGTGAGTGCTGGATCGTTTAGCCACAGCTGAAGGACTTCTGGTTAGAAATCAGTCAGTGGCATAAATAGATGTTATTGGGCCCCACAGAAAATTAATTTTAGGGCCCCCAAACATTCGTAAGATATATTAAAATTGCTCACTAATTAGGGCACTATTGGGTCCTGTCTAGGGTTGCCACCTTTCCCGATGCTAGGTTCTGGCAAGGAAGCGGGCGGAGACTGTGATGTCATGGTGCAGAGCAGTACCGTCACATGGGCGGGGCTATGACTTGGCGATTGGTTATTAGCCAATTGCGGTGTTAATCTTGAAAAATCCTGCTCAGTTTTCCTAATTTGGAAAACCCGGGAGGCAGTTTTGACCTGGACAGGTGGCAACCCAAAGGCTCTACACTCCTGTGCCCCTAGTTACATCCCTGGCCTCAGATCTTGGTAAACTTTAGCTCTCAATATCTTCCATTATTCTGTGGCAAAATCTCATTGGCTGTTAGGGATGCTGGCAGTTACAGCTCAACAACTGAGGCAGACCCAGGTCCGGGAAGTACATATAAACATAGAAGGTGCAGGTATAGGATCTGTTATCCGGAAACCTGTTATCCAGAAAGCTCTAAATTACAGAAAGGCTGTCTACCATAGACTCCAATTTATACAAATAATCCGAATTTTTAAAAATGATTTATTTTTTCTCTGTAATAATAAAACAGTACCTTGTACTTGATCCACACTAAGATAAAATTAATCCGTATTGGAAGTAACAACAGTCTATTGAGTTTAATGTTTACATGATTTTCTAGTAGACTTAAGGTATGATGATGCAAATTATGGAAAGATTCGTTATCCGGAAACCCCATGTCCTAAGCATTCTAGATAACAGGTCTCATACCTGTATTATTATCTTGCCGACTGCTGTTAATTCATAATGGGGTTGCAATTGTTTTTATGACGCTTATTTTCATACAGGATTGACTGAAGAAAGAATGAACTAATGGGTCTTACAAACGGAGACCCAGGAATAAAAACATGATTATAAAGAGTTAACAGCAGGCAAACAATAAACTCAAATCATTTATAATTAATTTCAGTACAGAAATACAGAAAAAAGAATTATTTGCAACCCTCCCCCTTTTTTTGGTATGGCGGGACTAGTACAGTAACAAACACACACATACACCAAATGTGAATAATTTATGTAAAAAAATATATTATAACAATGTAAGAATTACAGGTTTGATTTCATTTTACACCTTGCTCGCTACATTTATATGGATACAATGGATACAACTTAAAAAAAACAGAAAACCTCATTTATATCCACAAATCTCCCATTGCATGACAATATAGGCCTTTAAATGATTCATCAGGAAAACCGTTACTGAACATGCAAACTGAATTTTAGCATATCCATTAAAAATGTTTATTATAATTTGCTTTGTGTGATAGGGTGCCATTGTAATTTATGTTGAACTCATGCCCGGGCCTGAATGTTGCACAGCAGCTTAATGCAATAAAACATGTACTCCCCTGGTATTTTATATAATTCTACATAATTCTTCTTCAGTTATCTCACAGCCCCTGGATCAGGTCAAGTCCTGCTTGAAAGCAATTCTTAATAATGAAAGTTACTCTTCTTTAACCTGCTTATAGAAAACTCCAAGTTAACCAGCCCTGGATATCACACATACCTCTGACGAGAAGGAAAACATGACTGGATTACAGTCAGCACTTACCCCAGGGCTTTCAGCTTCTGTTCTGCTGGGAAACTGGCAACCCAGGCATTCTCTTCCCCTGTGACTTGTAATTCAGAGCAGCTGGGGGGACTGTGAATCTGCCGTGCCTTCAAATTGCTACCTATTTTCTCTGCATTAAAGCTTCAAAGAAATAATTTCCAATTTTCATACCCTAGTTACACAAATATTTCAGCAGATATCAACCCTTTCTCATGCTCCTCTGCCAGTGAATTGGAAGTGGTTGGCACAATGAAGCACACTGCAACGTATCGATACTAAAGGCATAATATGTCAACATTTTCTGTTGACGACCAAGTTCACTAATGTAATATTCGATGAACTGACGGAGCATCAGCTGCTTGAGATAATTTTGGGACCTATCAAACAGATTGGGAGTTACCTAATGAGCACATTCAGCTCTTCACAAATACAGGTGAGCCCAGCTGCTAACACTTCACTTAACTCCACTCCCCAGTATGCAGTCTGGAATCACAGGGATTAAACTTACAGAGGACTCTGTCTCTGGTTCTAACACCCAGGCTGGTTCCATAACTCATATAGTGGCAGCTCATTTCCTACTAATAACTGACATTAAATTATCGAGTGTCTACCTTTGACACCACAATTCTTCATCTCCTGATGAAAATGCTATAGTTGTCGCTTTCTTTTCTCTCTTTAATTCATTAACAATATCTTGACCATGTCATCATTTGAAGGCCTAATAACGGGGGGTGCTTATTTGTTAGGTACCACCCATTGATTAGTATCTATAACCTCAGACCCCAACCAAGCGCATCTGCAGTAGAGCAAACGTTTGGCTTTTAATGGTTAAAAGAGACATATAGAATACATTTAAAAAAACAACTAATTTTATAGGCAATAATGTATATTATATGGTGCTGGTTTTACTTTTGGCCAAAAATCTATATTGTCTTTAAAAAAGGCCCCTTTATTGGAGCCCCCTATGATGATCCCTGTCCGAGTTTCAAATGAGGGGTGGGTGTGTCCTAACAGTCCCTGCCAAAAGAATAGTAGAAGGGGGACAGCCAATCACAGCCCTGTAGTCACACAAGCAAAGACAGACCAGTTCCCTATCAGGTCAGTGTGCTGAGTGCTGCCGGCTCCCCTGCACAGCCTTGGAAAGGAGGCAGCAGCAAGTGGAACAGATGGGCAGGACTAGTGGAGATTTTGCAGAACTTTTTCATAAAGTAACCAGAAACTTTCTTAACCACATTCCTTCTATATCTAAAAGAGTTTAATGCACTGGTACATTCTTGTTTTTTTTACATAAAATGTCTCCTTTAATTCTAATTTGACTCTACTGCCCATGCACACATAAAAGGCTGCTCACAAGGGATCCCTGGGACAGGCAACAAGATGGGGCTGATGCCTTTTATGTAGAGAGGAGCGATGGCCCAGGGTCTGAGGTTAGTAATCAAAATGACCTATATTGGCACCCACTACTGATTATCCTTTCTTTGCCCCTTAAATTACCCCTTTTGAAAAACAAACAGTATGTCCTAGTGCTTTTTCATCTGATCAAAATACCTATTCCAGTTCCATGTACGTTTATGGGCAAATAAGGTCTTGAATTGCCTGTTAGGGACCCATGAAGACAGCAGCAAGGTGCAAGAAACACTAACGATCAACTTTCAAAATAAATTATCTAAATAGTAGCTGGCCATTGCAGATTTACTTGTCTGTTAAAAGAACTCCGCAAAATCTCTCTTTGGGTAAGGCCAGACGAGGAGATTCGGGGAGGTTTTGTCGCCTGGCGACTAATCGCCACGTCTTTTGCGCGACTATCTCCCCGAACTGCCTCAGCGTTTTTTCTCCATAGGCTACAGCGCAAAATCGCATGCGCTAATGCACATGCGGCGATGCGTTTTCAATAGTCGCCCAAAGTTGCCTCAGTGGGACAAAACCTCCCCGAATCTCCTTGTCTGGCCTTAACCTTAAGGGTAACTGTATTAAGCGGTGAAAATTCGGCAGCGATGGATTCACAGCCATTGCAACACTTCACCAGCCAAATATTTGCTCAGACAACGCTAATTTATTAAAATGCGAAGTTGCGTCCAGGGCGACGAATGCTGGAGAATTTTTGCTAGAGTTACTTCGCCAATCACAGCAAAAATGCGCTAGTGTTCAATTCTGCCTAGCGCAAGAGGTCTTCACTAAGGCTAATTTGCATACGGCTGGACATTTTAAAGTTGAATGGACGTATATGTTGCAGCAAATACATTACATTACACAAGTCCAGGGAACCTTAATAAAGAAAATAGAGTTGTTATAATGCCCTACACATGAGCCCACTCTATAGTTAATGTTCCATATGTTAGAAAATGTATGGGGAAGCCGGCTATCACTCTGAAAAAAGGAAAAGACGCCAGCGTTTTTTGGGACTTTTTACACTAAAAATATGATGTAAGAATGAGGAAGATATATGCACTCCAATACACTTCGTCTGAGCTGGCAAAGGCAAGTCTAGCAAAAGAGGTAACATTCAGTAAAATCCGAATCTTAGTGAATTTGCTAAGTAACGTCCACTCGCCAGAGTGAAAATTCGCCTGGTGAAAGAGTGCAAATGACCGATAGCGTCTGTCTCTTTCGCTAGCCAGGGGTGCTCTGCCAATGAGGAGAACTGAGACGCTTGCCTCAGGCGGCAGCACCAGAGAGGTTTCCAGGGGCGTCAAAAAGCCGCTCCCACACCTTTAAACTGGAAATTCGGCTGTACTATTGCGACAGAGCGCAATTGTGCTCTCTGCACTAGTGTTCCTGCCTCCCCTCCCGACAGGTAAGCTGGCAAGGGGGGCGGCATTGCAGGAGCCGCCTATGACAGAATCTGCGCTGCCACTAGCGAAGTTGCGCCTGCGCCCGTTAGTAAAATCGGTGGGCCTGAAAGCGGTAAAGCTGATGAATCGTCGCCAGCATTAGTCACTTTGCCCTTTAGTAAATCTGCCCCTTACTCTCAAGTAATACTTCACTGGCTGCTCAACAGAACCCACCAACAGAAAGAAGATTCACTGCTTCAAACGTCTCTATTTCAGCATATAAAGCAGGTTTTTTCTTATTTACATTTACTCTCCTCCCGTGGTTCCCAAACTGTAGGGTTGACCCCCTAGATGGGGGCTGGAACAGTGGGGCTCAGCCTAAAGGCCAGTTACAGTGAGAAAAGCGGAGAGATACCAGAAAGCTCAGCTCAGTTAGTGTGAGCTTTGGGATGCATATGTATTTCCACCTGGGTGAAGTTTAATAATAGTCAAATGAAGCCCCTGTATCCAGGCTGCTAATAAAGACTGCCTTAACTATAATGTCTCTGAATAGGTTTGATCTCTTAGGGCACGTGTTCCCTGCAAGATGCCTTTCGACCATTACATTCAAGCAATGTAAAATATTCCCTGTCCTAACAGTCTGCAGAGTATGTTTCAGTTTAAAGTCTTGGCACATGTATGTACAATAAATGCTGGTATTTCCGATTCACTCTGCTAAGTCATAATATATTAAGGAAAAAATAAGACACATTTTTATCATTACAGAAGAAATATGAAGAACCAAAGGAACACAACAAAAATGAATAGAATCTGCTCTCCTCTTAGTTTCTCGCGAATGCAGCTATAATAACTGGCCGACCGTAACAAGGCCACAAATTCTTCTCAACAATGTATATTCTCAAAAATATACTCAAAAGTAAAGGGAAGTGCAATGTAAATTAACTATTTAGTGTTTTGTTGCTATGTAGTCAAAAAATACAACTGAGTTATTTTATTTAAGGTTTTGAATTACTACCACTTTCCAAACTGCCTTCTGGTTGCTATGAATGTGAGATCAAATCATTTTTATGTATCTAGGTATTTTTTGAGTCTGACTCCTAGTTCCTCTTTCCCCAGAATGTATATAAAGGTGGACACCTTGAGGCGGAGTTGTAGGTCAGATATCTCCCCCCACCTGTAGAGTCTATTCAGGTAATGTAATAAAAGTCGCAAAGAGCAAAACAATTTGCACAAATAAGGATAAAAATTTGCATGTAATACTCTTCCTTAAAGGGGACCTGTCACCCAAAAAACAAATATTCCAAATCCTATTTTATCAAGCTAGTCAAGCAAAATGAACATTAATTACACTAAATAAATTATAATAATCTTGTTTCCTTCGGTCTGGGACCTCATAATTATAGCAAGCAGGCAGGAGCCATTTTGTACACACGGTTATTAAGACAAGCCTTGCATCATCTCAGAATGTTGTTTGTGCACCAGAATGGGGGACCCGATGTTCATCCACATGCCCTGACTACACAGTTAAATGGTTAAGAGAACTGGGGGAATGTAGGGAGAGCAGTGCCATTTAGTAAGTGCTGAATAGAAAGTGAAAGTAATTGCTTGCACTGCCTCTATGCCTAAAGGTGGCCATACACGGGCCGATAAAAGCTGCCGACAGACCCGTGTATGGGGGCCCCCGACGGGCTTCCCCGATCGAGATCTGGGCGAAAGTCGGCCAGATCTCGATCGGATGGGTTTAAAAATCCCGTTGGATCGCGGCCGCATCTGTTCGTTGATGCGGTCCCGCGATCCGACCGCCCGTTTGTGAATGCTAGGATCCGATCGTTGGGCCCTAGGGCCCACGATCGGATCTGCCCGATATTGCCCACCTCAAGGTGGGCATATCGGAGGGAGATCCGCTCGTTTGGCGACATCGCCAAACGAGCGGATCTATCCATGTATGGCCACCTTAAGGCATAGAGGAGGGGCAGGCAATATTTGATTGACAGCTGAGATTTTAAAATAAGCTTACAACAGCTATGAATGCTTTAATAAAAAAAAGAATTTGGATTTCATATTTAATTTGAAAAGGACTTTTCCTTGTACAGCTTTTTATGTCTGGGTGACAGGTCCACTTTAAACTGTTATTGAATCGCAAATTTTCATTGCGCATTGCTCACTTTTAAGAAGTGCTTGAAGGTGTTGTAATCTTTCGGAGCAAACATAACTTTTTCAGTGAGAAGTTTTATTACATTCACTGCTCACTGGCGCAAACTATAAAATTTGCAAACCTTCTTCCACTGTTGGACGTGTTTGCGAAACATTTTGCGGGTTCGCAATAGCTATATTAAATTCGGCAAATTTATTTGCAAAAAGACTATTTTTCCCGTTACAGACTTTTATTACATTCCCCCATATATGTACTAATCTACTGGATGCTAAATCAGGGGGGGGGGGCAAGCGACAGGTCCAGTAGATGCCCAAATTGGGTCACTGATTGGATGGGGGGAGGTCACATACACACAAGTGATTATAAATTTATGTGAGCAGAATAAATAAAATAAATATATTGAAGATGAGCCAACAAAAGCAAACTGTATAAATTGCCATACACATGATGAAACATTTCTTGCTACATAAAACTTCACTCTATACAATGAGAAGAAGAAGCTTACTGACCTCCTTCTGCAGCAGAACCATAGATGATATGGGTGCTACTGTTACTCATCAACCAACCTAAGCCTCTAGAGGAATAATGAGGAGTCATTGATTCCATTATTGCAAAAGCATTAGCCTGCACTACAAACTTTATCTTAGTGTCACTCTCACCATCCTCATGGCAGGAATATCTGGAAATGAAAGGGGAGTTGGATTAAGGGTCAGAATTTGAGTAGAAATATCCCTGCCAGTGTGTTTGGCTTGAAGTATGTAAAAAGGCTGCTCTGAGCATTATCCAAAGCAAGAGCGCTGGCAGGGATAAAATGATGCCAATGCTGGTAAATACAATAGTACTTTTGGACATTTTGTTGCCATTAGAATCAGATAACAGCTGAAAGGCTGCTGGTTCCTGACCCTGCTACTATTATTTTGGTCACTCCCTACCCACTTCATCAATGTTAATAAATACATCCATAAAGGTCCGTGTACATTGGAGATAAATATCTCTGGAGATGTTGCCCACAGCAACTAATCAGATTTTTGCTTTTGTTTTCTAATTTGTAGATGACGGCTTAAATCTAATTACGGATTGATTGCCATGGGCAACATCTCCAGAGATATTTATCACCAATGTTAGAAAACATGCCCCAAATGTCCTTCCACTTCCATCCAATTGCACTATATTCACAAGATAATGCTGCAACTTGCACCTGCACCTTGTCGGATACCTGCAGAATACCCGCAAAGGGGTAGGGTTCTGGGTAGAAACTCCCTGATTCGCTGACCATGTGGTCAGTCTGAGGGTAACCCACCTGGGTACCCGGCAAATGTACGAGACTGATCCCTCCCACCCTCCTCCTGATGATTCGCCAGAAGTGACATCACTTCCGGTTTCGTTGGTCCTGGGACAGATGGTAAGTTTAACTTTCTAGGGTCTGGGTAGCGGGTGTGAGTCAGTCTGGAATTTAGTCAGAAAATGATCACACAAAGCAAAAGTGTCCCCCAGCCACACTTAATCAGGATTCTTATGAAGTGTCCCGGTAAATGTTAAGGGGAGGATGACAGTTTTTCTGATGTACATTAGTGCTATATATTGTACACACACACACAGACAAAACATTTAAACTATGGTTTTAACAGAATATATAATAAAAAAACAAGGACAGATCCTCTCCATGGTACTCTGAGAGTAAAGGTAGGACACAGCAAATAGGAGCTGAAAATCGACAAGGACCTGTTAAAGCTGACAAACTTTAGTGTCACATGCCTCCTACCTACAAGTTTAACCATGATTTTGCTTCTCCCAACAGCTGACTCTTTATAAAAATGGCAAATCAGGTCGCACACCTAATCTTCCCATATATACCCCTAATTTACCCACTATTCATTAAGTTCTGGTTATTTTTTGGGTCTGCGATTTGGGTCTGTCCCATGGAAGACAGGTATCAGTATGGTACGATTTTATTTAAAAAAAATATATGCATGTTGGCAGTTACATCAGAATTCAGTCACCTGCATAATAGAAGTTGCTTCCTCCAGAAACTTTACAAACATCCTCATAACATAACAGGAACTGAAATCCCAACACTATGTTATAATGTTTAGTATCAAACCTAATCCAGTTCTGTAGAGCCTAGGAAAGGGATTCTGGCAGATGCTTCTGAATCACATCAATATCCTCAGTCACAGTGAGAACATCTAGTCCAAGACTACAGGGCTTGTTTATTATGAGCCGGTGCTGGTGGGTACGGTGCAAAGTGCAAAGAACACGAGCAAAGTGTCATGCTATTCGTCCATTATACACCTGCCATGACCAGAATGGAGGCTGGAGAATTGCTTGCTCCTGCCTGCTCCTGCCTGTGCTGAATAAAGAGGAGGTGACACATGAGAAGCATATGCATATACCCTGGCAAAAGTTGGGAGTGCCAGTGCATGCTGGGTAATTTAGGGCCCTGTATTTAGCACCTACTTAGTGCAGGCTTTAACTACAGAAACCCCGTGCACTTTCAAGTGAATGCTGTGTTCTGTTTGTTGTCTGATTCAAGTCAATATTGCAGCCTGCAGTAATGCAAGTCCTTTGGGTATAGGGGGCTCCTGTGCCAGTGCCATAATAAATAAGCCTTTACATTTTTCCATTTGCAATTGGAATTCAAGCCTAAGAGGGGAGTTAAACCCCCTGTTGGGGGGAACAATTACAATTGCAGATAAACATTTCCTATTGGCTGGGTTTTAGATTCTGCTTCCTACTGGCAATATTACAAAAGATAAGATATATTCAATAACAACAAGACAAAAGTAAATGTCAGGTAAGGCACAAATAAGCTGACATAAAACAACACACTTAGGGGGTTATTTATTAAAGTCCAACAAAAAGCAAGAAAAATTTGAGTCTTTTTTTTATAAAAGTAAAACTCAAATCTTTCGAGATTTATTATACCCCGAGGATGGGAAAACGTCTGAATCCGAAAATCTGGCTTCTCATACCTACTGATGTTGTATAAGTCAATGGTAGAGGTCCCTAACCTATTTGAAAGTTTCTGTGATCTGCACTGGAATTAGCCCGAAAATCCGACTTCCGATTTCTGACGTGGAAAAATTTGAAGAATTTGAATGATTCGACTTTTCGCTAGATTTTTTTCGTGTGTCGCCGATCTGATTAAGTCGTCCTTTTTAAATAATAAATACGGTCTAATTGTGGATTCTAGTTTGGTCGGACTTTTTTTCTTTATATAGACAGAAAAATTCGGATTTTGATAAATAAGGCCCCTAGTGTAACCCTAGCATATAAGAATGTAACATGGCACATTGAAATTGATTTTAGAAGTTCCATCCTTTTGAGCCATTAAAAAATCCCAGCGCTGTTTATTTTGAGACAGTTCTCTTGGGACAAATCACCTTGCTGAATGTTTAATGTCTAAAAAGCTGCAGTTATCTTGTCGTTCCCCCACCTTGCCACAAACAATCTGACACAAGCACAAAGCATAGGGAAGGAGCAATATAAAGCTTAAGTCCACTTTAATAAAAATTGCTGTACTTTGCCAATTGCCAATTGACATCAGCATACGCTTATAAAGAAAGCTCCGAATTACAGGAAGGCTGTCTCCCCTAGACTCCATTTATCCAAGCATTTAATTTATAATTTCTAAAAGTGATTCCCTTTAAAATCAGTACCTTGTACTAAGCTATATGAATCCATATTGATGGCAAAGCAATGTTATTGGGTTTACGTTAGGTTTAAATTATTTTTTTTTTAGCAGACCTAAGGTATGGAGATCCAAATTACTGAAGATCCCTTATCCAAAAAGCCACAGTTCTCGAGCATTCTGGATATACATGTATATACAATATTGTGTTTTTTTGGCTTAGTCTCAGTTCCAGATTTTCAATGTAACATTCTGAGTGCACAAATTCCTAGCTAAAGTGTAACCAGTGCTTTTTTTTTGCTTTATCTTATTAAAAATATTGGAAACAGTCATAAAATATAGAAGACACAAATAAAATAAAGTGCTACATTTATCAGTGGTACCACACAGTAGTAATGCACATTGAATGGGCCTATGGCACACAGGGCAGTTTACAGATGTTTATTGCGATGTGAAAAATCACCTGCGAGGGAGCCATCTAAATGCCCCAAATCTGCCCTGGTGCCACAGGCCTTACAGCAGCTACATAATTAAAGATAACAGTTGGTTTTAGTTATATGCCAGCAACAATACTGACAGCCGACATACCAGAACCAAAGTAGTGAAACATTACTGGGTGAACACAGTTCTTCAGAAGTTACACTTGAATGTCTCAGCTGCTTCCATTTTACTGATGTCTATATTGATGTTGTCTGGTTTTTCACGCGTGTATGTCACTGTCCTTGTGTACACATTGTGCAGCACACATTTATCCTAGTGAGGACAAAAAAATTTGAGTTAATTCATGTGTTCAGAAGTCTAATATACTATGGAAAATGATTACCACTCATATGCAAGTTATTCTACATGGAAGATTTTGATTTTTTTTTTAGTGGGCCTATATGGGATCCCATATCTAGGATCCAGAAATCATGGGGACATATCCCTATCTTTTTTAAACGAATAACTCGAATTTTAAAAAAACAAAATGATTTATTTTTCTCTTTAATAAAAGAACAATGTAGCAAAAATCAGTTCTCCTCTGTATATGTTAATCAGATCAGCTTCTGCTACACTGTTTCTGGAGTCAGACTCAGTAGTGCAAAAAAAAAAAAAAAAAGCACCTGCTACACAGATACTGCTATTAATAGCAATTGCATTTACAAACAACTTAAAAACCAATAAACGACTGTAAATCATGGAGTAGAGTTCTACTTTGCAAGATACATCTGGATGATTTGGAGTGTTCTATGCGAACAAAACATTTTAGCAAGTGTTTGTTTTCTGAGTTTCTGTAACATTTAAACACGTTCATAATCTATATTATACAAGATGCTACGTTTGCAGACAAGGCAGTTGTGCCATAAAGAATTATATATAAATTATTTATTTTGTTCTAACTAAGAACGAACCAAGCTTACTTGCTGTGCTCTAACACCCCACTCATGGATCCTGAGAAAGTAACAAACATTGCATTATATTGCGTTAAATGCAAGTTTATGTAGGCAAATAAGTGAACAATCATTTTACTGCATTACTATGAATAGATAACACAGGTACTATGTAAAATACTTTGTTATTCTTTTTAATAATACATAGTCTTGTTTTAACAAGGATAATATGCCCCTCAGTTTCGGTTATGCATGAAAAGTGCTGCATTGTTGATGTCATGAGCCCTGTAAGTAACAGAATAAGGATGTAGTGCAGCACATACCTTCTTGTTTGTAGGTGCCCTATAACTGGACGCAGACCTGTCTCTGGCTTTATGGTGGTGTAGGATAACATGCCTTGTTAGAAGCACAGTCAGAATTCCCAGCAGAAATGTAACAATAGAAATGATGAAAAAAATGGTGAGGATCCGAGGATCTGAAAAGCATTCTGTGCGAAAAGAGAATATATTTTTTTAGCAGGCAGAAATTGCTGTGTTAGTAAAGGAGCAGAATTGTAAAGTATTGTTAATACACTGTATATCTTTTACAAAGCACAAGCTAGTACAAATATAATTGTGCAGGTCTCCCTGAACTAACTTGCCTGATATTTTGTGCACTAGAATGATGAACGTTGGATAAGGGAGGATAATTAAGGAAGGAAGTCATTTTACCAGATTGCCCAAATTACAATGCTAGACATATGTTTGATCTGCCTGTGGCTAATAAAGATGTCCCCACTGCCCACACATTTGTATATTAACTCTGGCAGCAACAATGATTGGCAACAACTAGGAACGGGTTTATGACAGGAGGGCAAACCATGATTCTGTCTTGCAGACCCACTGCAGAGTTTCCCATGATCGTGGTTTCTGTTAAAAGAAATAATTTTATGCTGTTACGGTATCACTGCGGAAACCATAACCACTCATAGACTATCACTGCTGAGACTCATATTACTGATGACATCATTTTAAACCACACCAACCACATACACTAATTTATGGATGTTCATTGTTCAATTATTATTATAATCTGTATTTGTCTTTCTATATTTGTATTGTCATCCATCGCTGCATCTATTTATACACTCACATATATAACTATATAATACACATATGCCATGAATATCTTGTAAATCAAATCCTTATAAACGAGTTCTGATGTCATCACTTATAAACGGTGAGTTCTGATGTCATTTCTGTCACATGACTCACTGAAACTTGTGTATTATAATAAATAAAGTACCCCCAGTTGTAAAATATGAGGATATTAGATGTTACCTCAGAGTTCCATGACCTGTATACAAGAAACACTAGGCCTTGTGCTTTTATATGGTCATTAAACTCATCGGGAACTTATAATATCCTTATAGTTTACAAGAGGGGGTACTTTATGCACTATATAATACACAAGAGCCGGGAATATCCTGTAAATTATATCGTTATAAACTGTGCTTAGTTATGTCATTGTTTATAATCAGTGATGTCATTTCTGTCACATGACTCACTGAAACTTGTGTATTATAATAAATAAAGTACCCTCTGATGCAAAATATGAGGATATTAGAAGTTACCTCTGAGTTCCATGACCTGTAAAAAAACGCTTGCCCTCAGCCTTTTGTTTTTATATGGTCATGGAACTCCTTGGTAACTTATAATATCATTATATTTTACAGTAGAGGGGGTACTTTATTCACTATATACACCAACACCTTTTTTTAAAAATACGATTAAAGGGGTTCCAAAACTTTTTTCAGTTCAGTTGTTTTCAGATTGTTCCATAGAAATAAATACTTTTTTCAATTACTTTGCATTATTTTTTTTTTTTGAATGTTCATGTCTCTGGTGTTTGAGTCTGGCAGCTCAGTAATTCAGGTGCAGAATCTAAACTGTTACAATTTTACAATATTTAGTTGATACATTTTTTAGCAGCATCATTGGAGTATTAGCACCTATTGTATCAATTCTAACAGCTGCCTTTAATGAAACTCCTGGATTCTGTTCAGCAGGGACAAAGATAAAAAATATATCCTTTAAATGTATCAATTTAGAACAGTCACAGCTGAATCTGGCTCTCTAACAGGCCTGCACTGCCTGCTCTTTTCCCCAGGATTGAGAGACACACAATCCCTTCCCTACTTAAGGAGAGAAAACACCTGTTCCTCTCTCAGGTGTTGGGCAAACCCGGACTGTCCATCTGGAATCGGATCCCGCCCAACACTCAACACTCTCGTAAACCGTGTCCTTTTCCGGCTATTACAGCTAGCCACAGACCCGTGAAAAAATGTACATTTACCTGGTTGCTTAAAAACAGTATGACAGAAATCTGCATGATACATACACCCCTTCAACCAATTTCCCAGCATTTCCGTTAAAATATGAAAAAAAAAATTATATATATGTATACTGTATATCTATATATAAGAGCAGCATGTAAGGGCCGCACACCCCAAAAAATAGACGAGACCTGGGTGCACATGCATTGAAAGTTCATAAAAGGTATAAAGTGATGGCACTCACAGGATTTTGCAGGTCAACAAATGAAGATAAAAAAGAAAAGTTTATTGATCCAACGTTTCGGTCCCACACAAGGACCTGGATATATATATATGTATATATATATATATATATATATATATATATATATATACACACACATTGGTACTACATACTAAATATAATGGTTAATGGTCATAATTCATTTTATAAATGTATTGGTTAAAACCACACGTATGCTCATGTTTGTACATTCAATATTCTAGATAAAATTCAATCTAAAACAGAATAAGCTTAGATATGGGGGTGGAAATGTGACGACTAACCAAAGATATTTCATATAATGTTTATTTGTCTGATCTTTCCACAGTTAGAGCCTTTCTGCCCCACAGCCAACTCCCACTAAAGGGCTGCAGGTTATCTGTCAACAAGTGAGACTATTCACTTTGTCCAAATTCCCTGATGTCTTCAGCACAATAAAATCCTGTTGATTATCCAGACAGGCTGTGGACAGTGCCTGATACCATGAGACCTTGTGATAACCTTGAAATAGTTGAAATAATGAAATATTATGTTTTGGCGTGACTGCAACCTACCCCAACTTCTATCTATCAGTCAATATGACCTTGCCATTGGAACTGACCTTCCTCATCACTGAGGTGTGTACGTTATGTCTGGAATTCATCTGGACACCATCATGTTCTGGGATGCCTATCTGTGTATGTGCTTGAGACAAGGGCAAGACTATTTGCCTTATTTATAGCAGCAAACCATGTTATAGGGATTACTAACAATCCCCAGGTTTCTGCAGGATAAATATTTTGTACAACTGAACACATTTGCAAAACAAGTAAAAGGGAGTTGCTAAACATACAGTGTGTAAGTGAAAGGGTAAGTACTCCTTGGGGCTCATTTATAAAGACTGGGCAAATTTGCACCTGGGCAGCAACCCTTAGCAGCCAATCAGTAATTAGCTTTTTTTTATCCAGCTGCAGGATGAACAGTGAAAACCATCATGTACCTTTTACTTATAACTGACACATTTATTTGATCCAATCAAAGTTCGGATAAATTTGAGAAAACTGAACTGGAGGAATAATAATTCTGTCAAAGGTAATGTGCATGCCAGTTCCCATTCAATATAATGTTTCAGGCTTCAATGGGTCCTCATTGGGTCAAACTTGCCACCTTGAGCCCTGAGCATTACTTGTGATTCATCTTCCTGGGAACCCTCCCTATTGGTGATGTAAGTTGCAGGTCCCACCCCTTTAGCTAAAAGTAAAAGGGTCAGTGGGCTTGGGTAGGTGTGGTTTCCCTAGGGGCGGGGTAGAGACATGTCATCGTTTTTGTGACCTGCACATCACTATCCATTGTGACTAGTTACAGTATATCCATTCAGAACAAGATATTATGTAAATGAATAAATCCAGATAACCTTGTTAACTTTAGTGAATATTCTAAATCAATCATGAAACTTTAAAACATAATAAATACACGTAATGCTGTATACAGAATCAAGCCAAGTAAAACAACAAACCAACAAAGGAACAGTGGAAGGATAAGACTATTCATACCTGAAGTCTGATCAATGTAATAAACCAGCAAATCACATGCAGTTTTATACAGATTCCCTTCAGATTCAGAAACATTGATGGAGCCTTGGAAGTGTTCACAATTCCTATAAAAGACACAATAATTGCAAATGTTTACTTGCGATAAGCTATAGGATTTATATACAGTACCACTAACATGCACTGTAAGCAATCATATACCCTTAAATTATGGGCAGAAGGATCGAAGAGAGAATCCCAAATCAAAAACATTTATTTAAGGCATATACATATAATATATGTGTGTGTGTATATATGTATCCATAGATGATGGGAAGCTGAGGTGACTTGCTCTGATCGTATTTATGCAACTTTTTATGCATATCTAAGGATATGAGAGAGAGAAAAATGCAACGTATTTCATTACCAACATCCTCTAACAACAATGAATATTGGTAAATCCCCATATATCCCTCAAATGAAAGCACAAGACTGTAAGATGACAGGTTCACTAACTTTAAAGACCCATATAATTAACAAATTACTGTGTTTACTTTGTCCAAAATTAGAACACATTTACTGTATTTTGTATCAACCAAGCACTGACCTCCCTACTTTATTATTAGCACATATTAAAGTCAGTGCTGACCCGAGTTTACTCAATCACGTGGATGAGACCCTAGTAGGGCCAGAAGCAATTAGGCCACCAAATAGTTAATAAAACAGACATGAAGGATATAAACCATTTATCCTGGTATAAATAGCATTGCAAAACAACATAATCAATAGATAAAGAATAGTTAGATCTAAAACCCATGGGAGCAGCAAGTTAGATAGGGTTTGGGCTATAAGTTAAAGGGATACTGTCATGGGAAAAAAAATTTTTTTTCAAAATGAACCAGTTAATAGTGCTGCTCCAGCAGAATTATGCACTGAAATCCATTTCTCGAAAGAGCAAACAGATTTTTTTATATTCAATTTTGAAATCTGACATGGGGCTAGACATTTTGTCAATTTCCCAGCTGCCCCTGGTCATGTGACTTGTGCCTGCACT
Source organism: Xenopus petersii (assembly GCA_038501925.1). Taxonomy (NCBI): domain Eukaryota; kingdom Metazoa; phylum Chordata; class Amphibia; order Anura; family Pipidae; genus Xenopus; species Xenopus petersii. The sequence goes on from CM076682.1 coordinate 127,797,819, forward strand.
TCAGGAGAGAAATGCTTTTTGGCAGGCTGCTGTTTTTCCTTCTCAATGTAACTGAATGTGTCTCAGTGGGACATGGGATTTTACTATTGAGTGTTGTTCTTAGATCTACCAGGCAGCTGTTATCTTGTGTTAGGGAGCTGTTATCTGGTTACCTTCCCATTGTTCTTTTGTTTGGCTGCTGGGGGGGGGGAAGTGAGGGGGGTGATATCACTCCAACTTGCAGTACAGCAGTAAAGAGTGATTGAAGTTTTTCAGAGCACAAGTCACATGACTGGGGGCAGCTGGGAAATTGACAAAATGTCTAGCCCCATGTCAGATTTCAAAATTGAATATAAAAAAATCTGTTTGCTCTTTTGAGAAATGGATTTCAGTGCAGAATTCTGCTGGAGCAGCACTATTAGTTGCTTCATTTAAAAAAAAAAAAATTTTCCCATGACAGTATCCCTTTAAAGATAACTGTGTAGGTCAAGGTCCCCATTAGTGATGTGCGTTCCAACACGAAGGCCGCGAGACCCACGGGTTTACCTGCGGGTCGGGCGGGTTCGGGCCGATCCCTGGATGAAATGTGCGGGTTGCGGGTGGGTGGAGCTCTTCTCCTGCTCTCCCCGCCCGCGACCTAGTACTGCCGGAATGTATATACTTCCGCCTGCCCCGCCCCTTTTCTGACGTCACTGCGGGGCGAGTCGGGCGTGGGTCTATAAATAAAGGAGAGCAGCGGGCCGGGTGCGGGCGGGTTAGGGTCGGGTGCAGGTCGAGAAATTCTCGACTCGCAGATCACTAGTCCCCATCCTTTCTTACCCATGAGCCACATTCAAGTGTAAAAAGAGTTGGGAAGCAACACAAAAAGTCCATGGGGATAACAAATAAGGGCTGTAATGGGCAGCAGCGCGGCAAACATTTTTTTGACCACACCCATTTTATGGCCACATCCCCCAACTACCATGTCCACTACACTGAGGATCAATATACATGGGGGCTGTAAATGTGTAGGTAGGGTTGGGTTCTATCATTTAACCCATGGTCTTCATTCTTATATTAATCATACAACTGTAGGAATCATATCAGGAGAGTGGGGAGAAGCACACAGAAGTTACTGCTCCTGCCCCAGATTTTTATCTTCTGCCCTGTGGAAAGAGCAGCTAGCCGGGGGCACAAGTACTTAGCAAATAAGCACTTAGGTGTGAGCTCTTGTGCTCTTGCACCCCCAGAGGTTATGAAAGACTCCCCTAATGTAAATCATTAAAGTATGTTCACCGCCTTGTAAACTCACTACAAGTAAATGATTGCTCCTGATTGGCTGGGGGCTTATGTATATCTACCAATAAATGAAGTGGCTTGTGGCCATCATTCTAATTTAGAATGTACCCTCCCTAGTGACAAAATAAAGAGGTTCTGCTACGTGCTAGGCACACAAACCATGAAAAGGTTGGCCTGGCACTACAAAGACATTTTTTACATGCTAGACTGAAGGGAGTAGTAATATAAACAGACTAAAGACTGTGACTTGCAGCACAGACGGCCTTTTGTTTCAGCTGAGCCCTGGGTTTTTTTGAGAAAACAGGATACACTATCTAAATGTCTTATGTTAAGCTTAATAGTTTTGGACAGTAAAAGGTAATAAGAGAAAAAACGGGCACTTTATGAAACATGTCTTAGGCCCATTTGAGAAATACACTTTTATGGAAAACTTACACAGTAAAGCAAAACAATATTTCTGGTCCTTCTTTTATATGTATTCCTCTAAAGCCTCTGGAGAAGTAAAGCTTATTTAGCAAAAGGAACATTGTGTCAAAAATTCATATTAACATATTTTATAACAGAACACTTTTTTTTGTTCCCTGGGAAAACCACATAAATGATCATGTGCCATAAAACTTTGTGGCTGCTACATGTTTAGGCTCTACTATCTGGAATGCTTGGAACATGGGGGTTAACGGATAACGGGTTTACATAAATGGGATCTCCATACCTTAATTCTATTAAAAAACACTGAAACATTACATAAACCCAAAAGGCTGATTTTGCCCCCAATATAGATTTATGCAGCTTAGCTACCTACAAGTACATGTATGGGACCTGTTATCAGAATGCTCGGGATCTAGGGTTTTCCGGTCTTTCTGTAATTTGGAACATTAAGGGGCACATTTACTTAGCTCGAGTGAAGGATTAGAATGAAAAATACTTCGAATTTGGAAGTATTTTTTTGGCTACTTCGACCATCGAATTGGCTACTTCGACCATCGACTACGACTTTGAATTGAACGATTTGAACTAAAAATAGTTCGAGTATTCGACCATTCGATAGTCGAAGTACTGTCGCTTTAAAAAAAACTTCAACCACCTACTTCGCCACCTAAAACCTACTGAGCACCAATATTACCCCATAGGCTTTCTAAGTAATTTCTGATCGAAGGAAAATCGTTCGATCAATGGATTAAAGTCCTTCGAGACGTTCGATCGAACAATTAATCATTCGATCAAACGAAATGCGGTAAATTCTTTGGCTACGATATTCAAAGGATTTTACTTCGACCAATAGTAAATGTGCCCCTAAATATTAATTTAAACATTAAATAAACCCAATAGGATTGTAAAATTGTAATTGTAAATATTAATTATATCTTAAATGGGATCAAGTGCAAGGTACTGTTTTATTATTACAGAAAAAAGAAAATTACATTTTTAAATGTGACTAAAATGGAGTTTAAATGAGATGGCCTTCCCATAATTTGGAGCTTGCTGGATAATGGTTTGCCCGATAATTATTAACGAGAAAGGAAAATCATAAAAAAAAAACATGAGAACAGATTACTTAAGGTGAAGATTTCTGTATAATGGGTTTTTGGATAACACAGTCCATTGAAATATCTACAGTCTGATCTTGGATAATTTTTAGTAGGCCTGAGAGCAGGCGACAGGGGCCCCTTTAATTCTTCAAAACACTTATACTATATATTCCTGGAAGTGTGTAATTACTTCCTTTAAGATTAATATCATGCATATTGTTGCCTCTCATTCATGTTACCATAAGTCTACTTCTTGTGATAGATTAGAATAAGAACTATAGGAGCATTGTAATTTCTATAAAGCTCTGCCAAGCTGTGGTGGGAGACTATTACTGTTATTATAACAGACCTTACTCTAACTTTTGTATTCACTCGTGCAAACAACTGACTTGATGTCACATTCTAGATGCTCACTAATGGGAAACCATCACATTTGCTTTGGTCTTATCCTTCTTTTTTTCCGTGGGTCAACCAAAAGTACCATGCTCTAATTGTGAGGCTGAAAGTGTGAATCAGTAGGTTGCACTAAAATGTGAAGCAGTTCTTGTTTGACTGTAACAAACAAACATCTAATTGTAATATGCCATTCATTACTGTTAAAGGGGAAAATAATTTGTGCCTTTTAACTTTTAGTATGTTATAGAATGTCCTATTCCTAGCAACTTTGCTATTGATCTTTTAGCATTTTTGAGCTGTCTCTGCGAGGCTACAATTTTATTATTATTGTTACTTTTTCTTCCTTATCTTTCTATTCAGTCCTTTTTCTATACATATTCCAGTCTCTCTTTAAAACCACTTCCTGGTTGCTAATGTAAACAAGACCCTAGTAACCAGATAGCTGGTGCTATTTCAAACTGGACGGATGCTGAACTAAATGCAAAATAAGTGAAAAGCCATAAAAAATAAAAAAAAGTAAAATCAATAGCAAAATGCCTTAGGCAGATACCAAGTTTATAAGTTAGTTTAAAGGTGAACCACCTTAAAAGGGTGGTTCACCTTTAAGCTAACTTTTAGTATGTTATAGAATGGACAAATCTAAGCAACTAAGCAATTGGTCTTCATCATTTATTTTGTATAATTTTTAAATTATTTGCTTTCTTCTTCTGATTCTTTCCAGCTTTCACTGACCCCATCTAAAAAACAAATGCTCTTTAAGGCTACACATTTATACACAATTTGGACCCTAGCAACCAGATTGCTGAAATTCCAAACTGGAAAGCTGTTGAATACAAATCTCAATAACTCAAAAACCACAAATAATATAAAAAGGAATGCCAATTGCAAATTGTCTCAGAATATCACTCTCTACATTATACTAAAAGTTCATTTAAAAAAAGAACATCCCCTTTAAGAATGGCACCAAATAAGATGTGTTGCCCTGAGTAACTGAGCGTGACCATAAAAATGACAAGACAGATGGCAGTTCCATTAAAGGGAAGCCATAAGGGCTCTTACACACTGCCGTTTTTGCCTGAGTTGTGCTTTCTTCCGTTCAGCCGCAGGGGAACGCAGTCAATTATTGGCTATACCCACACAGATGCATGTATGTGCCGAACACAGGTGAAATGCAACATGCTGCATTTGACGCTTACATGCATCTGTGTGAGTACAGCCCCCTTCAAAATAATTGACTACTAATTAATCTTCCCCTATGGAAGAAAGTGCAAAGCAGGGGAGTGCAGGAGAAAACGCCCTTAGAAAAATTATTTGCAGTGAGTGTCTCTTGTATTAAGTCTTATCCTTCAGCCGTTTGTGTCACTTTCTCCAACACAAGATTTTTACATATTTCTTTTCGGAAAGAATGCATGTCTCCAATCCCTCTACCAGTATCCCCTGGGTAAGATCACACATTGGGAGCAGGGGCAGATACCAAATGTATACAATAAATATAATGCAAGCCTCCTACCAGTTATCAGTGCAGTACTGACACAAAGGGCCAAAGCTTTTGGCATCAGTGCACTGGCATTTGCCACACTGGCACACCCCTCTGCCGCTGCACACGTGGCCGTTTGGGTTCAAACAGTGTTTTTTAAGTGAGGAAGCACAATGGCAGCGATCACTTTCCCAGCCGTTAAAGCATCTGCATTTCCCATCCTCACAATCTCCATTACCTGCAACAGAAAGAAATAGTATGATTATAAAGAAACCCAGCAGCTCTGCAATGCACTCTCTTCTGTAAAAAAAACACAGAACAAAAATATAGGGCATAAAAGGAAACACACGCAGAGCAGACCCATTGTATGTACCGCCGCAAACATTACTCATTTTTTCCTGGATTTATCTATCAGGGAAATAACTTTCATGTACATTTTCATCACTGCTTCATTCTACCAAAATAATCCACAACCACAAACAATGAAATTAGATTGATCTTAACTGACCGTGCAGTTGTTTTATTCCAATTTCATTTAGGCTTTCTACATTGAACAAAGGCCCTTAACCTCACAAGCCTCTTGTTTTTCTAAATATAAATGCATTTGTATTGTCGACCTACAGCAACATTTTACAGAAGAGCACAGTTTCCAACATGGCAGCGTGTCTAATATGGCTTTTACTGAGCTATGAAAGCCAACAAGTTTATGGCACGCTTTCCCTGGATTTCATCAACAGATGGAGGGGCTGTAGCATGGGCAAACTTGTTTAAGGATTCCATCACCAGAATACTTATGTCTGAAAACAATGCATAATATACAGTATTTTAAATGAGTGTGGTTTGGGGAGAAATATAATATGAAAACATGAATTACTTTACGGTACACTGGAAAATATATTCCGATCAAAGGACCATTACTACTTCCCTTCTGCCCAATAACCGCAGCTATCAGCATGCTGTGACACCATGTGGAAACAGCTAAAAACCCCAAAAATTAATATGGCTAAAAATGTCATATATCACAAATTGAACTTATAGCCTAAAGTTTCAGCTTATTGATAGCAGCAATGATCCAGGACTTCAAACTTTCACAGGGGTTATTCATCTTATAAAGTGTCTAATCAGCCTTATATTGTGGCGTTTATATTCTATGTGTACTGTATATTGTGAGTGGGTCCCTAAGCTCAGTAATTGACAGCAGCACAGAGCATGTGCAGTGAATCAGCAGAAAAGAAGATGGGGGGCTACCGGGGCATCTTTGGAGACACAGATCTTTACTGCTAAATGGCCGTGGTTGCCTTGGACTGGTACAGAAGCCCAAAACATAATTTACAACATTTCTGCCAACTTCTTTAGTTAAGCTTTAGTTCTCCTTTAAAGTATACCTATAGGATGAATGCTTGGCATAGTTGGCCACAGGGACATTAAGGTGCCATTTGCATATCTCTATAATCGCTATCATTTTTTATGTGAGAGTTAAAACTTCTCATTTTAAGGACAGTGCTATATGTATAGCATGAGGCATGTGAATAATTGCTGTTTTCAAAAAGCTTTACACTGCAGCTCTTTATACACATAATGGTGTCAAATTATGCAATGCAATAATAATAAACAATTGTTTACATTAACTGTTATATTCAGGGCAATCCTCTGTAATTCCCAAGCAAAGGACAATATATAAATATATAACATTTTTCCGGTTCTAGGGGTTCCCAGGGAAAGCATTCCATGAACGAGTTCAGGTCATTTCTGTTTTTAATGGCTCTCCTGCAGAGGAATGTCTGCTTAAAACAATAAACAGCAGAGATCCTCTGAACTCCAGCCCCTAGCTTTCATGGCTTATGCACTGCCGCATGCTGTGCATTATGTGCTGGCCACTGTGAAATAGGGGTTACAAGTAAAAAAAATGAGCACACAGTTAAATAATAGATTAACCTTTAGCTAGTGTTTATACTTCCCAAGCTTGTCCTTCTAACTGTATAATCAGGCTAATAAAAAAAATATAGTTTACAAAGTGTATTTTGAAGGCAGTAAAAGCGATACTGACCTCTAACATGAGATATTTTTAAGAAGTTATAGCTGACAGGTTAGTATCAAATTTAGGTAAAGTGAGAAGAATTCTCATTACAAGTATAATGACTGGCAATTTGCTCGGCACAATCTATCACTTTCCTTAGCCCTGAGTATTTTCAGCTGAACAGCCCATCACCATCTTCCCATACCTACCCAGATATCCCCCATTCTCTTTAGAATTTATGAATGAGAAGTACATAACTGGGTGACAGGGACAGAACTAGGGTTTGTTCCTTGGATGGAACTAAGGGGGCACAACTGGTATGGTAACAGACGCACACTGTAATAGTTAAGTTGTTGCAAAAACTTTATTCAACCCAAACCATACAAAGAAAGACCTTCACAGCCCTTTATCAAACCTCTATGGGCCAACTGGCGTGGGATTGGCAGGGCCATGTAAAATATACATATAGATACTATATGTATGAAACTTGCATGGAACCTTATTTTAAGTGGTTTTATACACAAGACTCAACTGAAAAACTGATTGGTCTATGAATCATTAGTAGTAGCCTGTACTGTTCTAATAACATGGAGAATGCCTTCACAGAATAAGCAGTATCATTAATATGTACAAATGTCTGCTTGAGAAAAAAAAAAGGCTATGTCCATACACACACTGTGTGCCATTAATTATGCTGAAGGCCAATTTTAGTATTTTATGTCTTTCTGCATTTGGTGATGCACTTGGACTGTAAAATCTTGGATTGTTGAGGTGTGTGTGTGTGTGTGTGTGTGGGGGGGGGGGGGTTGGAGTGTAGCGCTCCCTGCAGTCCCAAATGATTGCATACTTACACCAAATGATTTGCTTGTAGTACAGAAGAATGTAATTATATTCAGGGCAGATTTTAATCTTATCCTCTCAGAGTTTCACCTTGAGACCAAAAGAGCAGTATTATGCTTAAGGATGATAGCTTCAAGCTACACTGCATGTTAAAGGGGTTGTTCACCATTACATTAACTTTTAGTATGATATAGAGAGTGATACTCTGAGACAATCTGAAATTGTTTTTCATTTTTTATTATTTGTGGTTTTTGAGTTATTGGGCATTTTATTTAGCAGTTCTCCATTTTGCAATTTCAGCACAGAAGATGGCAAATAATTCAGACACGTTCTACAACCTGCTAAAATGAACTCAAAGGTGAGCCACCCCTTCAAGACAGAGTTTGAAATTTGGCTTAATTCACTCTTATGGGGGAATTGTACTGCAAAATATAACGAGCCATGTCCTTTTATTTAGGCATGAGGATTTTGTTTGTAATAGTATTATTAATCTGTGTGCAACCAACTTCAAAGTAGACCTGGCCAGAATGAATGTTCACAATTTACAGGCCAATAGCAACAAGAACAGACCAAAAGAAGTGAAAACAGCACACACAGCTTCACACATACATTGACATTGTAGATGACTGTTAAAGGGCATGTAAAGGCAAAAAAAATAAAATCTCATTTTTACTTTCTTTAATGAAAAAGAAACCTATCTCCAACGTACTTTCATTAAAAAATGTGTACTGTTTTTATAAGAAACCTGACTGTATGCAGTGAAATTCTCCCTTCATTTACTGCTGTGGATAGGAATTGTCAAACAGTCCCTAACTGCTGAGCAGGGAAACAATCATACTTATGAACAGCAGGAGGAGCCCCCGACCAACTTTGAAAGCATAAATTATTTGTTTGATTAGGCTTGTGGTGTAGTAAGTTCATGTTTATATTTAGTATACAAAATACAGCATTTCTAGCCTTATTCTATTTTAGACTTTACATGCCCTTTAACTAAGAGTATATAAATCCATTTCCTGTGTTCATATTGAATATGGGCCACATACAGTATGCAGGGCCAGATTCCCATAGCGGGCACCCCTAGGCCCACTGATGTTCACTGCTCCGTCCCCTTTGATTCACGCAGATTTTCATTGTCTGGATCGGAGCAATGGGGGATTGGCGAATGGTAAATTTAAAAAACTATTTTAACTCCTGCATATCCCCAGTGTTTCTGAACCAATGTGGATGTGGTTGGGAAGCATGTCGCCCCCTAAAATCCTGCCGCCCTAGGCCCAGGCCTTGGTGGCCTGACAGTATGCATGCAATTGAATAGACATTTATACAGTTGGCAATAGCATTTTTATTTACATTTACATCCACTTCAGGCTGTGTTGCTAGTAATAAAAATACTATGCTTGAACTCACCAGAACACAGTTTCCCGTGATGGTATGGGCAAGAAAAGTTATCCATTTCACAGTATTTCCCATATATTGCTCCCAGTTTGGTTTTTTGACAAAAGCATTTTCCGCACGAGCACACGCCTCGGCCGCTGCAGACTTGCTGAGATGGGGAAGCCCTGCAGCTTTCAGATGCAAAGTCTAACTCATCTGAGCTGCAGGTTTCTTCTTTACATGGAATGGTTTGACAGTCTGTAGAATCATCCGTCACACACTTTCCTTTGGCCTGTGATACGCTGTTACACTGACAGGTACAGTCTCTGTGCACCTTTATTATAGCAGTTTCATTGAAACCAAGGGGTCTAAGTACAATGTAGTCACGTCCATTGCCTACATCACAAGTGTCCATTGTAAGGGTTACATTGAAAAACACCTAAATAAATCAGAAAAGGTTCATATGTTAATTTTACTCAGCGGCACACAGAATACATGAAACTGTTTTTTGAAAAGACATATTTGAGGAAACAAGTGTTAAGGGGCAAATAAAGTTCCTACAAAAATGAAAGCAACATTAGAACAATGCTAATATCTTGATGTTCAATGGCAGTGCTTGACTGCTGTCATTGCCAGTCACCAGAGAAAGTTTCTCTCCTCTTCAGCTAGTTTAGACTTTAAATTAGACAGCCAACGTAGAGTACAGAAAAGTCCTGGGAGATCAGAGAACTTGATCTTCGGGAGGCCAGATGAAGCACTGCTGTTGAAAATTGTGGTATTAGCACTGTAAAACTGCTACTATGAAAGAGAAAATAATAAAAAATCATGGCAATTGCAGAAGTATTCAGAAGAAATTCTTTGGTTTTACTTCGCCTTTAAAATGACTTTAAATCAGACTTAGTAGATAAAATTTAATAGCTGGTTTGATACATGAACTGTATAGCAAACCAAGTACAGTACACATACAGTATGTCCTCCAAGAAGCATGTGCTGCACACAAAAGTAAGTCCTTCCTGGATATAGACAAAATACCTTATTTAAAAAGTTCTGGGTAGGGTGCAAAGTGTACTGAATGCAGTTATTAAATGGGTGGTTCATCTTTAAATTAACTTTTACAATGTTATAGAACAAATGCTCTGTAAGGCTACAATTTTATTGTTATTGCTGAATTTTATTGTTTGTTGTCCTATACAGGCACTCTCCTATTCATATTCCAATCTCTCGGTAAAATCAATGCATGGTTGCTAGGGTGATTTGGACCCTAGCAACCAGACTGCTGAAATTGCAAACTGGAGAGATGCTGAATACAAATAAATAAATTGTAATAAATAATACATTTAAAGTTATTTAAATGTGAACAATCTCTTTAAAGGGGTGGTTCACCTTTAAGTTAACTTTTAGTATGTTATAGTATGGCCAGTTCTAAGCAACTTTTTAATTGGTCTCCATTATTTATTTCTTATAGTTTTTTTAAAATTATTTCCATTCTTCTTCTGACTCTTTCAAGCTTTCAAATGGGGGTCACTGACCCCATCTAAAAACGAACGCTTTGTAAGACTACACAATTATTGTTATTACTACTATATCATACTAAAAGTTGACAACCCCTTTAAGAGCCACATGTTTGCACTTTGCACCCAAGCACAACACTTTGTGCCCCATATCAGATATTAAGTACAAGGCTGTTCTATAAATATAAATAACATAATTTTGCACCTTTTGCTGGATTCAGTGCAAGGTGCAAAGTAAGGGCTACAAAAGCCCCACGAGTGCAACTAATCGCTAACAATATCAATATTATGGGCGAATTTGCTTCCCTTAGGACTCCAGCATGTGCGAGCCAGGGATTAATAAATGAGGCCTAATGTTTGGAGCAAGACATGCCTGTGAAAAAAAAACACATAGAAAGTGACATATATCATAACATAAAAGCAGGCTGCTTTAACTTATTTTTGCCAAAATATAATAAATATATTAAGATCAAAATAAAGAGTTTTTGAGAAGGAGGGAGTTATGTTTTTATTACCATACAATATATAACTTGCCTTTTACAAACATTGGCTATTTTTCCCATGACCCTGTATATAAACATTTTCAGAAAGCATCTGCCCTTTTGAATTTCTAACTAGGACTTGATGCCTGAGGCCCAGAGCAATGACGTGACCTACCCGAGGTCACAAGGTGCTGACATAGGAACTGGGCCCTTGACTTAATCAATCAGAGCCCCAGCTAAACGACCCAACCATCCTTGCTCATTCTTTAACTCTTTTGTTTCCCTGTTGAAAAAGAGGGTCCTATCACACATTCACTTATTTTATTTCACTTATTTTATTTCACTTGATTTTTAATGATTCCAGCAATTCATAACCTTAATCTAAACCTTGTTTATAACACCAAGAATCCTTCCCCTGAGTTATTAGATTTTTTTGTGAGAACAGATTGTCACAGCCAAAGAAATGACCTCAGCTGTTCCTGTAAGCGTTCTGGCACCCATACATATAATTCAGCAATTGGTCGATACCCTACAGTTAGTGCCATGTAAACTCAAGGTGCCATGCCTGGTCTAGGATAGAGACAACAATGTCTCAAGCACTGAACAGCAAGAATTTTGGGCAGCAATATATTTGCCTCACCGATAACCCTTTTGCAACTTTTTGTTCTACAATTCTATCTGCTATCCTTAGCTGCTGAGAGCTGTAGTTCACAACACGGCTGGGACATTGCTGGGTTCTGCTTTTCACGGCAGGAGCTTTTCCACCGTGCAAAGATTAATGACGTGACCTTTACAACTTTCCTAAGCGTTGGAACTGGGACACGGTTAGAAATCTGGCAAGAGCGCATAATGATGAAAAATTTAACTCAAAGTGGAAAATGCAGATGGAATAGTTTGACACGTTTAATCTACAGTTTGTGCAATCATTTCCCATAACAGATGTGCGGGTCAAGCAAAGGCTAAATGCACTGTGTTAAATTTTATAGGTGAGGCTAATTTTTAGAAGTTCATGCACTTAACTGTCAGTTATCATTTTTTTTCAAAAAAATATATATTTCCACTAAAATTATTAAAACCCAGGGAGCAATTTAAAACAATTTTGGTTGCTAAGGCTATCAAGTGCTTTGACTCGCAACAGCTATTGAGCCTCATGCTTCCCTTTATCACCTTTGCCTTCTGGCTGCGTTGACACTTACGGATTAGCTGTGACTCCCTACAGAACAGTTCTACTTTTTCAGCCAAGCAGTCACACCTTGACGGAACTTAAAGGAAAACTATACCCCCAGAACAATGTAGGTCTCTATAAAAAGATATTGCATAAAACAGGTCATGTGTAAAACCCTGCTTCATGCAAAAAAACAATTTTCATTATATCATTTTTTAGTAGTATGTGCCATTGGGTAATACTAAATAGAAAATTGTAATTTTAAAAAATAAGGGCCGTCCCCTGGGATCGTAGGATTCACGGTGCACACAAACAAACCATACTTAGGTCACATGAGCCAATTAAAAGACTTGATGCCTGAGGCCCAGAGCAATGACGTCTTTTGCTTCCACACTTCTTCCTGTTACAGTTAGAGTTCCATTAATTCTGGTCAGATGAGGCAGCATAGAGACCATCAGAAATGGTGGTTCAAGGCAAGAGATATAAATGGGCAATATTTAATTAAAAATATATATACCAGTTTGATAAGATCCTTTAATGGATGGTAACATATTTTACTATCCCAGTTTAAGTCAGAGGACAATCACAGAAAGACAACATTTTCTGGTTAGCTGTTTGTAATGTTATGCCATCCATTAATGTGAAAATGTTAAAATTGCATTTTAATATGCATTAGCAGCTTAGCACTGGGTGGAGTAATGACAAAGGTTGTAGACACAGGAAGTGGAAGTGAAGGAGTAAGAGCAGACAGTGTGGAGAGTAATGTTGTGCGGGCTGGCCGGATACACGCGGGTCAGTTGAATTTGGGCCGAACCTCGCACCCCTTACATTGCCAGCTTCCGACTTCCAGGTTCCGGTTTTATCGCCGTGCGCCTGCTCACCCCGTCCCTTTTGTGAGGTCATCGGCACTGCGGGTCAGTGCGGGTCTATAACAGGAACCAGGAAGTCGGGTTTGGGCAGGCGCGGATGGTGGGAGGTCGGATATCTGGCAGGTGCGGGTCATGAAAAACCCGACCTGCACATTACTAGTGGGGAGATGAGCCAGGAATAAAGCTGACTTCTACCCTGCAGTCTGGTGTGTCTGTGTGGATTATTCTAGTTCTCCAACACCCTTCACTGGGTTATCACACTGTACAGAGACACAGGCATTGTCAGGGGTACCTTCATCAGGAGTAAAATATTATGCAACAACAGGGGGTAGGGGGCAAAATATTATATCAAAGTAGCAGTTATATATGGCATTTGATGCTGATCCAAACGAAACACACAGCATTTTACAGTGGTTACAATGAATTTCTATTGTATCTTTAGTAAATAAACAGAAAGTAAGAACATGCGTCAGAAACTGATGCAGGTTGCTCATGTTTTTTCAGGCTCTGAATGCACTACTGTACACACATATCTGGTGGATGGTAACAGCAGTTTAGCCCCAAGTGCAGGAATGTAGGTTGGAGATCCCCATGCTAAGATCAATGAGCACTATAAATCACCCACTGTAATGCTAGATTTCTAAAGCTTTGCCTGGGTGAGGCTGCTTATTATTGAAGGCCTTTGTGGTGATATAGTGGGACTTTTATATGCCCTATATTCAGCATGAAAACAAAACAAAAAAACTTGGCAGGAATACAAAGTATAAAAAAAGTCCCACTATCTGAATTTTCTATGCAGTTCAATGCGGAATGCCATTTGCTTTATGTTGGTTACTAATGGGCAGCCAGCCAAAGGGACTGCTGAAACAAAGGATTCCCTAGAGATGAAATATGACACACACATCGACATTAACCAGAAGGATTTTGTAACAAACACTGATATTCCCCTACTGGATATCATTTTAATGCCTATACTGGGTAAAAAAAACCTCATCTTACATTTTAATGCTAAACCAGCAGTCCCTGTCTAGCCTTCCAGTTCCTCAAAGCCTAAAGCATGGCGGCTACTTTATTAATGAAATAAAACAGGGCATACACATTATCATGGGGTTGTAGGTAGCAATGTTTGCTATATCTTTAGAAGCTTATCACAACAAATCAATAGGTGTCACGCAGACATCTGATGCTGTGGATTACTACATCTGGCCTAGTAGCTATAACTACATTGCCCCAAAGATTGTTTAGTCGTATTACTTCTTTTAACGGTGATGCGTTTTCAATAGTTGCCCAAAGTTGCCTCAGTGAGGCAATTTCAGGCAACTATTGAAAACGCATCGCCCTGTGTGCATTAGTGCAGGCTACTTTTCATTGTAGCCTATGGGGAAAAACGCTGAGGCAGCTCAGGGAGATAGTTGCTCAAAAGACAAGGAGATTAGTAGCCAGGCGACAAAATCTCCCTGAATCTCCTCGTGTGTCCTTACCTAAGAGTCTACACTGATAAAAATAATAGGGTACACATTTGTTTTCAGTAATCTCCAGTGAAAAGGTTAGTTTCATCTTTGAAATATTTTTAAGTATAACGTAGAGAGTGATATTCAGAGGCAATCTACATAATTTCTTCATAATTTATTATTTTCTAATTAATTCAATTTCATTGCAAACCTTAGGTGCCAGGATTAGACTGCACAAATGGAAACAGTACATCAGAAAAACTCGGCTTGTAAGAGTAAAGATATGATGAACAGGACACATATTAAGGGGAGGTGGGTATGAACAAGAAATGGGTATCACTCTACACTTACCTTTTCATTGGCTTTAACATTTTGACATCCTTCTTTCCCCGAACGTCTAGTCCCATCGGGACATATACCAATTACATGAACATGAATCCCTTTAATAGGATTATCCACTTCAATTTTTACTTCTGATAGAAGCATCTGAAAGACCACAAACAAACTGAATTGTGCATTTTCCAAAACTTCATTTTTTTTGCTTGCCACAGAAATGACCCTCTAATTTGTATGAGTAAACTCGTTCCCTGATTGTCATATAAAGAACTCTCTGTACTATTTACCAGTTAGCTGGAAACAAATGACAGAATTCTAGTACATGCCATTCTCTTTCATTCTTTTCCAGAAAACAAAGGACTTAGATACAGCAGGTTACAAAGATTTTATTAGCCGAGATAATTATACTGTGTTACTGGTCGTGTGCCAAAAGCAATGCTAAATACAACCTTAATATATAAATGATTTTACCAAAATGGTTTCAATACAAGGAATAAACAGGACAGGGTTCCTGCAAGTAAGTACTGTAGAAGAGTAAATGCCACCCATAGAAGCACACTGGTATCACATTAAAATGTATATTTTTCTAACAAACATACAGCAAGTAAAAATGACCCATAAAGGCTTTTTACATTAACCTTTTTGGGTGCTGGTTGTAGTGACTGTGACTGACGACACATATTCCCCTATTGGAGTTTTTCTACAGGGCTAGAACTCTGTCCTGTTGAATTTATGCTACTTAATGGGTTAAAGGAACCAGCATAGTCTGGTGATAGATCTCTCTGTACCAGCTATGATGAAACTTGCAGGACTATTACTTCTATGGCCACATCTATAAAAAATGAGCCACTGCTATGTTCCCTGCTGGTTTAAAAGTAGCTCATGCCAGTACAGATGGGCTGTGTCTAGGATCATTTGAGAATGGAAAAAGGGTGAGCACTTTATCAGCATGACAATGTAAAGAAACACAGGAACTGGTCCCAAAAAGAATATATACTGAAACCTGACACATATCTGCACCTGTGCATGGTGGAATTTACACATAGAGAGCAATATGCTGTCCAAACCTCTCTAACAAACACACTATATCACAATCGGTTAGACAAGCACTCCAGCCTCTATGGCTGAAGTTAAGGCTTATATACCTTTGTAAATAACTGACATAGTTGCCTCAATGCTACTATACACCATATACTAACAGGGGCCTTTAGGCACCAGCACCAACCCTTTCATTATTTGACAACTCACATGGAATGGCAGAATATTGGCCTCATGCTTGGTTATTAAAAACAATGTGCCTTGTTTTAGGCATTCAAAAGGTGAATTCAGCAGCAATGCTGTCCTACTCAATTTGTCCTGCCAAACTTAGGGTTTGCAACCATTCCGACTTCTTACCAGTTAATACATACTAAAAAAAAGCCCAAATCCCACCCACTATACTGGAATGGGAAAAATTCCTGGCAAATAATAAGGGTCATCATAGCCATTGTCCATTAGACAAAAAACGGCTTTATGCCCGATAAAATATCCATAAATCTGAGCTGTGTGTATACCAAACCATATTGAGAGATATTACCAAACCGTTTGGTTCAGTGAAGTGCCAGTAGATGTGATGGGTCCAAGATTACAACTTGTATTAAATTTCTATATAAGAAGCCAGTGTAATATTAAAATGGGCCACTTTAATATTACACAATTTGACACATTTCGGTTAGAGAAGGGTACCAGACATGGTTGCCTTTTATCCATCTCTTCTCTGTGCAGATAGAGCTGATTAGTGTAGACCTCCAAAGACAAATCTTTGCTTAAGAGGTAAATAAATCACCAGCAAAAAATGATAAATTAAAATAATAATAATAATAATGAAAACAATTGCAGTTTTCCTTAAAATAGCAATATCTAAAGCTCATTGAACTTCCCCTCTCCTTAATGATACCTCCTCAGTGACAATACTAAGATAAAAATAACAGCATGATATTATTCTAGGTTACTCATTTGATGTTTATTTAAAGTCGAGCTGTCATCTAACACAAATCCTGGGATTCATCAAGCGGTAATCCCTGTATCACACGGCTGAAGCGAAATAATCTCAACAGCAATGTAAGACTTTTGTTTTAAAAATGCTTGGAGGAAGCTATTACATAAAAGGGTCGGATTCCATTGGTAAATAAACTATAGTAAACTTGAATAAGCAAGCTAGTATTTTTTTTCCTAGTATGATCACTGAAAGCAAAAATGTTTAGAGAATCTGGACACGCGCCAGATATCAATGCAGTACAATGAAAATAGGAATCAGTGGTGCGAGTGCCAAATTCATCCACAAAAGAGTGTACAAAAATGTATAGGTGTAGAAGAGCCAGACCATATTTGTGGCCAGGCATATAAAACTTTTGCTTGTCCTAATTGTTATAATTCTGCTTATATCAGTAAAGTCCAACCTGGGGGGTTCTCCAGGCTTATAAAACATTATACAGATGCTCAGTGCAACAGCTGGTTGGAAGGGTAGGATATCCCTGGCCTATTAAAATAGTATTACAATGTGTCCTTGTGTTGTCAGTACAGTAAAAAAGACGTGTTATTACACATGAAGTCATAATAGATGGGTAGCACTGACCTGATATGCATCAAACACCAAGTCTTTCATGTTTGATGCAAAGGGGTCCAACTGTCTTGCAGCTGTTCCAGGTAATAATGGTAACAGATCCTGTAAAATGAAGCCGTTGCAGTTTAGTGAAAAAACTGTAATATTCCCTACCCATTATCCATTATAAATGATGTAAACGTTACCTTATACCAGTTAAACTGTGGTCCTTGCACAGCAAAAACTCCACTTATGTGGTTTTCTGTTAGCTTTTCTCCAAGAAGACCCAAGGATGGATACTCCTGCAGCAAGAGAAAAACACAAGTAAATGCATGATAATGTCAGTCTTCGTAAGTGTAAGGTTTAACATGGATAATATACCATATTTCTTACAAACTGTTGTCTTCTTTTGTTATTATCTCAAAGATATAGTTAATATAACATTATTTCTACCTCTATAATACTTGGTAATAATATCACGGTGTAACTGTTGTGAGAGTGGGCCCTGGATATCAGGTTCTTTACTAGGACCTAGGAGCCACAGCATTTTGATTGGTCACCCAGCGCTACATATGGACAGAGCATCATACATAAGCTTGGCACTGCTGATAAATTCTGGCTAGCTTTAAAGTAACCATACCTGCGCATATATGGTTGGGCAGTTTGGTACTACTGCCTACAGTAGTTGGTTGGGCAGTTTTGGTACTACTACTTCGGTACCTACTGTTTGAACAGACAATCCAACTCTATTAGATTGCACTCAGTCTGCTGGAGTTGAAAATTTAATCTGTCACTGCCCATTCTAGGAGCACGGATAGGCCTTTGGCAGATGTAGAAGTGAAATAACCTGCTTCTTATCCCTGTTCTAATTCAGCATATAACACAAGAAACATGAGCATTTGCACTCTATGAAAGATTTGTAGCAACAGAGCAACTCTTAATCTAATCAGGCAACACATAGCAACAAATAAACAGTTCACTTGTTATTGGTTTAGAGGTGTTAAAATTATCAAAACAAACACCCCATTAAATAGTTTGGGTTACTGGAGCTGGACAAAGATTGCCCCATTACTAAAAATACCCAAATGTGTCAAAATTGCTTTACTCCACCCAGTGGAGCCATCCATTTATTAAAATGAGTGATCCTATTCCTTACCATATCCGACGACCTGATGTAAACATTGTCTTTAAGGTGGCAACTGCCATCATTAGGAGTGACTATCCCTGCTAATTTGCTATCAAGTGCTAAGTGAGAGGTTTGGTCTGTCATCAAAATGAGCAAATGCATTGCTTCTTTGCGCCAGCCAATATCTGTCTGGAACAGGAAAAACAAGTCAATTAGAAAGCGGCATTTATTCCATTATGTCAGTTCCATGATAAAAATAAGCCATTTACTTAATCAACATAAAACCTAAACACCATACATTACATGGGGGGGGGGGATTCCTATGTCAAATTCTGGGAAAATAAATTAACTTAGTTAATGCCTCATTAGTATACCAAGTTACCAGGCAAGAGGTGTTTATCGTGCAGTGATTTCTGTTTATTAGGGTGCTGTGTTTATTGGGGAACTGATATTGCTGGGGACTATAGCAAGTCATTACATCCACCATTTGTGAAAGAGTGTCTTTCAGAAAACAAGATGTAAGGAGAGTAGGATGATTTAATAAGAGGCGGAAGTCATAAGTGACTCCAATCATCAACTCTCAGAGGCTTATTTATTAAAGGTTGAATTGTAGTGGTTTTTGAAACCATGACTAAATTGACTTTCTTTAAAACCCCCAATCTCATAACATTTATTAAAAGTTACGAATTAGAAAAGTATTAATGTAAAATAATGCTGAACGATCCGTAAAAAATATGAATACCTCTAAAAATTTGAGTTTTTCTGACAATTTCTCGTGAATATCCAAAAGTCCAAATTGATTAAAAAACTATCCAATAGAATCAGCGTTGTTCCCATTGACTTCTATAGGCCCTCGACAACTTTTACCTGTCAACGTTTTGTATTAGAGGTTTTTACACTTGGGGGTCTGTTTATCAACAGCTTCATTTTCGTGGTTCACCGTCACTGCTTGACCAAAACCAATAAATAACATTGCTTACCTATTGGGGTATGATGCCCTCTATCTCCTATTGACCCACAAAAAGGGGGGCATTAATAACAATAATAAAATGGCTCACTGCCATTAAGACAAACAGCTCCAATGAGATCCTATTAATAAGGACAACTGTAAAGGAGAATTGACTTTGCAGGCAATTGGATGCCGTTCTTTTGCTTGGTAGTATGTTCATTTGCTTATCACAGATCAAAACCTGCCTTGTGATTGGCTGCAATATTAAAAGGCAACTATAAGGGAAATGTAATAGAATGTAAAGGTACAAAGCACGACAAAGTCTTCCTAGACCAGTATCAAACATTGCAACTTTTATTACATTTCCCCATTATAAATTTAGCAGGCAAAATATACTAATAATAATGACTATTTTAGTCATTGAGTAAAGAGGGGGTGATTTATCTTCTCCATAAACATTTTGTGAAAAGGAGAGACATTATTTAAACTTCTCAAAAGAAAGAAATTAATACAGTGTATATGGAGTGGGGATACATGTGGATGAGATAATTTATAGTAACTATTAGCAATCCCCCTTTCTATGATAACCATTCTTCAATCCCAACACACAGTTAATTTCGGTAGCATGTAATGGTGGGAGACAACTTATGGTTTAGTTACCATAAACTTACATTGCAAACAGCTGCCTGCAGCATTGCATCAAATGCACCTTCAGGAGTATCAATATTCCCGGCAATTCTCTGCTTACCAACAATATTTTTGAATTTTGTTGTATTGTATGTTAAGGGCAGCACATTAATGTATCCATGGGGTGGCATGCAAACCAGATCAAGAGCGCTGCAATGGCAGAAAAAAAAGCAGAAAATTCATAAAGTTCAGTACGTCCATACTTAATATAGTTAAGAGATAGTAATATCACTTGCATGTGCAAACCTTCAGAAAGAAAAACAAATCTTGTCTAAAGTAGTGCTTTCAATATATTAGATATAATAGCCTTTGGTATCAATTCATGGTTTGCCTACATGGGATAGTTGGTTTAAAAGGAACAATTATATATATGGTTATCAAGAAACATATTTCTTCTATGCCTGTTGATATGCAGTATGGAACTTCACTTCTGTAGCTTCTACAAAGAAAATCAGCATTTGCAGGTAATATGTGAAGGTTATTGAGGCTTAGGCTCAAATGGGTCTGTCTGTGGTTGAATGTTTTATGACGCAACCTTGTCCCTTCTCATAGGCACTCCCATTTGGCTGGAGCCACAATCCATTCCTCATATGAACAATTGAGACCTGTGGAACTGCAGCATGAGATTGCACCAGACAGGACTGCAAACAATGTGTGCATGAGCTATTAGCAAGCCTCTAATTGACATTTATGCTAGCGACCTTTAGTTTAGTAAAGCTTTGTAATACTGTATTTTATTTACTGTACATACTACACCGATCTAAAGCTTCTGCATCTCTATAACTGTAATGATCGAGGCCTTGAATCCTCGATTCTTACGTTTTTCGGAACACGTGTGGAGAGTTCCCGATATTTTTCGTCCCACGGAGATCATCGTTTGATTGATCGGCCAGTTTAAAAGATTTCTGTTGGCTGCTGATAATTTCTCTGCATGTATTGCCGATCAGACAATTTTCAGTGGGTGATTGTCACCAGACATAACTGTGGGTATTGTCACCAGACATAACTTTCGTACGATTGCTGTCAGGGGCAGAACATCAGCTGATCTGTTCTTTTACTACTTTATTTGATCTGAATGGTTAGTGGCAGGTCGGGAGACGGGGAAATCTGATTGTTCGATGATTCGAATGATCGGATCTTTGCATCTATGGCCAGCTTTAAGTGCACCAACAAAACAACTAATGTTGTTAGTAGTGTCACGTGACGTGTGCCGTTGCGATGTGACGCCACAACGCACACTCTCGCAAGACTCACTGGTGCGCCTGCATCCAAGCCAGCCCAGGCCCCAGGGGGCAGATTTGTAAAACCGCTACCGCCTCCCCATCCTCCCACATGAATCGGGCCTGATCTAGGGGGTCACACGGAACAGGGGGTTGTGACCCGAAAACCGACCCGCATTAAGGTAAGGTAATGATTTTCCACCCAAACTCCTGCCCGATGTCGGGTATTCCGCTGGTAACCGACCCGATGCATGACTCTTACATAGACTCCCCCCCTGCCAAGCTGCTACCCCGGGCAAATGCCCCTAACTCTTTACTTACCCCTCCGTGCAGATTCTGTCCAGTGGAGTTCACAAGCCCCATCTTCTTCTCTTTGGTATGAGACCGGCGTTGGAGCAACTGTGCATGCGCCGAAACTAATGAAAAATGCAGAACCGCTGATCTCATTCCGAAGTATACTGAAGCGGCTGAAGATCAGTAAAGAGTTAGGGGCATTTGCCCGGGGTAGCAGCTGGGCTGGGAAGGAAGAAGGAGGGGGGGGGTCTATGTAGGGTAGGGTTTTTTTTTATTAAGGGTTTATTTCTCCTTTAAGGAGAGTTCATATACTTGGGGAAAGGGGGGCTTTGTTGTCCGCCCCTTTTATTGCACCATAGATGGGTGTGTGGTGGGGCTACTGTTTCAAAATATGTAAAACTGGTAAATGTACACTTTTTGAATTGTCAAATAGAAAAATATATATATAAGCATAAGCATTAAGTCTTCCTGCTTTATTGAAATCTATGCACCACCTGCTACAGAAAGCCGGAGGACCAGAATGTGGATGAGGGAGGTGTTGAATGACTCTGCCAACCTAAGGGAATGAGTTGGGGCAGACTATCATGGTTTCCCCTAACTTGAGTAATGAAGCTATATATATATATATATATATATATATTATATTTAGAAATTCAGATAATCCCTTATTCACAGAGCAGTGGGGCACTAGCTCAGAGTAAGTTAACGTTCCTGTCATTGGGCACTGATATAGCACAACTAACATGAGGTCTGTTATATGAGTGTCTTTTCCATTTAGCACATGAATGTAGAAAGCGGCAGTTATTTACGAAGGAATTACCAAGGATCCATTTTTAGAGTTCTTGATAATAACCCATTCCAGCCTAATCCCAAAATGTTATTGCAGGTTGTTTATCGCCTGCGTTAATCATTACATTTTTATTGTTCTGTGAGAAAAGAAAACTTGTGGTATTTTTAGGCTCCATTGCCAGGGCTGACAGATAAGGGGGAAATAAAGCAATAGTCCTGCATGTTATTTGTTTAACTGACCTCTTAAATGTCAGACTACCATTATGCACATGTGGCTTGGGATAATTGTGTTTTTTCCACTAAAGCATAATGACATAATTATTAATCCTGACAGGAAAATAAATCCAGTTTATGAGTGATAATCTGTTATTTATATTTCCCCAAACAGATGGTAAAAAAGAACATAAAACATCCCTTCTCTGTAAGTCTCCATTTGTTAAAGGGGAAATTCAATATTACATTAATGTTTAATATGGTATAAATGGACTAATTCTCCATTAAGTATTTTTTTTATATGTATGGGTTTGAATGATTAGTCTTTTAGATCTGCTTTTCTGATTATTTCCAGTAAATGAACATTCTGTCTGTGCCACTAACTTAAATAACCAAAAACAGATTTAAAGTAAGGCTTCTGATTTATTATCAATCATTTTTATTGCATGTTTCTCTTTTTTCAGGAATGCTGCTATTCATCCTCATTTTTACTTCAATACTGCTCTCTGGTTACTACGGTAGCAAACCCCTAGCAACAAGAAAACAGATCGATTTCCAGGCTTGAGAGCTGTAGAACAGCAAATTTAAATAATTCAGCCCCCCCCAAAAAAACTGAATTAAAACCATTTGAAAATTGTCTTAGAATTCTGCTATTTACATCATATTGAAAATTAATTTTAAAGCAGACCTGTCACCCAGACATAAAAAGCTGTATAATAAAAGTCCTTTTCAAATTAAACATTAAATGCAAATAATTTTTTTTTATGAAACCATTCATAGCAGTTGTAAACTCATTTAAAAAATCAAATCAGGCAATTACTTTCACTTTCCATTCAGCACTTACTAGATGGCACTGCACTCCCCACATTCCCCCCGCTCTCTTCACCATTTAATTATGTAGCCAGTGCATGGGGATGGACATCAGGTCCCTCATTCTGATGTACAAAGAAGAATTTGAGATGATGCAAGGCTTGCCTTAATAACAGTGTCCACAAAATGGCCCCTGCCTGCTTGCTATCATTATGAATGCCAAAGCCTCAGGAAACAATATTCAAATAGTTTATATAGTGTAATTAAAGTTTATTTTGCTTGACTAACTTGATAAAATAGGATTTAGAATATTTTTTTCTGGTGACAAGTTCCCTTTAAGGTGAACAACCCCTGTGCAAATATGATTTGACATCTTACTTGCAATAGAAATGCTTTTTATGTAGGCAGGCAACATGGTAAGTAGCAATAATAATGAGAACTGAAAATATGTATACAAGTAGTGACAATCCCGATTTAAAGGGATTCAGTACATCTTGCCCCCCCCCACCCCACGGTCCACTCCCAGCAATGCCTCTATTCCATCAAGGCCCCAGTCACACTTCCAGCTCTGACTGCTTCTGAGAAATTTGGGTCCAAGTTTTATGCATTTTAATGGAGCTGGAAAAGAAAAATTGGGGTGCAAATGACTGACAACTAGTGTTGTCATCTTAATAAGAAAAAAATTCCAACCAGTCTAAAAGAAGCAGGGGTGGGACAGTGAGAAGCGGGTGATGACACAAA
The DNA here is from genome assembly GCA_038501925.1 of Xenopus petersii. Taxonomy (NCBI): domain Eukaryota; kingdom Metazoa; phylum Chordata; class Amphibia; order Anura; family Pipidae; genus Xenopus; species Xenopus petersii. Next base: position 127,821,930 of record CM076682.1, read on the forward strand.
AGGGGTGGAGCAATGACATGTATGGTAATCGCCCATCTATTCAAAAGAAATTTGGCAACTGGGAGAGGGAGAGAAGTGGGTCCGCCTATCGGGGGTGGAATGAAAGATAACCACAAATTTACCGGCAACTAGATTGCCAGTACATTTTCATCCGGGCAAGTGACAAACCTACTGACAGCAGATGATTGGGCTGTTACTGCAAGTAACCGGCTAAGTGGGGAGGGGGGGGGGGGAGAATAAATCGCAATGTCCAAATTATGAGTGTAAAATGCAAATGCTTTAGCACATTATTTAAAAGAACAGACAGTCTCTTATAGGTCAAGGACTATTTTCTGTTCAAGGGAAAATATGCCTAACTATAAATTATCTACCATGCAGAAGCAAGAGGCATTGCTTTCAGCTGAGCAAGCTGCCATTATGCTGTTGAAACATATTATTTTAAAGAACTAGAGCAGCAGCAGTCTCTGTCTTCACAATAATGTTATAATTATGCTAGTAATTAACATGACTCTAGTGTTTGCTGAAGATTTACTGACTAAACCAGATTGGAGACATCTTATTCCTGATGCTTAGATTTCAGATTAAGAAGGTCAATTTATAGGTAGGCATAGTTCTCCTTGAAATATGGCTCAACAACTATATGATATATAAAATAACTATTTCTATTACAAGGGCAACAGCACAGTTATAAAACATATTTATACATACCTGCACTGATTTTTAATTTTCTGTGGATGAATACTTATATAGGGTGAGACTGGCTTATCCACAAATGATCCAAAACCGTATTTTATATCCTCCGAAAAATTTGCCATTTCCTGGGAAAGATCAAATCCTACGGAATTGAGCCTTGCTATACTTTTGTGCATTGACGCAGATATATCGACCAGATAATAAATATCCAATGGATACTTCTCTAGACGGTGCACTTTTAGCAGGAAGTTAACCTTTGCTCCTAATTTAGGGTAAAGAAAATGACATAAAATGTCAGTAGGTCTGCCAGGTAACATCATTAGAGCATTACAATTATGAACAAGTATTTTGATGGCACAGACTGGCAGTATGTAAGCAAGGATAGAACAACAAGTGACTGAACCCTCAGGTAAATATTTAGTCAGCACTAAAAATTAGGGGAACGTGATCAAAATTTCACCTACAAGTGACCTCAAGTCCTTCTTTTTGACTATTCATTATACCCCTGAGCATGGCTCTCCATCCATTGCTGAAATATACCATTCAATATCCTCAAATAGCCATTGGCAAAGCACACAATTCTGGTAGTTATTGTTATTTATATATAATACACAAGAGCCATAATTATCCTCCAAAATATATCTTTATAAACAGTACTTACAATGCAATGTATGTCTATGCAATTGTGGATAATCACTAGGCTAAGTTGCCACAAGCAGTTGCATGCAAAATAGCCTTGTAATTTCCATAAATATAATCATTTTGCACATTATAAGTAGCTATAATAAAATTAAAGCTTGCTGACACCCATAGGAATACCAAGGCAATGCAAAGAGGAAAATGGCACATTCATTTCACCCCTTGTGTTCCAGTACCACTCAGCTAAACACCTGAAAATTCAGCACCAAAAAATCTTAACTTTTCATCACCTAAAGAGCCCAAGGTTTGTTTCACTTTAAAACCTAACATCAATAATCCTGAAAAAAAAATTCCATTATTTCATAGACTTGTTATTGTAGGATTTTTCAGTGGTTGCTTTTATGAGCTCATATTCTTAGGGCAATTTGTAGATTGATCTATAAAAGGGTAATTGGACAATGCATTTGAGACATAAAAGAATGAATGAGGGAATTTACAAGAGATTGGTCATGCTAAATAACCAACATCCTGGATATATTTTACTTTAAAACAGAACTTTATGGCTTTAGCACACGGGCAGATTTGGGGAGATTTAGTCGTCTGGCGACTAATCGCCTCTTCTTCGGCGCGACAATCTCCCTGAACTGCCTTCCCCCTGCTAAAATCAAAAATCGCCTGCAGCAATGCACTCAAGGCGTTTCGATTTCCGAAGTCGCCCGAAGTTTCCTTGTGAGGCAACTTCAGAAAGTCTAGGCTTTTTTTGAGTCTAGCCAATGAGCAGCATGGCAGGCTTAAAAACTCATAAAAAGAGTTTTCTTTTATTTTCTATTTACCCAATTCTTTCAAAGCTGTGAGACAAAGTAGAAAAGAAAAGATAAGAAAACTGTTGAAAAATATAGCATTATAACATACTGTAAATATTTTTTTAAATCGTTATATATTTACCTATTAAATTGTGTTCAGTGGTTATAATCAGTGCTTAGAGATGTATTTTGTGTTATATCACTGCATTAAAGGGGTTGTTCACCCTTGAGTTAACTTTTAGTATGATTTAGAGAGTGGTATTCTGAGACAATTTGCAATTGGTTTTCATTTTTTATTGTTTGTGGTTTTTGAGTTATTTAGCTTTTTATTCAGCAGCTCTTCAGTTTTCAGTTTCAGCAGTCTGGTTGCTAGGGTCCAAATGACACTAGCAATACAATGATTTGAATAAGTGACTGTGATATGAATAGGAGAGGGCCTGAATAATAAAAAATAGCAAACATACATTTGTAGCCTTACAGAGTATTTGTTTTTAGATTGGTCAGTGACCTCCATTTGAAAACTGTAAACAGAAGACCAAGGCAAATAATTAAAAAAAAAAAATAATGAAGTTGCTTAGAAAGGTTGCTTAGAATTGGCTATTCTATAACATACTAAATGTTAACTTAAAAGTGAACCACCCCTTTAAACCTGTGTATAATTAAAAAAAAGTAGCCTCTGCCTACATAATGACTCTTTACAAAAAATAATGAAAATATATAAAAATCTAGAAAAAATAACATAGGAAGTATGGCCAGCAGTTCATGTAAATAGCTGTTTAATGAGTCTTAAAGGAATAGTTCAGTGTGAAAATAAAAACTGTGTAAATAGATAGGCTGTGCAAAATAAAAAATGTTTCTAATATAGTTAGTTAGCCAAAAATGTAATATATAAAGGCTGGAGTGAACAGATGTCTAATAAAACAGCCAGAATCTAACTTCCTGCTTTTCAGCTCTATAACTCTGAGCTAGTCAGCGACTTGAAGGGGGGCCACATGGTACATTTCTGTTCAGTGAGTTTGTAATTGATCCTCAGCATTCAGCTCAGATTCAAAAGCAACAGATATGACCCATGTGGCCCCCCCTCAAGTCTCTGATTGGTTACTGCCTGGTAACCACAGTAACCAGTCAGTGTAAACCAAGAGAGCTGAAAAGCAGGAAGTAGAGTCTTGACTGACATGTTATATATCAAATAACTCCAGCCTTTATACATTACATTTTTGGCTAACTAACTATATTAGAAACATTTTTTATTTTGCACAGCCTATCTATTTACACAGTTTTTATTTTTATACTGAACAATTCCTTTAAACCTAGTCAGAAATAAAAACATTACATTCATCACGCAACAGAAATCTAGTTAAAATGAGTTCATGTATAATTGCAAACTATCTGGGCTTTTTTTCTTGCTGTGAAAAAAATAGTGCTGAATTCGCCATGAGTCATCTCAAAAATAATGTTCTATTCCAGTTTAACTTTTTCAATGGAAACAATTTCTGTGCTGAGCGGGGGCTGCAGGTAACGGCATGTTACTCTTGAATTGTAAAGAGCAAAAAGTGAGTTCCATTTTAATTAAAGATAACATACTGTAAAGTCTCTTTTGTAATATGTAAAAATACAATTTAGTCCAAAAACTGAACCAGAAAAAAAAGTGAAGTGAAGTTGGATGTAAAAGGGTGGGGAAGTTATTCCTTAAATTTATTCCAAAATAATGCTTATTATCTAATAATAATAATCTAATTCTGCATCAAATTCATAATCTAGTTTGGATGAATCCTAGTGCTCTTTTCCGGAGTTGGCCAAATCCATAGTGTTCAGCTGAACACAAACCCAGGTCACAAATTTAAAGGACTAAACATCTGAAGACAATTTCTGTTCACAGATGATCACGTTTGAGCACGCAATTCACCCAAAGGCGGTTCACCTTTAAGTTAACTTTTAGTCTGCTATGTTAATTCTAAGCAACTTTTCAATTGGCCTTCATCTTTTATTTGTTATAGTTTTTCAATTATTTGCCTTCTTCTTCTTCTGACAGCTATTGTTATTGCAACTTTTTATAACTCATCTTTCTATGCAGGCCCTCTCCTATTCTTATTCCAATCTTTTATTCAAATCAGGGCCTGGTTGGTAGGGTATTTTCAACCCTAGCAACCAGATTGGTGGAACTGCAAACTGGAGAGTTGCTGAATAAAAAGCTAAATAACTCAAAAACCACAAATTATAAAAAATGAAAAGCAAGTGCAAATTGTCTACATCATGCCAAAAGTTAATTCAAAGGTGAACAACGCCCTTAAATTAAAAAATGATGGATTTGAAGCATTTCTGCTTTTTACATATATTTACCGAGGTTTCATTAATTCCATTAAAGGAAAACTATACCCCCAAAATGAATACTTAAGCAACAGATAGTTTATATCAAATTGAATGACATATTAGAGAGTCTTACCAAACCGGAATATATATTTACATAAATATTGCCCTTTTACATCTCTTGCCTTGAACCACCATTTCGTGACTCTATCTGTGCTGCTTCAGAGATCACCTGACCAGAAATACTACAACTCTAACTGTAACAGGAAGAAGTGAGGAAGCAAAAGGCAGAACTCTGTCTGTTAATTGGCTCATGTGACCTTACTTGTGGTTTGTATGTGTGCACAGTGAATCGTACGATCTCAGGGGTGGCCCTTATTTTTTAAAATGCCAATTTTCTATTTATGATTACCCAATGGCACATACTACTAAAAAAGTATATTATTATGATAATGGTTCATTTACATGAAGCAGGGTTTTACACATGAGCTGTTTTACTCAGTATCTTTTAATAGAGACCTACATTGTTTGGGGGGTATAGTTTTCCTTTAAGTATATGCTAGCATGATGCCAAGACTTTTACTAAATAACAGCAGAACTTTGGACTGGAAATTTGACAATTGACAATTTTACAAATCTAAAAAAAAAAGCTGTTGATACAATTTTATGCTGCACTTACCTGGTCTAATGTGTACTGAAACTTCAGCTGGTGTGACTTGACTATTGCTGTCCCTGCTACTCAGAGGCTGAGCATGGGCTGTAGGATATTCTATTGAATCTTGTCTGCACCCTTTAGACTTTAAATTAGGAGCTGTGTCACATCTTTCATTTTCTGTGGAATCCGCCAGGAAATCCTGTTTAAAATAATTAATTATTTAATATGCTTATAAAAATAACATAACAACTGTAGCGAGATGTATGTAATATATCAGTGCTGGTCTTGAATATTCCTAAATAACCAAATTCATCATAGTCTCATTAGTACTCTCCTCTTATCACCATATGGCTTGCCTCATTTACACAAACAATCCAATAGTTGCCATTGTTTAGGGAAAATTTCAAAGGAGACTTCTTTGGAGAAGTTGTGTCCTGTGCAGTGTGAACATTTGGGCAGACCTGATAAAGAGGCTACACACGACACAACTCCATTGTGGATTTCATCCACTATCTGGTTGCTAGGGTCCAATTTACCCTAGAAATTAGGCAGTGGTTTGAATGAGAGACTCACTCTTTGTACTCACTCTCTGGCAGGGATTCTCCGAGCCACAATTGAAATGCATCAAAAATGGCTTTTTTTTGCCACTAATTTGTACACTATATTTTACGTTGGAAATTATTTTCCACTTCAATGTGTCCAATAGGCTTCAGTGTTATGCCGGGTCTACAGTGGTGTACAATAAAGGTTTTAAAGGTTTTGCCTTTACCTTTTTTGTTATGCTGGTTACTTTTACACACATTTATAAACATTTCCCTACAAGTTATAACGAGTTCTGGTAATTGTGAATCAATTAAATTCATGAAGGAATATTCAATACACTGAAGAAAAACACACACAAAGAAATAAAAAAAAAAAAAAAACAGTGGTGCAGCTAGGAGCCCACTAAAGTGCTTGCAAATTCTACACCTGCTCAGTATTTGACCATCTACTGTTATGTGATCAAATAAACAGCTGTGGAAGTACAATAAGGGGCCTATGTGTGTTACTTTTGGATCAGACGCTTGCTTTTTTATGTTCTGTTTATGCAGTGTTCTTCTATAAATCCCTATTCAACAATAGGAGACACCTCAGGAACCACCTAAAAACTTTAGTGCCACTAGGGAATACAAACAGCTGCTGTAAAATACCTCTATCAGTTTGATGCAATTTCCCATTAATAGAATGATTATGCAGCATTTTTTTCTCCGTTGTATTACTTTAATCACCACATCTGGTGCAAAAGGGTCTTTATTACTTTTAATGAACTTAACTGGCTAGAATGTATAAAGTCTCTATGTATCCAGTCTGTTGAAAATACATGGATTTCCTTAAATGGAAGGCCTGACAGTAACTGGTTGTGAAAGCCTTAGAGTCAAAAAGGAAAACTATACCCCACAATGTAGGTCTCTATAAAAAAGATAAAACAGCTGATACAGTATGTAAAACCCTGCTTCATGTAAATAAAGCATTTTCATAATATACTTTTTAGTAGTATGTGCGATTGGGTAATCCAAAATAGTAAATTCCCATTTTAAAAAATAAGGGCCGCCCCCTGGGATCCTACGATTCACAGTGCACACAAACAAACCATTCATGTTAGGTCACATGAGCCGCCAATCAACAGACAGAGTTCTGTATTTTGCTTCCACACTTCTTCCTGTTACAGTTAGAGTTGCAGTATTTCTGGTCAGGTGATCTCTGAGGCAGCACAGAGACCATCACAAAATGGTGGGTCAAGGGAAAAGATGTGAAAGGACAATATTTACTTAAATATATATACCCATTTGGAAAGATTCTTTAATACGCCACTTAGTTTGATATAAACTATCTGTTCATGTGTTCATTTTGGGGAGTATAGATTTCCTTTAAAGGTCAAGGAAAGCCAAATTTACCAGTGGCTCCAAATTTGTTAGGCATTCCCCCATGTAAACACCCACAGAGACTCTAACTGCTGACCCTGCACCAGCATTCCTCTTCTAGTTATTTTTCAGATTTTATTATTCTGTGCCTACACTGACCATGTGCTGTGCAGATAGAAGAAAATAGAAGAACAGCACCCTAATGAAAAGTTCCCTGGGTCAAGGAAGAGGAGCAGCAAGGTCAGATGTTAGCAAGCAGAGTAAATGGCGGTGTCTAGCAAATTGGTACCTTGTCTTTTATAGTAAAACTCTACTGTCACAATGTTAGAGAAATATAAAAAGGTTAGAGAAATATAGAATGCTTCATTTATTTAGGGCTATATTTCTAAAAGTGTGAATGTAAAATGAGGGAAATTTTAAAACTAAGGGATGCAAAATTGAGGTTTCGCTGTAATGGATAACATTTGTAGATTTTCGTGACTTCTTCCACTGCCTACGTACGAAACTATACTTTCGACGGAAATCATTTATTCAAACACTGCTTCAGTGCAAAGCGTGAGAAGAAGTCAAAGATATTTTACTGTTGAACGTTAGTCTGCTGAAGTCCACTGAAATAATGGGGTTTTGATGAAAGTGTAATATTTGTATTACTGATTGAATAACTATTTCCTTTCCTCTCCAAATCTGCAAAAAAAAAAGTTAAATACTAGTTTTACCAGATTACTTGGAAATTCAGGGACACATCTAGAGAACACATCTAGAATAGCTGCACTAATTGCAATTTAATTTAAACAGAATCAGTGCATTCCTTCAACCAGGTCCAGACTGAGAATTAAATAGGCCCTGGCATTTCAGGTACACAGAGGCCCAAACAGCCCTCATCAGCCCACTAAATACTGACTTTCTATGGCACCTTATAGCAGTCCCTCTGGCATTTGCCTTAACCCACAGGGCCTGCCTGCAACATGCATTTATTAGAAGTGTCCCTAAATTTTTAAGTGATCTGCAAGCTTACAATAAACCCCCTTTTCAACATAAGCTCAATGGATTTCTTTCACTAAATGGGGGAAAAAAGTCCCATTCCACCTTCCTGGTTTATATGAGCTGCTGAAGGGTTTCACCTTTACGTTAACTTATAGTATGTTATAGAACGGCCAAAATTAAGCAAGTTCCCTGTTTTTTTAATTATTTGCCTTGTTCTTTTGACTCATTCCAGCTTTCAAATGGGGGTCACTGACCCCATCTAAAAAACAAATGCTCTGTAATGCTACAAATTTATTGTTATTGCTACTTTTTATTATTCATCTTTCTATTCAGACCCTCTTCTATTCATATTCCAGTCTATCATTCAAATCAATGCCTGGTTGGTAGGGTATTTTGGACCCTAGCAACCAGGTTGGTGAAACTGCAAACTGGAGAGCTGCCGAATAAAAAGCTAAATAACTCAAAAAGCACAAATAATAAAAAATGAAAACCAATTGCAAATTGTCTCAGAATATCATTCTCTATGCCATGCTAAAAGTTAACTCGAAGGTGGAAAACTCCTTTAAAACAAATCACCAGTCCACTGAGGAGCCTCTGCATTAACAAACCCCCTCCCTGGTGAGCAGGCCCAGGAAGAAAAGGTGTGTGTTTATAGCTAAAAAAAAAAAGCTTGACACTTTATTTATTTTTTTCCATTGCATCTGACCAGCACACTGGATTCATAAAAATTTCCAAAATCCCTTTTGTGACTTAAAATAAACTCTACTTATGTGAAAGTGAACATATACCCAGGCCGAAGCTAAAATAATCCAGGCAGGAAGTGATTACCCAGTGTACTATATTTAGCTCACATAGCCACTGTTAATTACATAACCTGGTAACTAAAATTAAAACTCTGCTAAGGCAGAGTGTCTGAAAAAAAGAGAACTGTTCCAAAACATTAGCTCACTGCTAGTGAATGGCAAGAGATTACAAAGGAATATTAAAATCAGAAGATAGCAGACAAAAAACACCCTTGAGGTTTCATATGACACAAAAAGAACATCACTTTTTCCACAAGACTCAGGAAATGACATGGAAATGAACTCAAGATAAAACGTAACAGTGTCATATTCACTTGCTAAAATAATCTCCTAGTAAGAGAATGCTGAGCAGGATATTCAGTCTGTCCTGTTCCTCGGAGAGTAAACATATTCATTTTGGTACACGCTAAATCCAGGCATGTACAGTCTATTGCCCTGTAACTGCTGTTAAACTCCATCTCTACCAGCATACCCAGCACTCTGCCAAGGATGTAATCCAGCAAAAACTAACCACTTGCCTGGTGTACAATTCCAGGTTGCTCTATGCTAGACAGGCAAGTGAAAGGTTAAATTTCATTGCTGGACTCTGGTCATGCCTCTGATCTACCCATAATATACACCCTCTCCAATTCCAATCTGTTTCTCCAATTTGATTTCCAAGTGATAAGTAATATGTATACTTTATTTTGGATTCGGCTGAACCCCTGAACCATTCGCGAAAAATTTGGCCGAATACCGAACCAAATCCGAATTTGAATATGCAAATTAGGGGTGGGAAGGGGAAAATGTTTTGCTTCCTTGTTTTGTGACAAAACGTCACCTGATTTCCCTCCCACCCCTAATTTGCATATGCATTTGCAAATTAGGATTCGGTTCGGCCGAATCTGAATCCTACTGAAAAAGGACGAATCCTGGATTCGGTGCATCCCTACTTTATGTTTATTAAACTTTAAAGGGGTGGTGTACCTTTAGAACGTTATAGAATGGCTAATTCTAAGCAACTTTTCAAATGGCCTGAATTTTATTTGTGTAGCTTTTGAATTATTTGCCTTCTCGTCTTCTGACTCTTTCAAATGGGGGTGACTGATCCTATCTAAAAACAAATCAAACCAGATTGCTGAAGTTTGCAATTTCAGCAATCTGGTTGCCAGGGTCCAAATTACCCTAGCAACCATGCATTGATTTGAATAAGAGACTGGAATATGAATAGGAGAGGGCCTGAATAGAAAGATGAGTAATACAAAGTAGCAATAAAATACACTTGTAGCCTTACAGAGCATTTGTTTTTAGACGGGGCCAGTGAACCCCATTTGAAGGCTGGAAAGAGTCAGAAGTAGAAGGCAAATAATGCAAGAACTATAAAAAAGAAAAAATGAAGGCTAATTGAAACATTGCTTAGTTATTCTATAACATACTATAAGTTAACTTGAAGGTGAACCACCCCTTTAAAATAAAATATTGGCCAAGAAGAGGGCTGTCCTAAAAATGGAGTTGATTGGCTGGAAATATGTGCAGGTTGTCTCACCCCAAACTAAACAGTGCATAGTAGAAACCCATCACAGTACAGGCACAGGATTTGGAATGTAAAGTGGGGGACATGCCATTTACGAGGGTATACATATATTATGTTTTAACATAAAGGGAAGGGTCCCATAGATGCAGTGGGGTGTTCTTAATTCTATATGACCTGTGTGCACCCCACATCATATTAATCTTTAAAAACTACACAAATGTGAAGAAACAGGTTAGTGTAACCACCCTTGTGTCTGCTCCTCTAGTATTGCTATTAATACACACCTATTTAATTTAGATCAGAATAAAAGGGGTCAGCCTGCTTACACTTCCCCAGTCCCCTCCAGTGGACTCTTAGCTAATTGTTACTCCAGTACTACAATACAGGGTATCAGGTCCGGACTGAGAAATAAAATGGCATTTCAGGTACACAGAGGCCGAAACAGCCCCCCCAGCCCACTAAATACTGACTTTCTATGGCAACTTATAGCAGCCCCTCTGGCATTTGCCAGAAGCCAGAGATTGTCAGTCCGGGCCTGGAGGGTATACATGTCAGTACACCAGATTTAAGCAGGTGTTGGTAAAGAACAACTCCTTTCAAGGTTTTTAAGGCATGCTTAGAGTATGGTTCAGAAACTTATACAGGGCCACAAGACTGAAAATCTGCTCAAAGGGTTCTAAAGAAAATCATCAGACAAAGGGCAACAACATGTCAGAATTACAGCAAACAGCACATGGGAAAATCAAACAAGACGCTCACCTCTTGAGTACACCATCCGCATTCTGGCCCCTGGGCAAGGCATTTCACACACGTCGTTGCACTGGAAGAAGAACACCTGTTTTCCACTGTAAAAAAAATATAAATATAATTTGTGCTGTTTACTCTCACTAGACTGAACACAGCTTTCTTATAGTGTGAGACAAATACAGCATTTACAGGCTCATACAGTAACAAAGGCAAATGTTTGTCCAGTCTGGTATAAGGCCTTTAGTACACAGGATGACTCTCAGCATCAAATTCTCCCCCAAACCACCCACCATCACCACTAACACTATTGTTAAGGGGGCTCATGTGCAAAAACCAGCCCATGTGATTTCACACAATTTCAACTGACAACTGAGGGCAAAATGTGTGATGTTGTGTGGGTTTTTACTAGTTGTAAAGACCTAAAGCTGTAGTGCCCCTATTAATAATTTAGCTCCGTACTTATACATTATTATATACACACCTTTATGGTCTTTACAAGACTCACAGGGTTGTTCTGCATTACACTGAAGAGGTAACAAATAATAAGGGTGTCTAGTGTATATTCCCCCTAGACTATCATCTTTATATAGTCTCCTTTTTTAAAGAACTTGTTTACCTTTAAATTAACTTTTCATATGGTGTAGAGAGCAATAGTTTGAGACTATTTGCAATTGGTTTTTATGTTTGGTTTTTGAGTTATTTAACTTTTTACTTAGCAACTCTCCAGTCTGCAATTTCAACAATCTGGTCGCTAGGGTCCAATTTACCTTAGCAACCACTGATTTAAATAAGAGACTAGAAAATGAATAGTTGAGGGACTGAATAGAAAAATGAGTAATGATATGTATCAATAACAATACATATGTAGCCTTACAGATCATTTGATTTTTAGATGAAAGCAAAAATAAAAAGATGGTAAATAATTCAAAAACTATAAAAATAAAACTAGGCCAGTTGCTTAGAATTAGCCATTCAATTACATACTAAAGGCTAACTTAAAGGTGGACCACTAGTGATGTGCGGGTCAGGGTTTTCCTGACCCGCACCGACCCTAACCCGCCCTGCTGCAGCCCGCGCCCGCGATTCCGGGGTCCTTTTATAGACCCGCACGCCGATGACGTCACAATGACGTCAGAAAAGGGGAGGGGCGAGCAGACGCGAGACTATAAAACCGGAACCCGGAAGTCGGATGCAGGCATTTGAAGGTGGCAGGTGGGGAGAGCAGGAGAAGAGCTCAACCCGCGAGGAGCAGTGCAAGGTCGACCCAAACACGCCCGCGCGGGTATCTGGTCGGCCCGCACATCACTATGGACCACCCCTTTAACACAGGACTAATGTCTGTTGTAATGAGCATTTGAATACTTATAACACCAAGGGCAGGGCCATATTTATATTAAGGCAACTGAGGTGTGCCGAGCCTGTGCCTAGGGCAGCAGGTATTAGGGGGGCGGCCCTCGGGCGCCTGTAAATACTTTTTTTTAAATAAAAAAAAAAAACTGCCCAGCCTCATCCACGAAAAATCCGATTTTATCAGATTATCCAGCGCAGATCACAATGTCATGAAACAACGTCAAGGATATCTACCCTTGACTTCTACATAATCTCAACAGGTTTGAGATGTATTGCGAAGTATTTTTGGATTCGGATTTTTAGCAGCTTTGGGGTATAATAAATCTCGAATCCTTTTTTTTACCTAAAAAACTCGACCAGAAAAAAAATTGAGGTTTAATAATTGGGCCCCAAAAAATACATACAAAGACTTAAGGGGTAAAATGCACCCTATTTTTGTAGTTAGTTTTCATTTTTGAATAGTTATTGAATAACTGAGCTTTTTTTTCAGAAACAGTTTGGAATTTCTGGTAGTTTGAGACCAATTTACTCTAGCATTCAGGTGATTGTTTTGAATGAGAGACTGGGAGGTGAATAAAGCCATACCGACACTTTCCTATAAAAATCATAGGAACGTGTCAGTATCAAGCATGTGCTGCACTCAAAATAGTTCCCCTCAAAGCCGCCCCCAGCCCCTGGAACCTGCATTAACCCGACCCTCCGACACCGCTAAACGATTTTCTGTGCAGTTTCAGTGACGCTGGGCTGGGGGTGGTACAATCCTTCCATAGGCTACAAATGAAAACAGAAGGATCGCTCCGCCCCCAGCCCAGTGTCACTAAAGCAACACAGAAGTTCCGTTAGCAGTGTCACCAGGTTGGAAAGAAATAAGAAACTTTGTGACTTTTGGGCGCATGCGCAGTAGATCCTTAACGGTAAATCCCTCTACTGCGCATGCGACACCAAATGCTGGCGAATACAGGAAGACGAGCGCACGGGCGAACATGGCTCCATGAACTCAACAGGAGAGGAACTGCTCTGAGGGGTCGGTAACAAGTTAGGGGCATTTGCCCGGGGGGTAGGTCGGGGAGGCAACACAGGGGAGGGGGAGGGATTTTAGCGCCGAAGGGGTTGAATTCTCCTTTAAGTATATTATTGGACCTGTACTACATGTGATCAAATGAGCACATGTGAATGTAGCATCATGTAACTCCCTGAAGCCCCACTTCTTCACCGAATGCATCACTTTCTTGGGTACCAGCTGATGTAACAAACCATGGCCTCATATTTCTGTGACCTGGCAGACTTTTCCTGCTTTAGATGACTAACCAGTTTGCTCAGAATAAGTGCATCAATGAGAGATATTTCCACATAAGTGAGTTAACCAGACTTTAATGTTTTTGTAGAACCACAGGCACTGAACATTTGGCAGCTTTTAAGCAAAAGGAAGTTCACATCTCCTGAAATCCATCATCATCTTGGGCATCAATGCCTTCTATATGCCCACAATTAAGACTGTGATCCATGTAAATCAACAAAGCCACTAAAGATTTATACATGGTTTTAATGAAAATTAGTCATTAGAATAAGTTACGTAAAATGTGTTGAAATTGAAACATGAATTGATAGAAAGGAACTTTACCAAACAACTTTTATGAGCTAAGTAGCGTTTTATCAACATACAATATTTATATAATTTGCCTGTCTTGAGCAGGTGTCATTCTTTACTTCTTGCACCTACATTCAACTGACTGTCACCTACTGGTACAGGCATGAGATTCCATTATCCAAAAAGCTCAGAATTACGGTAAGGCCAACTCCCATAGACTCTATTTTAACTAAATAATTCACATTATTAAAAAATAATATTTTTCAACTCTGTCCTTTGATGATCCTGCCATGCTCTGTGTTGCAGACAGCATGGCTCATAGAGTCAGACCATTGCCAGGTAATGAGATAGTATGATGGTGCCGCCTGGTTTTAATTTAAACATACTGCATTATCTCTTCTGTTATAGGCAGCTCATTATAGAAGAGCCCCAGCTGTAACTACACTGCATAGAAATAGGCTGAATAAATACATATAGTTGAATGGCACATAATAGATATCTGTAGCAGTTTGTTCGGGCAGCTGGTAACAGAGACAAAGAATTACTTATGATTCTAAAACATTCCAGCAATAGAAAACTGCTTTGACGCCTAAATGAGGGGAAACTCACTGAGAGCTCCTGAACCTACTGTTCTTGATTATAAGGGATAGGAATACAAACCTAAATTGGAAAATGACCAGTCAGGTATTTGGATAGGAAATATGATGCCAGTGAACAGAAGAAACCTCTGTTTTTAACGGGGCAGAGTCCAAACACAATTAGTGCATAATGGTGAACTTTAGGTTAATGTTTGGGTGTGGAGGAGAGAAATGTGCACCTGAGGAAAGGGTGTTCCCTTTAATTCTTGTGCCTCTTTTTATTTTATTTTAAATAGAAGTATGGATTGGAAGCACTTAAAACTGTGCTCTGGTATGTAAATTGAGCCTTGCCAGCTGCAACTGTACTGAGTAAATCAGTGGGAATATGCAATAATTTAAAAACACATAAACCCAATGAGTGAACAAATGAAAATTATTTTTTATTTGGTAAAAGACTAACCTCAATGCAAGCAGCCCAGCACCCATGATGATCTCCCCAAAATGTATATAGTAGCTTACTACATTTTCCAGGGAGCGTAAGAGAAATATCAAGCCACATGCAATAAGTCGAAGTAATAAGGATAATAACAAGGTATAAATACAAAGCATTTTGGAGGATGCAGCAAGCCTTTGGGTGCATAAGAAAGTACTCTAACTAAAAAGGCCTGGCCGATAGGCTTCTCTGAACTTTACTAGGCTATTCAGGAAAAATTATAGTGATTTTGTCCTGTGACTCCCCACGTAGACAATGGACATTTCTTATATTATGTGAGCACAGGGTTCACCATGCTAACTTTAAAGGTGAGGCTTTGTATAGTGCAAAATGTAAAAAAATAACTACAAAAAAATTCCACCCCCCCATACAACCACAGACATGATGCCACGTCAGGTTTAACCTATAGACGGTGACATTTACCAGTTTTAGCACCAGGTCCTTTCTGCTGACAGCTCAGAAACCACCCTTTCTGAAGTGGGAACTAAATCAATGGAAATATATAAATACTTTTTTTTCTTTAATGTGGCTAAACCAAAGTTTCACCTTTTGATATTATTTCACTCATTCACCCTAAATGTGACTTATCAAAGTACAGTCAGCTCCTTCCAATTTGAATGCACAACTCTTGGTACTCGTTTGTTTAAGTAACATCAGAAAATAATTTATTGTAGTGAACACTAAAGACGTTAGGCTACCCTTGCCCTTTATATAATAAGTATATTCTGTATATATTTTAGTGTTAATAGAATAGTAGTGATTTTGCAACAAGCCCCTTTTAGACCACTCCAGTCCAGTGTCTCCCTTCTTTACCATTCCTCAGAGTTGCCACTGTTTTTGGTAAAAAATACCGCCCTAATAAGACTATTTTTCTTCCCTATTGAAGGGGTATTTTACCTTTAAAGGAACAGTAACATCAAAAAATTTAAGGGATTTAAAGTAATGAAAATATCATGTACTGTTGCACTCACTGGTAAAATGGATCTGTTCATATAAACTAGCTTCATAGCAATGGCAGAAATTGAAAAAAGGCCATATGGTACAGGTTAAATAGTGGATAACAGATAACACCATTATGTTCTACAGAGCTTATCTGTTATCTGGTGTGGGACCTGAGCCTTTTCTCCTTTCAATGGCTGCCCCCATTGCTACACTGCAGCTTATTTATATAAACAATAGTAGTGTTTCTAAAGTAAACACAGCAGTTTTACCAGTGCAGGGCAACATTGCATTATATTTTGTATTACTTAAAAACACCATTTTTTGTTTTTACTGTTCTTTTAAGATATACATACCTTTAGTATTTTATAGAATGGCTTATTATAAGCAACTTTTCAATTGGCTATGAAGATTTTCATTCATCCAGGTCATGGTACAGTATATCTAGTAAAAGTAATTCTAAAACAACTGGACTTGCTGAGTAATCATTGAAGACGTTTCACTATTCGTCCGAGCAGCTTCTTAAGTTCAACTGAAGTTGAACTGAAGAAGCTGCTCGGATGAGTAGTGAAACATCTGTAATGATTACTCAGCAAATCCAGTTGTTTTAGAGTTACTCATACCTGTACTAGATTGGAATAATTTTTTCTTTTCTTTTTTTTAAAATTAATTATTTGGCTTCTTCTTCTGACTCTTCCCAGCTTTACTGACCCCATCTAAAAGCAAATGATCTGTAAGGCTAAAATTGTTATTGCTGCTTTTTATTACTTAATTTTCTGTTCAAGCCATCTTCTATTCATATTCCATTTTGTTCAAATCAATGCATGGTTAGTAGGGTAATTTTAACCCTAGCAACCAGCTAAAATTGCAAACTGGTGAGCTGTTGCATATCATAAATAAAATATAAGCCATACTGTTTCTGGGCTGTACTTTCCTTTGACACTCTTATCAGAACAACCAGGCCCATTGTTTGAATGCTCAAGACCGCCTCTTCTGAGAAACCTGTAGTCTTGCTTGTCTACTCATTTGCAAAACACCAGTGTACAGTGATACTGGGGACATAATTCCTAATATACATGAAAGAACAAAGAAGGTATGTGGGAACTTTAAAGGCCCAAAGTCTAAGTTGCATAGGGCTGCTGCATTGGTGATGATGTCCTCTATTAATGCACACAAAGCAAGTATTGTTGTGTTTCTTTTTAATGTAATTTACTGAGCCTTTACCCCTTTTTCTTGTGCTCTACAAATAAACATATACTTCACACCTCCTAACATTCCACTTAAAAAAAGGGCCACACCTTGAAAAAACATAATGCTAAAAACCCAGAAGGAGACTGATGCTACTTGTGACCCCACAAGTTTTGGCATAGCTCTACACAAACACATTTTCCATACACTTATCTAAAGGGCAGCATTCAGAGAAATTACACACAATTTACAAAAAGAAATGATCACCTAAAGCCACAATAATTAGTTACTATGGCACTTGGTCCGCACTTGTAGCCAAAGCTAAAAACCAGACAAGCTACAGGCACACTGAATTCTACTACATAATTTCTTATAGGGCTGGGTCTGTTTATGAACCTGGAAGTAATTACTGTTTCCTTATAAGTCAGTTAGGCTCAAAGAGCAATGTTTAATATATACAGAGTTTTAAAATGTATGTAAAAAAAAATATAGATAAGTGTGGTACATGCGTTTAACAGATTTGAAACGATCACATACAAAACAGTAAAAAGCGCTGTAGACAGAGAGGGATACTACTGGGAGATGGTGGGTGGCTGATTAGTATCTGTAATAACTTATGTAATTTTGCAGTGTGCAAAGTGCAATTTCAAATGTAACTGATCATTTTGTAACATAATAGAGTTGCATCTGTTGTAATTGCCCCCAATGTTTTCTATGCAAATGGGAAATATTGTTCTGGCGTTTTGACACAAACTGGGTGCAAGCTGAATCTAGCAATTCCTTAATAAAGGTTGTGTCACTCTGTGCCGCTAAATCCTTCCCATCTCCTGTCCCAATTTGAGAGCAGTGTATCTATAGGGGAACTTGGAACTGGAACAATGGATACAAAAATTCAATTAGAAAGGCGACTTTTTAATCTATCAAAAACTTCCATACACTTTTCCTCTTATCCCAGTTGCCTTTCTCACTGCATTTCTGCATCCATCATTGTTCAGTTTCTGCCTCTTCTGTCTGATTAGCTGGGGCTAAATAGCCAAAATGTTGCTGTTTGGAGTAAAGGATTCATAATTTTACCCTGGTTGAATTTGTCAGAATGTGTAATTTAAAAAAAAAACCTGTATATATGGTTTTCTGGGGTCAACTTACTGTTAAAGGCTTTTACCACAAATAAAAAACAGACAGTTGGTTCGTTTTTCGTGTAGCTAAAGTGCCACCCTAAAAAAGTTTGTAAGCATTATTTTCATTTTGGGGTCTCATCATAACAATGATTTTCCTACTAACATTTCTAACATTTTCTAACATTTTGCTGCACAATTGTCTCATCACTCCTTGAATGCAATGGTTTTCAGGAGTTCAAAAGTTGTATGCACCTTAATATGGCTGGTGCTCATCCAAGGCTGAATCAGAGGATGCTTCAAGCACCAGCAAATGGAAGCAAATAGGACCTGTTATACAGATTGCTCGGGACCTGGGGTTTTCCTGATAACTAGTGATGGGCCGAAAAATTTGCAAAACACATTGAAGTCAAGGGGCATCAAAATAATTTTGACGCGAGCGTCAATTTTTATATGTGTGACTATTTTGTCCAAATGCATTAAAGTCAACGGGCTTCTGAGAAACAATTTTATGAGCACAACTATTCTGAGACGCGAAAATTTTTTTTGCGACAAAACGTGGAAATTTATCACGAATGGTGCCTGCCAAATTTATTAGCCCATCACTACTGAAAATGGATATTTCCTTTGTTTGGATCTTCATATCTTAAGTCTACTAGAAAATCATGTAAACATTAAATAAACCCAATAGGCTGGTTGGGATCGAGTACAAGAAGGCCATATTCCCACAGACTCCATTATAAGCAAATAATTCTAACTTTTAAAAATAATTTCCTTTTTCTCTGATCCTAACAAAGCTGCATTACTCCATACTGGAGGCAAAACAATCCTATTTGGTTTATCTGATGTTTAAATGATTTCTAGCAAATCTAAGGTGATCCAAATTATGGAAAGATCCCTTATCCGGATTACCCCAAGTCTCATGCATTCTGGATAACAGATCCTATACCTGTACAAAGGTACTTAAGGTATTAAATGTATTTATTTCTAGACTACATCTGTCAGCAGGGAACACAGAAAAAAACATTGTTTGGCCTTCGGTTGAGGTCAGATTAGGCTCTTTGACTGCATTTGTAGAAATGTAAACGCCTTAAAGGGGACCCGTCACCCAAAAAAATTGTTCCAAATTCTATTTTATCACGTTAGTCAAGCAAAATAAACTTTAATTACGATATATATAAATTATTTGAATCTTGTTTCCTTCGGGCTGGGAATTCATAATTATAGCAAGCAAGAAGGAGACATTTTGTGGACACTGTAATTAAGACAAGCCTTGCATCATCCCAAAATCATGTTTGTGCACCAGAATGGGGGACCAGATGTCCATCCCCATATACAATATGGTGAAGAGAACGGGGGATCAGTGACATCTAGGAAGTGCTGAATGGAAAGTGAACGTAATTGCCAGCCCTGCCTCTATGCCTAAGGCATAGAGGAGGGGCAGACAATATTTGATTGACAGCTGAGATTTGTGAATTAGTTTACAAAACATAAATTGTTTTTAAACAGTACAGGTATGGGCCCTGTTATCCAGAATACTCGGGACATGGGGTTTTCCAGATAAGGGATCTTTCTGCAATTTGGATCTTAATACCTAAAGTCTACTATAAACTCATGTAAACATTAAATAATCCCAATAGGCTGGTTTTACTTCCAATAAGGATTAATTATATTTTAGTTTGGGTCAAGTACAAGATACTGTTTTATTATTACAAAGAAAAAGGAAATCATTTTTAAACATCTGGATTATTTGGATAAAATTTAGTCCATGGAAGATGGGCTTTCTGTAATTCTGAGCTTTCTAGATAACAGGTTTCCGGATAATGGATCCCATACCCGTAAAACAATAAATCCCACCTGCTAAATGCTCCCTATAAGTTACTGGAGGGTTGCAATTTCTGTGGCATTCTTTGCTGTCTGTAACAGCTATTCAGTGTTACAAAATCTACTATTAGATTTAAATAATCTGCCATATAGCATATATTTTTCTTCCATTGAGTTTCTTTAACAACTTGCAAATCTTCTGTGATTTGTTTTTGCAAATGAAATCCATCTTAGCTGACTTCAAGTTACATTACTCTACGTAATATGCAAATGTTTAACTGGTAGAGGGACTTAATGATGCAGAAAGCTATTAGCTCTGAAACATACATCTGCTGTGGTGAGAAGTAAAAAAAAAACCCAGTGAGTAAAAGTAAATTAGCATAAGGGGAATATTATCAAGAAAAACAAGTCATACAGACACATAGCCCGGTTGCCTTATTATACCATATCTAGGCCTGCTGGGACTATGGATATGCCCTGAGTGTCAGCCAGCAAAGTTGGAAGCAGAAGATAATTTGGGCCAATTCTTAAAGGGGTGGTTCACCTTTAAATTAGCTTTCAGTATGTTAGTAATGGCTAATACTAAGCAACTGTTCAACTGGCCTTCATTATTTTCTTTTTTATAGTTTTTGAATTATTTGCCTTCTTTGTCTGACTCTTTCCAGCTTTCTGATGTTCATTGTTACTACTGGCCTAGGACATGCATTCTAGTCCTAAACATTACATATTGATAATGTGTTGATAATAGATTGATAATGTCCTAAATATATTGATAATGGGTTGAGTTCAAGTTTCCCTTGTTTGTTATAGTTTCTACAGGAGCAGTGGCCAGCTCCATGTTGTAGCTTCCACCCTTTCCAACTATAGTCAGGTGATCCCAGTGGTGGCTAATAAAAGGGCAACCATATTTTGGAGTTTTAACCTTGAAAGAAGTAAGTAAGATGCATGTAAAACTTAGTCCCTTTGTAAAATGTAAAATTAAGCAATTGAATTCTTAATGAATCAGATGAAAGTTTAGTGTAGGACTGGCCACACAGAGGATGACTTTGACGTAGTTGGCCAGCTTAAATATATTGCAATATATGGACAAACAATCCCTGTTTTGTTTAAATGGTAAGGGATTTTTTTAGTAGCTTAAGGCACAAAATGTCTCAATGTCCTAAATATATTGATAATGGGTTGAGTGCAGAGGACTCTTGTATTTGTCTATATGTATTTTCTGGTCACAGCCTCATTGCACCCCCACTTAATTGTTTTAAAAATTAGTGGTGAGCACAACATTCCATATATATATATATATATATATATATATATATATATATATATATATATATATCCCTCTGTAACCTCTATTAAAGTCAATTAATGATGCTTTAATAAAGATATCACATTATTAGTACTGTACTGAACTTGAACCATGAAGCAAGCAGTTGTTACTGTACATATATTTTTGGGAATGAGGTGGGTGTCTATATTCTGGGAGTGCTACACCCTGTATAGTGATATCTGGCAGGGGCCCTTTTGCTGTGGTTAGAACATAATATGTTCTCTGTATACTGATGATGGGTGTGTACATCTTTTTAAGTCAGAGTAATGTTTAAAGTATGCTTCTTCTATATGACAGGGGATGTTGTGACATTCGGCTATTTCAGGAAAACTTTCCATAAATTAATAAAATGTTAAAACCTTGAATAGAGCACATGTTCTTCCAGCTGGATTGGACAAGGTGTCTACAAGCCTTGGCATCATTATAACAAATATTTTACAACCTGTGAGTGATTGATACATATTGCTCTCTGAAATATAAGATGGCAACTTCTTTTACTAGACAACTTTGCACAGAATAGAACTCAAATACTGTAACCTGAATAAAATTCAAATGAAACTTTTTTACTCCAATGTTTTGGAACTTCTTATAGTCCCATTGGAAAGGGCAAGTATGCCAGGCTCAGTTACATGGACATCTGTGAAAAATATTTCCAAAACTGACTACATGCTATTGCACAATTCATACAATTTAACCAATCAGGCAGTGGAGACAAGAATTGAGCACAATTTAGCCACATTATCACAGGCATCCAAAATCCATCGATCCAATTATTGCAAAATAGGCCTTGGCATTTCAAGTACAGGTATGTGACCTGGGGTTTTCCAAATAATGGATCTTTCCATAATACTAAAAAAATATTTAAACATTAAATAAACTCAATAGGCTGTTTTTGCTTCCAGTAAGGATTAATTATATCTTAGCTTGGATCAAGTACAAGGTATTGTGCTATTATTGGAGAGAAAAAGAAAATAATTTTAAAAAATTTGGATTATTTGTATTAAATGGAGTCTATGGGAGATGGCCTTCCTGTAACTCTGAGCTTTCTGGATAACGTTTCCAGATAATGGATCCCATAACTGTACACTAAAGCCTACCACATGCCCAATAGTGACTGTCTATAGCATCTTAGAGCAATAGAGCAATTGAAGGATTGTCAGGTCAGCTCTGGTTGCATCTGGCAGAAAACATGCTTTCAACTCCATTCTGCCAATTCATTAGCGTAAAGGTGGCCATAGGCGCACGGATAATATTGTACAAAACAAATTTTCATATATTATTTGGTACGTGTATGGCAGGAGATGAACCAACTGATATCAGCAGAAGACTTGGATATCGGTCGGCTCGTCGATAGGCCCAGGCGGAAAATTTGGATCGGGGGCGTCTGAAGGCACCTGAACATCGGCCACTGTTAGTGCTGAATCTCCAGATACAGGTTGAATTCTATTGTTCCTACCTGTATATCTGACGATTCAGCTTGTGTGTATTGAAACAAACAATTTTCTTGGAAAAATCTTTTCCAGAAAAGATCGTAATTGTTAAGTCTATGGCCACCTTAAAGGAACAATAACACCAAAAAATGTAAGTGTTTTAAAGTAATGAAAATATAATGTAGTGTTGCCCTGCACTGGTAAAACTGATCTGTTTGCTTCAGAAACACTACAATAGTTCATATAAACAAGCTGCTGTGTAGCAATGGCGGAAATTGAAAAACGGCTAAATGGCACAGGTTAATGAATGGATAACAGATAACACCATTAGACAGACAGAGCTTATCTGCTATCTGCTGTGTAACTTGAGCTTTTTCTCCTTTGAATGGCTGCCCCCATTGCTACACAGCAGCTTATTTATATAAACAATAGTAGTGTTTCTGAAGCAAACACAACAGTTTTACCAGTGCAGGGCAACACTGCATTATATTTTCATTACTTTTATTTTTTGACGTTACTGTTCCTTTAAGGTACAGACTTGGCCAACAACAGTGAAGTAGGGTAGTCATAGTTGCTGCAAACTAATAAACTCTGTAGTCTGAGTTAGGATTTTACCAATGCTAATTTAGGGTAGCCAAACAAAATTTCCCTTCTTTTTAAAATATATTTTTCCTAATTGTTTACCTGAGAGTAGGGGACTGGCAAAACTTTCCCCATGTAGCACTTACATCACACCTGTTATCTTACATCCAATGTTCTACTTTCACTTCTACCTGAGATATACTGTACAAGGGATATTCTGCTCTAAAAGGGGATTTCACAAAATAAACTGGCAACATTATACACTGTACACTACAGAATAGGTTTTATCTCTAGTTCCCTTTTGAATTTCAAAATGTTGTCTTGTTCTCCTCAAGCTCACAATGAAGCTACAGACACAATAAAACACTGCAGCCAAAGTTCCAAGAACATTTAGGGCAGCAAACAAGTGTTCACCATATCATTTCACTTTAATCATGCTTTGAAGGGGAAGTCCTCCTAATTTGTTCCATAATAAAGGAAAATGTAATTCTAAGTAACTTTCAATACACATTAAATATTTTCAACAGTTTTACTGCAAACATAGTTGTTACTGAAAGCAGCATTTGTCTGTCCCCTTCTGTTCTCTGCAAGACAAATAAAATCAATAAAATTATAATTGTTTGTTTAAATTGAAGTTATATGGAAAACAGCAATACTATATTTCAGAGGCTTAACAAGTGCATCTGTATTGAATATGGCATTTAGTCACAACAGAGAGCTATACCATGTACCAGAAACAGAACTTTAACGCTGTTTTCTGTACATAGAGTATATTTATATATTTTAGATTTGATTGAGGCATTCTGCTAATCATGCCAGAAGCACTCTTTTGAACAACAAATATGAATGCATGGGATTTGGGTGCACAGAGGGTTATGCTAATGTGAGATGTCTTTCTAAATAGGCAAAATGCCATTCTGCAAGAACCAACAGGGCAAGGACCTAGGCATGTACATACAGTAACTGAGCTGGGAATTATAGGTGCTCCTTAATATACAGAAATGCCATGCCAGAAAAAAATTCTTCATTATTTTGGCTAACAATCCCTTTAGAATCTCTACATAAAAAATAACTTCTGTTCATTCTTAGAAAGAAGAGCCTGATATTTTAGAACATGACTGCCTTTTCACTGTGTAAGAATGGCTGGCTCTGAGCTTAGCCACAAAGCTATCCGACATAAATACAGTATATGATCTCAGCCTCACTGTACTCAGAATAAGTAACACATGTGTAGAGCTTCATGAGTGTTCCCGTGGAACAGAAATGCAGATGGAGAGGTTGGAAAATCTGGAACTGGTAAACTGAGACAGAACAGGGGAAAAACACTCACATTTTAGGATTTTACCAAATTAGATTTAAATCACTTTTACTATGCACATTGAGATGACAGATCAAGACCAATCCATCTGCATGCAGTGCTGCTAAGTGCCATGTACAAATGACAATTATCCTGTGGCCAGGTGCATGAGCTGCTTGGACAGTACACGTGGAACTCTGTGCACCAGAACTGATGTCTTCCAGAAGCAGCACATTTTCCAACCCCTGCAGGTGTCCAGGACAGAGATATGGAGTACATTCCAATGTGCAATGCAGTCTTAAAGTGGCCATACACGGGCCGATAAAAGCTGCCGACGGACCGTATCGGCAGCTTATTGGTCGGTGCATGGGGCCCCCCGACGGGATTCACTGATCGAGATCTGGCCGAAAGTTATCAGTTATCTTCTCACTATCATAATGAACATAGCATATCACAAACAATTAACTCCCACTCATATAGACAATTGCCAAGGTGCAGATCAGGTAGTCCATTTCAGGTATCTGAGGCTGAAACAAACCTGTAGCTCAGGAGTCCCCAACCTTTCATATCTATGAGCCACATTTAAATGTAAAAGAATCTGGAGAGCAACATAAGCATGCAAAAAGTTCCTGAGGGTGCCAAATATGGGCTGTGATTAACTAGTAGTAGCCCCTATGCGGACTGGCAGCCTATAGGAGGCTCTGTTTGGCAGTACACATGGTTTTTATGCAAATAAAGTTTGCCTTCAAGCCTGGAATTCAAAAACAAACACCTGCTTTGAGGCCACTGGGAACAACAGCCAAGGGGTTAGTGAGCAACATGAGCCACTGGTTGGGGATCACTGATGTAGTTCAACACACTACTAACATTTTTGAAGGGGAACTGTTGCTATTAAAAACCATTAGTTAAACTGTAGCACAGGGATCCCCAAACTATTTTTTTAACTGAGCTACATTTATATGTAAAAAGAGTTGGGCTGCAATACAGGCATGAGAAAAACTCATAAGGAGTGCCAAATAAGGACTATTTGACAGCACCATGTGGACTGGCAGCCTGCAGGGGATTATGTTTAGTAGTGCATATGGTCTTTAAGACTCAAAAATATGCCTCCAAACCTGGAATTAGAAAGTGAGTACATTTTTGCTTTCGGCCCCTGGGAGCAGCATTTAATGGGTCAGCAAGCAACCAGGGCCGGATTTACATGGCAGGTGACCCTAGGCCCACTGCTGTTCGTCGCCCCTGTCCCCCTCATCATCTGGACTGGAGCAATGGGGATTGGCGCACGGGAAATGTAAAAAATGATTGTATATCCAGCGCATCCCCTGTGTTTTCGAACCAATGTGGGTGTGGTTGGGCAGCATGCTGCCCCCTTAAAGTCCTGCCGCCCTAGGTCCGGGCCTAGGTGGCCTTTCCACAAATCCGGGCCTGCAAGCAACATGTTGCTCGCAAGCCACTGGTTGGGGATCACTGCTGTATTGGATGTTTAAGAAATCTATTTCCCAAGCAGCTTATATTCAGTCCCCTCAGAATGAGTCAGCAGTTAATTGTCCCATGTATGGGGCCCACTGATGGGCCTGCCACAGGCCCAGACTGGTAATCTGTGGGTTCTGGCAAATGTCAGAGTGGCTGCTGTAAGGTCACTATGTAGTGGGCTGGTGGAGGACTATTTGGGCCTCTGTGTACTTGGAATGCCAGGGCCTATTTTGACTCCCAGTCCAGACCTGGCATGCCAGACCAATATCTGGCTGAAAACCTGGCAGATATCAATTGCACATGTTTGAAAATCCCATACAACAAGAAGTGCATTGGCACATTGAGGTGATGCTTGCTCATAGGGTCTCCATAGGTCCTATTCTATGATCTGACCCTAGAGTCCATGTAATTGGATCACCTCGATTGGGTCCAGCATGGGTGGTCGATTTGGTCCCAAATCCACTTGTTTGCCAACCTCACCAAACGAGCAGATCTAGTTGTGTATGGACACAGCTTAACTAGATGATTCCTATAACGATTTCACTTGCAACTCAAGTAAACTCATTTGCAATTAACAAACAGCTGTTTGCAGAGACAAAAATCTGAGGCAGAGGATACACACTAATATTAATTTCTCAAAAACTGTTTGAAAAATGGGGATAAGCTATTAAGCATCTATTAAAGATCTGCATGTCTGCACCCATAATTCCTTATGTGAGCGTTAAAAACTCTCATTGTAGGTTTTATGTGCTATGTTTGTAGCATGAGGCATGTAAATACATACAAATACCAATCGATACACAAGGTAAAGAGGGCCCTGTTCATTTCAGCTCAATAGCCCTTGAAATGTTCATATACTTCCACATAACTGCTGCAATTAAATTGTGACTTTTAACTAAAGTACTTACAGAGAAATGCCTTATGCATGTTTCAGATTCTGAACATATTTGAAATACTGAGTTCATCTTGGGTTTATTATATGCGAACATTATGCAGAACTCTTATGGACCTACTGATGGAAGCAATGCTGATTACTGGCTTCCAAGTTAATGAAGTCATACAAGAATGATTCAGTCCAGTGATATCTAACCAGCAGGCACTTCCCTGGTTGATGAAAACTTCAACTATTTTTTCTTTTCTTTTCAGTTACTGTCCTTTTTTAAATTATTACACACAAAGATGGAGTGCTCTACCTCAGGCAATGTATCCTTTCGGATCAGGTGCTTCTATCAGTATTTGATCCAACCTGCCACGGTCAGAAAATCAATTGTAGAGATACAATATACTGGAGCACACTGCAATTTGTATAAAATTCAAAAGTGTACTTTATTGGCTCAAATATGAGCAGACATGTGGCAACGTTTCGGGCCTCGCAGGACCCTTTGTCAGGTTATGAAAGTTTGAACACATTTCTGTGGTTTTTATGTGTTATTACAGTTTTGCTAATGAAGGTGAATTGCCCTTTAAGCTGCAAGTCAAAGTTTCCCCAATTTGGGACTGCGGGTTGAGCTGTCAAAATCGAGATTGTCCCATGAAAAACGGAACATTTGGGAGGTATACTTACAAGACTAAATACCCCAATTAAACACTGCTTCAATGAATAGGGCTTTCTTGCTAGTTGTTTTGACTATGACATTTTATTTCTGAAATCAAAGTCAATTTCTACTTCCTGTTCATACAAGCACAGTCAAAACAAATCAGCTGTCCACTAAGAAACTTTCGGTATAATGAGTTTAAGCTTAGAAGTTTGATTAAAAAAATAGGCCTTCTACGTGGACTGGCAATTTGTTTTGAGCCCACTGGGGCTGTAACCAAACCCCTCATTGTGATATCAAGGACCCTAGCTCCCGACCAAGGCCCCCTCAGCCGCATCTCGTTTTACCACGTTCCTCAACTGACTCGTACCTTGGATCAGCAGTGCCATGGGGAGCGGACCTGGGTCCGTGGGGCCAGGATTTGTACTTGTGCTGCCTGAAGGCCGATGTCCTCTGTCATCCCCTCCTCTAGGATTGTGTGCACATCCTTTTTCCTACCGCTGGAGCACTAGTGATCCAGATGAGAGCAGATTTCACAAGCAGACTTCACATGCAGCTGGGTGGCATATCGCCCCCAGGCTCTTTCCTGGTAGGGTTGCCACCTTTTCTGGAAAAAAATACCAGCCTTCCTATATATTTATCTTTTTTCCCTATTAATAACATTGGCATCAGCCATCATTTTTACAGGCCAGGCCAGTAAAATACTGGCCAGGAGGCAACCCTATTTCCTGGTGTCCCAGTTGGGCCAGTCCAACCCTAAGCGTAACCCATACAATAACAAAACCCCCTACCTGTATAATTAGATCACAGCCAGCATACTCATTAAAGCTACAGCACTGATTACAAATTCAGCCCCTAACCCAGTGGTGCCCAAACTTTTTGCAACAAAGGCCAGATTTGGTGAGGTGAAAATGTGTGAGGGCCGACCATTCAGCCCGACATTCTTTGAACCATTAACACTAAATTACAGGAATTGAGTAACCGTAGCAGTAATATTTGGGCACATTAGTGAAATGATCTGCCACTTGGTCTATACTGCTGCCTGTGTGCTGAAGGTGTTAGTAATAGAAACGTACTGGAACGTAGTGAAGTATGTAAAAACAGTGCGTCTCTGTGTGCCAGTATGTGTCTATTGGTAACACCTTCAGCACACAGGCAGCAGTATAGACCAAGTGGCAGATCATTTCCCTAATGTGCCTTAATATTACTTCTATGGGATTCCTTATCGCACTGTGCTGGGGGGCCTCATTATTATTAATTTCATGATGGAGGCTGAGGGCCGGTGCAAATTTGAAAACGGGCCGCAATTGGCCCCCAGGCCGCACTTTGGACATGCCTGCCCTAACCCATGACTTGTTGTAGTGTTGCTGAACCTGGGACCTTCAGAAGCTGTAACATCTGGGAACGCCAGTCTGGTTTATTTTGGGCATCACATAAACTGTAGAAATTCTATTCAAATACATAGACATTTAGCCAGCTTTACTATCTAGTTGATCTTTACCATAATCACATTCCATGAATAAGTGCACATATACAACAATTAATATAATTAATGCAGCAGGCATATTTTAGAGATAATATATACTTTGAACTAGGGGTCCGGGACAGATGGCCTCTCTGGTTACATTCTAAAGTTTTAAGATTATAGTCTCACTGGACAACAATAACATCATCAATTGCCCCAGCAGACTCTGCAGAGGCAGTGATTCTGAAATTAGGGACAAAATCTGCATTTTGCATTTATCCTTTACCCTTTTATGCAGGGTATTATAATGACTGCAGTAATCTCTAAGCAGTCTATTCAGTACGATGAGATTAGATCTTACTAGATAAACAGAGCTAAAGATGTTGGGTAATGTAACAGCCACATTGTGACTTCACCTTCCCGCAGCAGGAAGTCATAGAGTAAATACTGAGGGATTATCGTTTTTTTGAACTGCAAAGATTCATGGAGAGAAAAGAGGAAGCGCAGGCTCACATCTACAGCACTCCAGTTGTTAATAGGGTAGTTGATCTTGACGTTAGCTTAAACTATATCCTAGACAGACATAAACTGAATAACTTTACTTTAAGAAGTTAGTTGGATTCCGTTTGCAAACTCCGGTACAATATAGAAACAAATATTTAAAAAATCTATGAAAAACATGAAAATAAAATGTGAAAATAGATGAAAAACACCAACATACTGCAAGTTATGCTATTCAACTACTTTCTGCATAAATATAAGAGTTAATGTAAACTTGAACTTTCACTGCAGGGGCTATGCTGGCACCCCCATCACCACCATATTCACTGAGCTACCATTCCTGTCAGGGAAAGCATCCCTAGGCTAAACCAAAGCTTTCTTTTGTTGCAGTTTCTAATGTGCAGCTTATACCTGGTCACACTGATGGGTCTACAACACCCAAGGAGTGTAAATGTTCCACTGCCTGCAGAAATGTGCTCCTGATATCCTTTGTTCAAAAGTTGCAGTGAGCAGCAGAGTAAGCTCTGTACATCTCTGTATACTACAGGCCAGACAAACAGACAGTTTTAGGGGTGTACGTATAGATTGAATTCCCCTGAAAAACCCTGTGCGGTCTGTACAACCGGGCACCTACCCTGGATTTCTCTTTAATGAATTTTATTTTGAAACTGTGGATTCTTGCCCATGAATCACTGAGTGCATGGTTAGCTTGTTTTTATTGCATCATATCCCCACTTGGATAAAACAATACAGCGGGAATGGGATGTGCTATTTAAACACAGTGCTTTAGGTTTATACATAGTAGGTGCTGCGCTGATTCCAGCAAGCTTGACACATGTATTATTTTGGCCAATTTAACATCAAATCAAAAGCTAATACTAGCAGACGCTCTCTCTCTCTCTCTCTCTCTCTCTCTCTATATATATATAAAGGGTAGCGGTTGTATTACAGGAACCCTATGTTAGGGCACCCTGGGAAAGGGAGTACATAAATAAGTGGTAACAACAGCCGTAGGCTCTCTATGAGATACCTGTAGATGCAGTACACTGTACAACAACAGCTGAAGGCTGGGATCCTTGATCATAAGAGTGCAAATATCAGACAACTACAACTGTTAGTGTCTAATAAGTGTATGTTGTAGTTTGGGATGCACCGAATCCAGGATTCGGCCTTTTTCAGGAGGATTCGGCCAAATCCTAGTGCCTGAACCAAATCCTAATTTGCACATGTAAATTAGGGGCGGGTAGGGAAATCGCTTGACTTTTCGGCACAAAAGGAGAAATTTTTTCCACTTTTTCCTGCCCGTAATTTGCATATGCAAATTATTATTCGGTTCGGTATTTGGCCGAATCTTTCAACAAGGCTTCGGCCAAATCCCAAATAGTGAATTCGGTGCATCCCTAGTTGTGGTCTGACCTATTTTAACCAAAAACAGAGCAATCTGAAAAAGTAACAAGCATGCCACAGTACAACGGACAGAGAAAAGTTGCCATTGATTCTAACCCACTAAACTTGATTTGATTTTTAGAGTGTGATGAAACGATCCATGCGAGACATTCATGCAGCTGATCACAGACTCCATCCACATACATATGGATGAAGGTCTGCAGTGTGAATAATGCCTTACTGGAATATGATTGGAATAGTGCATTTTCCTACTGCCCATTAGCATTTTACCCATGATGACTAGTGGCATATGCATACAGATACAGATGAACCTGGCCAATGGAGGTAAGTGCAGGGGACTGGCTGGCAGTTGGCACCTGTTAGAGATGACAGTCACTCACCTGACTGGCAGAATCCCAGTAGGAGGAAGAGGAGCCAGAGGGCCCGCAGAATGCTGGCAGGATATCGAGGGGAAGCAGCAGAATGGGGAGCCGCTGCTGGGCTCATTATAGTCCGGGTTAAGCAGGGTTTTGGGGTGCAAAGCAGAATGTGTCCAATGGGAATGGAATCCCTGGCAGTTGCTGTCTCCAGAGTGAAGGTTTTCTCGGGACGATCCCACTTGCATAGCGGCACCGATTGTAGAACGGGGAACCCGACCCGAGCCCCTACCCACATCTGCCTCTCACCAAGCGCTCCATGTGCAGTAGGTACCGAAGTGCTGCCAAAGGAACGTGCCCAAGCCTGCGTCCATTCCCCGCCGACGATGCACGGATTCCCTAGTGCCGAGGTGGTCGGTGAGGCCGGAGCAGAATAATAATAATAATAATAAAGTCCTGTCCCGCGGATGTGACTCCCGACTGCAACTGGCGGAGCACACAGGTGGGCTTATAAGCGAGTGAGTGAGCTGAATGGCGAAGCCTCTGCGCATGCTCAGTGCAATCAAAGCACACTTAAAAAGAAAGCGCAGCGCTCAGTTGCCACATTTTGCCGGTGAGGTGACGAGTGGTACCGACCTGGGAGCCCGACTGATAACAAAGAAACCTTTCTCCCGCACTGGCCGCTTCCCTCTATATCCCGGCAGGGGGAGGGGGAGGTGATGCACTGACTCGGTCCTGTGGCGGCTGCACACAAGTTCAAGCTCACGGTCCCGCTCAGCGCACAATGGCTGGTGTTCGTGACCCGCTCCGGGTTCGGGCGTTGCTAGGAGACCCGGACCCCACACTCTATAAATCCGTACGGATTTCTGTGTGAGCGTAGGCGGGACATTAGTGGAGCATGATGTCACTGGAGCAGTCTCCCACTCTTCTTTGTTTCCCTCTGGCTCGCTCTCACAGGCTCCCTTGTTCTGAGGAAACCCCTTCATTGCCACAGGGGGACTCGGGGCCAAACCAGCCGGGAACAAACATAATACTCCTTTCCCCGAAGCCCTCCAGTCCTTTCACTTTCCCTGGCCCAAACTATACAGTGAGGAATAAGGGAAAGGTGCAGGAGGGATGATGGGTTTGCCCAATAAATATGCAGGGCCCGTGGCCTCCTTTACTAACATAGGTACTGCAAATTGCCAAAAACAAGTACAAGCCACCTGATCTGGTGAAGCCAAATGCTCACTGCTTGTATTGGATCCAGCCAACCCAGGCTGAGGCAATTTATATATAAAGTGAATAAAGTACCCCCTCTTGTAAAATATAAGGCTATTATAAGTTACTGAGGAGTTTCATGACGAGATATTCATGGCTTTTGTTTATTATATAAATATCACTGTGGCACAAACACACACACACACACATTATCATTATGATCATAAAAACACTGTTCTAATAATAATTATAGAATATACCAGGGTTGTCTAATTTTCCAAACCAGCCAAAGGCAACTACAAAACCAGTGTCGGACAGGCCCTCCTTCAAAATATTTGGCATATTTCATGGCCGTTACCTATTTCTATGAGAACAAAGAGGTGGAATAGATGGAATAATAGATTATAGCATGTAAAGAAAAGAGACTAGCAGAATAGAGAGAGGAATTATAATAGTACTGAGACTGGGCCCCTGATCTTAGACCTTTTGGTGGGCCCCTGGTCTAAGGTTTTTGGTAGGGCCCCTGGTGTCCCAGTCCGACACTGAAACCAGCCCAAAACTAGCCAAGAGTACAAAGAATTTCAATAAATATTGGTAAAACAGCTCAACCGCTAGACATTTTGATGGCCAGCAGATTTTTGCCCCAAAATTGTCTGAAATTAAGGAAAGTCACCGAAAATGTGAGAATGGGACAGGAGAATGGGGTACAGAGCCCAAAATCTAGTAACTCCTGACTTCAGTCCCATTGCATGCTGGGTATTGTAGTCTCTCCGATGAAGTATATCTATACGAAACGCATCAGACCATAAACTGATGTAATTCTTTTTTAACCAATGTTTAAATAAAGGTAATTTTTTACTGAAAAGTTGAAGCGACCAATCTGTGACCCTAGAAGTGCGCTCCCATACTTTGAGATTCTACACGGGTATTGTAGTCTTACATTAAAATTGGCAGTTGGCAAATTGTTAAAAAAAACTACATTACCCAACATGCATTGGGATACGCAGGCTTGGCACATTAGGGCAAGAAAAAACTTTGGCCAAAGTACAAACCAGTCAAAGGCCCAAAAAAGTAGCCCAACTTTCAAAAATGC
Organism: Xenopus petersii; assembly: GCA_038501925.1. Classification (NCBI taxonomy): domain Eukaryota; kingdom Metazoa; phylum Chordata; class Amphibia; order Anura; family Pipidae; genus Xenopus; species Xenopus petersii. The sequence goes on from CM076682.1 coordinate 127,855,716, forward strand.
CTTTAAATTAGTAGCCCAATTTAGCTGGAAAACCACCATCCTGGCAACTGTGAAATATACCAGTGTGCTAGCTCTATTTAGATTGACAGTCCTGTTTGAAAAGCAGCGATCATACTAAGGAGCAGCATAGGTTGCTTAAACTTTAAATTAACTTTTAGTATGATGTAGAGAGGGATATTCTGAGACAACTTGCAACTGGTATTTAGCTTTATTATTTAGCATTTTATTCAGTAGCTCTCCAGTTTGTATTTTTAACAATCTGATGGCTAGGGTGCAAATTACCTTAGCAACTGTGCATTGATTTGAATAAGAGATTGGAATATGAATAGGAGAGGCCTGAACAGAAAGATGAGTAGTGATTTGCAGCCGTACAGAGCATTTGTTTTTTGATGGGGTCAGTGACCCCCATTTAAAAGCTGGATACTGTCAGAAGAAGAAGCAAATCATTAAAAAAACTATAAAAAAATAAATAATGAAGACCAATTGAAAAGTTGTTTACAATTGGTCATTCTATTACACACGAAAAGTTAACTTAAAGATGAACCATCCTTTTAAATTGCTTGCTACAGATCAAATACCTAACTGTCATCTTACATGGATTCTATGCCTTCCTCTTTGATCTACGCTGTGCCATATCTTCGTTTTCTGGCAGCACAAAGTAAAATCATAGAGGACTTAATTTTTATTTATATAATTATAGGTATAGGATCTATTATTAAGAATTCTTGGGGCCTGGGGTTTTCCAAATAAGGTTGCCCCCGTCCTGTATTTTGCCAGCCAAGTTGGTAAAATGCCAGCATATGCAGGCCCGGATTTGTGGTGAGGTCACAAAGACGCAGGCCTAGGGTGGCAAGATTTCAGGGGCGACATGCTGCCCAGCCGCATCCCAACGATCACTGGGGACGTGCAGCTCGTGTTCGTGGGGGCGGGTCCACATGAAGTGGGCGGGCTTTAGGACCAGCTGCACCCACTCCCCCTCTAGCCTGCCCAACCTATTAAGTTTTCTTCAGCGTAGCTGCTGGGGTAGGTGTTGCTGGGGGTGGGGACCTGAATTTGAAGCTGTGGTGGGCCCTGGACCCCCAGACTTAAAGTTATGAAATTATATCACCACCTTGATTAATATCTGTAGTGTACAAAGCACAGTCAATTCTATATATATATATATGATTGATAATAATGATCCTGTGTTTGTCATACCTTTCACCTATGAATAGGATATGTTGGCACATCCAGTATATTGATTGCAAAGCAGCTTCACCATTAAAAACACATGCTTCAATTTATGCTGAATTGACAATACAAAAATCACAGTTTGTTCATATTCTTGCACATTCTTGCATGCTCAAGTTACCCCTGTCTGCCATAGGCAATGCATTTACCATTCAAATAAATGTGAAGCAGCTGCAGACGAGTAAGGACATTTTGACAGCCTTTTTCTCCCTGAGAGGACTGGGACAGACAAAACACATCTTGGATAATTTACTCACACTTCAACACACCATTCACATCAGCTGCTGCTGGTGCAACCTTGTTCACAGCTGTTAAAAACTTGCAGAGTACAATTCTTCAAAAATGAAAATGGCACGTGGGCATAATTTATTCAGCAAAGGGAGGTAACAAATTTAATAGCATACCTACAGTATTCACATATTATGGCAGGTTAATCCTCTAGCCAATTAAAAGTGCCAGCTGTCATGCTGTGTATCTATATTTATAATATTAAAAAGTCTTAAGTGTGCTTCATTTGGCAATAAATGGTCTAAACCTACAGACTATGTAAGTCCAGAAGGATCCATCACCTGTAAAATAGGATAAAACCACTCCTACATCTGAATACATTTCTCTTTTGTGACTGCTTTACATTGCAAAATACCTAGTCCTGTATCTTAATGCATTGTTAAAACATTAATACCAGTCCAGGCTGCTTTCTCTAGAATTAGGTCTAGAATCTTTCCCTTGGCAATGTGGGTTCCAGCTCGCCTTGTCTTAGAAACGTCCCCCCAAGTAATAGTACTAATATCTCCAGCAGATATCTTCTGCCCATTGGTAGGGCTGGCTTTGACCTGACTAGTCATGGGTCAGACTTACAGGTGGGTATTACACGGAATGCATGTGAAAGCATTGTTAACCTTGTATTGTCATGTGGTCTAAAGAAACTTTCTTAAGGGTTTGAATTTGGATAAGGAAGGGACATGGAGTTGGCAGAACTGTATCTTGCCAGAAAATCTCAAATTCAGCCAACTCCAAGATTCAGTGAATCTTAATTGTAAGCCAGCACTAGGCAGGCAGGAAAGGAGGTAACTGTAGGTGCTGGGCTATGCCATCTATAACTAAAAAAACTCCTAACCCAGGCCTGTAGCTATTAAGTGGTTGTTCACCTTTGAGTTAACTCTTAGTATGTAGAGAGTGATATTCTGAGACAATTTGATATTCATTTATTAGTATTTGTGGGTTTTTTGTTATTTAGCTTTTTATTCTGCAGCTCTACAGTTTGGTTGGTTGCTATGGTCCAAATCACCCTAGTAACCATGCACTGATTTGAATGAGAGACTGGAATATGAATAGAAGAGGGCCTGAATAAAAAGATGAGAAATAAAAAGTAGCAAAAACAAATTTGTAGCCTTACGAGCATTTGTTTTTTAGATGATGTTAGTGACCCCCACTTGAAAGCTGGAATGAGTCGGAGGGCGGCAAATAATTCAAAAAGAATAAACAAGAAAAAAACAAAGGCTAATTTAAAAGGTTGCTTACAATTAGCCATGCTATAACTCACTATCCAAGTTAACTTAAAGGTGAACTACCCCTTTAATCAAAGATTGTATACTGTATATATATATATATATATATATATATATATATATATACATACATATATGTGTCCAGTGTGTAGTAGTAGTAGTAGTGATGACATTCCTTGAAATATGGTATTATTTCTATGGGTAAGCCATCAAATGTGGTCTACCATTTCTGGAAAATAACTTTGCTAGCTGATGTGGTAGCAAACAGAACAATTGTTTGTTGTTATTTGACTTTTACAGTTGCACCCTAGTAAGGAACCCAAGGAAATATAAGCATTTCCTAAAAATATGTTCAACAGGCAGTTAGTACTTAGAGGTTTGCAAGGGCACAAGACTTTAGTAGCAGTTGAAGTGTAATAAGGTTAGTTGAAGCAAAGTCATACCGTCTAATTGTTCAGTTAAAGGTATTAAAATATCTAAAAACTTTTAAACGGAATATGTTGTAATCTTAGATATGGTGGGAAATTATCAAACATGAATAAATTATATCAGTAGAGATGAAAGTTTAGATATCATGACTAGATCATGGAGAAAAAGTAAGATTTTTTTTAACATGTTAGGTTTAAGACAATGAAGGTTCATCCATAAGGCAACAGTAGACATTCTTCTACCTTTTATGAACTGCAAAAGAAAGGCCAGTGGCAGAGAAATCCTGTAGATCTGATTAATGTCTTTGTTGAGGTGGTATTCTATTCATTTTCCTAAAGTAATATATATCTACTGTGTTGGAAAATTGCTCCATAAATCCAGTAACCTTTTTTAAAAAAATAATAACGCATGATATTGCTCTTGAGACTGTCACCCTCCATGACCTGTTCTAACATGCAACCCTTTTGACTGACATTTCATTTATTATTACTTAAATCCTGAATAATTTAAAATTTTTTCTATAGATGAGCCCATAGCTATTTTTTCTGCCCGTGGCACTGTATTTATTATGTAAGATATGCAATTAGAACAGGAATTCTTATATTATCTTTCTCTGTTATAAATACAAAGCAGATTCAAGATAACATATGAAAAATAGAGTTGCTCTTTATTGGCTGAAATCTATTGTATTTTCTGATCCTGTTAAGTAAACTGTTGCACTATGAGATGAAATGTTTCACTTTCAAGATATGCTGTATATAGATATTTTTATAACATATTGGTTTCTAAATTAGTAAATTTATTTTAAAGTGAAGAGTCAGTTAATGTTCAAGTATTCAATACCCATAAAAATTTCATTTTTTTCTAGTAACCCAGGAGGCATGGCCAAATTATCATTTCCCCTCTATGATAATCCCTTACAAATACTTATCCAAGTGTCCACAGTTCTCTCAGGGCGCTTTGGTGTTCTGGCCCTACCTCCTGAACCTGGATTAATATTAAATGTTATGAACAGTAATGCTAAATTTGTCCTAAAGTTCCATGAGCATCTAGGACTGCAAATTAGAATGAATCCCAAATTTCTAAGCAACTATTAGCCTGGGCCATGTTCAACTATGGGGACTTTCCCAAAGTTTGGAGACTTTTATCACATTTTGGAATATCTAGCTATCATCTATCTATCTATCTATCTATCTATCTATCTATCTATCTATCTATCTATCTATCTATCTATCTATCTATCTATCTAAACTTATTTACTAAAGTATGAATTAATTGTTGGACACATGGAAATAAAACAGATAAAAATACAGCCCATGTGAACATAACATTTTATAACCTTGATCATTGAATAGTCAGAAATTCGACGAGATGTACTCTTCAACTTCCTGGATATTTTTATTGCATTGTAAATACTGATTAAACTGTGTGTTACCCAAGAATTCACATATTCCCCTGTCATTTCAGATGTGGGAGGTCTAAGGGTTCTGGAAATAAGGAGAGAAGTTGTTATGTTTTGGGTACCGAGGATGAGGAGAGTATAACAGTGCTTTATAAGCAGAGTCTCATGCAGCCATTACACAACAGTAAGCTTTCACTTTTAAGCTGACAGGAAGTATGCACAGATAAGTCTGAGCACATTGACATCTACAGGCCATTTGTATAAACATCACAGAAGTATTGGTATCTTTTGCAATGAAAACAATGTATAGCTTACAAAATGCAGCCCAATAAAAAATGTCAGTCTCTTAGAATATTTCTTGCCGACCCCTTCACAGTCTCTCAACCGTATATAAATCCAAAATCAAGCCTATATATGCCCCCAGGAAGGGATATATATAAGAAGCGATCAGCGCCTGTGGCAACAGAAATAAAAAACAGACATAGCGCAGTATGTTCACAATGTGGAATATCACCCTGTGCGTACACTGGATGGTAAGTAGATGTGTTCTTCCCTTCTCCTTTAAATGACCACTTATAGGGGTGTAAAGTGGCAATACAGGTGGACAGAAGAAAAGAAAGGTATTTTTTCTGTGAATTTTCCTGTGAAATGGAATGTGTATTCCGAAGATGCAGATGCCTCCACCTTATATATAAAAAATGCCTACTTACAAACCACTACCGTGGTATGATGTATTTAACATATCTTTTGCAAGTAAGTAGTTTTCAATTAGGCAGAAAGGACATTTTCGTTATTTTAAAGACTATATAGTGAATAAAGTGCCCCCTATTGTAATAAATAAGGATATTAGGATTAAGTTACAGAGGAGTTCCATGACCATATGAAAGCACAAGGCCGAAGCTCTGAGGTGACTTCTAATATCATCATATTTTGCAACAGGGGGTACTTTATTTATTATCATACACAAGTTTCAGTTCAGTGAGTCACGTGACAAAAAATACATCGCTTAGCTCCGATTATAGCTGATGACATCACTAAGCACTGTTTATATAGTGTAGGCCAAAGGCAGAGTGTTTTTATACAGGTCATGGAACTCCGAGGTAACTTCTAATATCCTCATATTTTGCAACTAGGGGTACTTTATTTATTATAATACACACGTTTTGGTGAGTCGTGACAGAAATAACATCAGAACTCACCGTTTATAACTGATGACATCAGAACTCACCATTTATAAGGATATAATTTACAAGATATTCATGGCTTTTGTGTATTATAAGGATATGATTTACAGGATATTCATGACTCTTGTGTATGTATATATAAACTAAACTATATCTATCATCATCATAAATCTATGTCTGAAACTATGACACTGAATTTTCCTTTTTACTTTCCCTCTGTATTTGCCATGTACACAATTATTATTGCATTATTTGTTTTTATCAACAACTACTCTCAACTTCCCACAAGTATACTTATTCATTCATCTACTGAGCTCAATTAAACAAAGAAAATTAATGTTTCATCACTCCTTTATATTTCTGTTTAAATCATATTAACTAGTTTATGCTTGTAGTTTTTGTTTGTGATATTTTCATCACATCAAATCAAAAAACATACTTTACCCAATTAAAAAAAAAGAAAGGAGAAAATTGGGTGTTTTTTCCCCTCTGTATAATAAGAATTATTACAGCTCCCACATACTATAAATAACATTATTATTATCTTGGAAACGCTCTTGTTCTCTTGATTTAGGTTTTTCTTTTTTTAATTGTAACAAAGCACATTATAATATGTTATTTGGCTTACATTATTTAAGTAAACTTAAATAGCATTCATAAGAATAGCATTTGGTCATGAGTTTTATAAAATTGCTATAGGGTTGTACTTTTTGTACGATCTGGCACACCACTACTCTAAAATCGGCTTAAGTTTTCTGGCAAGTCCTTTGCCGTTATATGGGTATTTTTACAGACCTGTTCTACAAACATCTCTGTGCTTGAGAAATTTTGTGGTCTTGTCTTGACTTCAGCAGTTTCTCTTCATTTCAATTTCTTGATAGTTCTGCTTGCCTTCTGCCTGCCTTCATCTTCTTTGTAAAAGTAAGTTATCTTAAATTTCAGATAATCAGTCAGCTTTTAATTTGTCCCAAATAATTTCAAATCTGCAGAAATGTGTCAGGGTAGACTTTATTATACTTTTAAAAGCAACAAAATATGTACTTTGACTAGGGATACACAAAGATTTTATCATGCCTGTGCAGAGAGGATCACAGTTGTGCACCCGAAGCTTCAACGAGCGGATTAGTGTAAGTGTGGCACTGTTATTGACTTTATTAATCCTTTTTAGAAAGGATACACTTACAGTAATGCTGGCTGAAGGGGCCTGTAATCATGTAAAGAAGACGAGTGGGAAAGAAATGAAACGTTCCTGAATCAGATCAGATCTGAATCAGAGAGGACAAAACTACTAAACTATTGAAATGTATTTACTGATCTACAGTGAGACTTCCAGCTCCCCTCCAGGATGCTTTTTAGCTATTTACAATTGCAACATGCATTTCAATCCCAATTTCCCAGAAGAACAGTTGAACTGGTTGAAACAACACTGCTCTAAGACATGCCTACTTGACTGATAACTGGCTGAAAATCATAAAACAATATTTGGTTGAAAGTCATTTCATCCTGAGGTCATTGACCTAATATTGCCCATCCCAAGGTAGACATACTGTGAGAAAGATCATCTCATTTGGTGACCTTGACAAATGAGCAGATCTTTCAATGTATGACCATCTTTAGATAGGGCATACACTAGTCGAGAGACATTGCCAACCTGACAGATGACATGTGGAAGGATACTCTAAACCAGTGATCCCCAACCAGTAGCTTGCGAGCAACGAGTTGCTCACCAACCCCTCGGATGTTGCTCCCAGTGGCCTCAAAGCAGGTGCTAATTTTCATTTCCCAACTTGGAGGCAAGTTTTAATTGCATAAAAGGTGTACTGCCAAACAGACCCACCTGTAGGCTACAAGTCCACATGGGGCTACCAAATAGCCAATCACAGACCTTATTTGGCACCCACAAGAACTTTTTTCATGCTTGTGTTGCTCCTCAACTCTTTTTACATTTGAATGTGGCTCACGGGTAAAAAAGGTTGGGGACCCCTGCTCTAAACCTTGTTCCTGAACTTAGCATTTCAGTTAGAAATATGTATATACAAATTCAATTCTTAAACAGAGCCTACCTCACTTGTCTAAGTTATATCCTGATGCCTCAAATCTTTGTCCTAAATGCAGTAGGCAGGGGCCTTTTTTAAGTGTTTTGGGACTGTCCCATCATACAGAAGTTCCATTATGTTGTTATGTAAAAGTTAAAACAATAAAAATCATAAAAAAAAAGAATTGGATCTTTCAGATCCCCTTGGACTATCACTTTACCTCTGGCCAAGTATGCCCCTTCAGTTGCCATTTTCTCATGTCATAGAGGTCTCTTTATTTATGCTTGGCAGCGGAAAGATTGGTCAGTTGGGCCTTTCCAGTGTTTGTCTACATGACCTGAAGCATAATGGTAATTGCTTAGTTACCCAACTGCCACACCTGTGGGGAAGTACCTACTTTTAAAATGCTTTTGTTTTTCTCTCTTTTATTGTTGTAGTCACCTGTCAGTTCCCCTTTGCTCTGCAAACTCAAAAAACTCCAATCTGAAAACTAATAAACTAGCATCTCCTGACAACTTAAAGGAATACTGTCATGGGAAAAAAAAAAATTCAAAATGAATCAGTTAATAGTGCTGCTCCAGCAGAATTCTGCACTGAAATCCATTTCTCAAAAGAGCAAACTGATTTTTTTATATTTTTATATTCAATTTTGAAATCTGACATGGGGCTAGACATTTTGTCAATTTCCCAGCTGCCCCTGGTCATGTCATTTTTTTCCCATGACAGTATCCTTTTAATAAGGGCAATACCTCTAGATTTGTTGAATTCTAATGGGGTGGTTCACCTTTAAGTTAAATTTTAGTATGTAATAGAATTCTAAGCAGAATTTCAATTAGACTTCATTTTTTCTTTTTCTTATAGTTTTTGTGTTATTTGCCTTCTTCTTCTGATTCTTTCCAGTTTTCAAATGGGGATCACTGACCCATCTAAAAAACAAAGGCTACACATTTATTGTTATTGCTACTTTGTACTTACTCATCTTTTTATTCAGGTCCTCTTTTTTTCATATTCAAATGAAATGCAATCAAATGATTGCTATAGTAATTTGGATCCTAGCAACCAGATTGCTGAATTTGCAAACAGAAGAGCTGCTGAATAAAAAGCTAAATAACTCAAAAACCACAAATACAAAATAAAAACCAATTGAAAATTCTCTCAGAATATCACTCTCTACATCATGATAAAAGTTAATTTAAAGGTGATCAACCCCTTTAATCCAAATGTATACTATTATTTCAAGTATTTACAGACTCAATATAGACTCTATGGGGTGTATTTACAAAAGTGCATTTAGAGATCACCACAGTTCACTATTTAATAAATAAGCCTTTAAAATCCCTTAAAAATTAATGGAGAGAGGCAGTATTTCACGCTAGCGGACTGTGGAGATCTCTAACTTCACTCTTTGATAAATATACCCCACTGGCTGTGCAAAAATACACAATGCATGTAGAAGAAATGATCACCCTGGGGGTACAACTCCCAGCTTCCCCATTCTGCATATGGGGAGTATTAGAAATTTCAAGAACGGCTAGATGGTAATAACTTGGTGCTAAGATGAATCTATTATTAATCATGTTTATATGTAACAGGGGTCATTTATGAGAGATTTAGCCAGTGTTGTAACTAGATATTACTGGGCCCCATAGCAAATTATTTTTCAGGCCCGAAAATGCCTAGAGGTTGACCTGTTTTACAAAGTTTTATTGAAATGGTATATGAATTAGGGCCCCCTATAACTCCTGTGTCCCCTGCAGCTGCAAGGTCTGCTTCGTCTATAGTTATGCCCCTGGATTCAACCCAATTCATTCATTTTTGGAATTGAGCTATTTTATTCATTATCACGATATCTTCATAACTTGCATTCAGCCATTCCATTTTATGATAAAATGGATATCACAGCTCAAAATGTACATCACTGGCAATCTGGTGCTGTTGTTCCAGTATCAAAATATAAAAAGGAACAACCCAAGAAACAGAAGAAAGTAATAAAATAAGATTAAAGTACAAAAGAAGTCAAATACTGTAGAAGGAAGTACTTTTTTCTACTTAAAATGACTTGTTCTCATGTTACATGCATAAAATTAAAAAATCACATGACTAATAACATTGCCCTTTGTGCCTAATATTTTATTTTTCTGTGTAAGTAGCTGCCCTTCAAGTATACTAAAATGCCAAAATTCTAGGAACCTACCAGAATTCTCACAACCCCCTGATGTGCAAGGGAAGGGAACCAAGACCAATTACAAGGTTGGGGGGACCTGGGGTTCTTTCAGCCACAATGTATAAGTGGTGGACACTCATGAATTATGAGGAATTATTAGGGGGACCATGCTGAACTGGCATGGTGTTTCTATTGAAGTTTTCATTATAGTCCCACTTCCAAGCAGGGTTTCATAAGTAACTGGGAAATAAAAACTAAAAAAAAACTTGTCTCTCAGGCTGTTGGAAAGTACGGAGCTTTTGAAAACCTGCTTCTGCAGCCTTGAAAGGATAATTATGTGCTGAAGGGCAACTCCCTTCTGCTCTGCCCATGACTGTGCTTTTAGGTCTCATTAAAAAGATAATAAATGCAGGGAAGCAGGATAAGGATCAAATACTCAAAATAATGAGAGGTCATTTAATTTAAAGTGAAAGTAAACAAGTGTACAATGTCTATCTCTGTTTCTGGTCATATGTATATTAGTTCCAGTTTCTTTTATAGAAAAAGTAATTCCCCCAAATAATAGAAAACTAAGGTAAACAGCATATTGCCAGCACCAGGGAAGTTCTTTGTCACAATGAGAACAACTCAGGCTTGAAATGCAACAAGCATATACATTGCCTGAATAGAAGTGTTTAAAATGTGATTAGAAACTAAACAACTTTACAGTAGTAAGGGTCGACCTTCTGCGTAGGTATAAGGAAAAACAGGAACACTTTATTTATGCTAACTGTTCAGCAGTTATTGAGGTATAACCACCGGCACTCTCCAACAGCCCAAGCCCACAACTTTATGTAAATAACTAGACCCCACAAAGTCTGTTTTTTGACCATAGTGTCCACAAATATAAAAGTAATTCTGCACATCTGTTACAGTAACTTTCACAACTTTCACAACTGGTTCTACACTGGAGGTTATTATACAAAAAGATAGATCTCAACTACTCGGAGAAAAGCACGATAGGTTCCAGTGTGTTTGCAAACTTTAAGTCATTATTAGGGTCCTAGATGTTCACTATAAGCAATAACTATTTATTATAATTAAAGAGTCTTTGGATGAGTTCACTTGGACATGCACACAGCAAGTATGGCAGATAATTCCTTTATTGTTAGCTGTCCTACCACAATTAGCTAATAAATTGAAGTAGGGCCTTTATGAATCCTTTCAGTTTTAACAAATTCCACCTCTCCCAGTGCTACTTGGAAAATTCATTTTCATTGTTTGAATAAAACACAATTGATATTAGTATAACTATTGGGCTTCTTTTTGAGTTATGTACAGTACGTGTCTCTTTTTTTAAAGCTACTTATAACCCTAACTTGAAGTGGACTCTTTTGTAACAAAGTATTACTGCAGTAATTCTAAGCACTGAGTTATAAGGGCTCATTTATTTCAAAAGGTGATCCATGAATAGTGTTGCCACCTTTTATGGAAAAAAATACCGACCTTCCTATATATTTATCTTTTTCCATATTAAAAACATTGGGATCAACCATCATTTTTACCGGCCAGGCCGGTAAAATACCGGCTAGGTGGCAACCTTATCCATGCACCTCTGTTCAGAATTAAGCGCAAGTGCACTTATTGATGCAAGGGAACCCTGAACTTGTAGTGTTTTCACAACAGTCTCACCATTGTGAAGGCCTTTATGTATTAAATGGCTAATCGAAAAACCTTCCCTTTTATGTTCCTGTTATAGTAATGGTTTTATAAAGGGAGACTATGTCCACTGAAGTGACAGTTTTCAGACTGGACATGGGCCAATATTGTGTAATACAGGTATGTTCAGTTGTGAATGGCACTGATCCAATCAATCATTCTGACTGACTCCAAACATTCTGCATGCCTATTTTTCCATTTTGGTGGATCAAGTGTGGTATGATGGGGGGTCTGTACACAGTACGTTACACATTCAATTTGTTTCGAAACTTAGTGGAAACACCAGTAGTTAAAATCACCATGTGTCAAAGACTCTTGTCAGCAAATATCCTCCCACCATTAATGTTTGCTTAAAATACGAGACATAAGCTATTTTAAAAAATCCAAAAGATTTAAAATAAAATGTAAATCTGAGTGTGGGCAACTATGTGAAAAATGCAACTTGCACACTAAATGGCTTTACTACATTTCAGATTCAAATCTATAATGATCTTTGCGTACTGAAATAACTTCTGAATTAAGGAATATAATGTGTGTCGGGTGAATTGGCCTCAGCTATATCCATCCTGCAGCCTGTCTCAAATCAAACCATTTTTCTTCATGTCGGTTTATTTCTACAAAAAACTTTAAAAAAAGTAAAAAAAAAAAAAACAGAAGGTACTAGCAATCCATTCTGACACATTTCATAGTAACCGTCTACTAGGAAAAACAATCAAACACTAACTCCAGATGCTGGCAAATATACAAAAGAGAACCTTTAGGGCATATTACATATGGAACAGAGACTTGGGTCACAAAGGGAATTTTAACCCTATAATTTAGGAACCACTTTACATCCTACATTACAAGGGACACATTTCTTTCTACATGAATGAATTTCTTCTCTTTATCTGATTTCTTTTTTCCCACACCACTAATGGGGTTATTTATCAAATGTTGATTCTGTAAGGTTTGTGAGTTTTTTACTACCTCGAATAAACTCACAACTCAAATGTTTGCTTATTTATGAAAAAAACCCTAATGTAAAAAACTTGATTGAATGCAATTGTGGGAAAATCTCAAATACCTTGAATTTATCAAGTTTTCGAGCACAAACCACCGTAAAAAAATCATGAAGGCAAAAAACTGCTTCTAAGGGTTAAAGGAACCTTTGTCATTGACTTCTATATGACCTTGACTGGTTTTAGCTGAAGTATTTTTGGATTCTGGGTATTTAGCAGCTTTGGGGCATAATAAATCTTGAAAAATGTAAGGTTTTTTTCACTGAAAAATTCAAGTTTTTTACCCCCAAAGTTTTGAGAAAACACAACTCGGCATTTGATAAATAACCCCCTAAGTGAACTTGATTTTTTACTTTCCTTCTCCTTTAAGAAAAAGCTGAAATTGTAGAAAGAAATGGCTCAAGCTGCAATGCTGAGCAAAAAAATGACCCTGGGAAACCTGATTCATATAATCAGTTCTTCAAGAGAGTCTCTTCCTGTGCTCCAGGCACAGCTTTTATTCTTTAGCAGAACTGTGTATATATTGTACTTACAGAACAATAATGTAATGTAGAAATGCTATAGTAACAGCATGTTATTCCTAAATAAAATACTAGTGGCAGTTAAAATGATTTTAAAAATCAGTTTATCTAACCAGAAGAAGAGTGTATACATGTAAAACTACTGAGTGCTTATTTACAACTGCAAGTGCAGTGTTCAAAGTACATATTCAATTGCAAATTAATGTGTTTTTTATCCATAATCATCACAGAATTACAGTTATACTGTATTGCCACCAATGCAGCAAATCAATTGGAACTGCACATGCTTTTGATAGCAAATCAGATGCAAGGCTAAAATTTTCAGATTTGGAATTGCATCACTTCTGGCACTCGTCTGGCAATGATGTTTGTGTGTGATTGTTTTGGTGCTAATCTGCTGCACCTATTGATGCAATCCACTATGGAACCCTGAAGTTACCAGAACATTCAGGGTGGAAGTAGCACATGTGGAAGGTACCACATCGCCAATCAGGGTTGGCTGGGGCGTCCAGGGCCCATTGGGACTGCAAAGGCAAAAGGGCCCTCATGTGTCCAATGCCACTTACCTTATCCTTAATTTGCCAATATGGGTCCAAGTGGGGGAGACTACATTGCAGGCAGGGGAGCGGGCTGTGTTGCCGAGGCTCATCGGGTTTTGTCCCAATGGCCCAGTCCGACACTGTCTCCAATAGACTCACTTCAGTACAGATCAGCAGAAAAGGCAGGATGGCCGTACTGAAGTGCAAGGAACGTGATGGACTCAAGTACTTTGAATGAATAATGTTAGTAAGTGCAACTTTTACATCCATTTTAGTGATACCACTCTTGTGGATGTGTTTGTTAACAAGGCCTTTGTTGATCTGGTTGGCTGGTCAATAAGGAGGAAGTATGGTTACTTCTTGATAGTAAAAAAGTAAAGCACAGTTTTTTTAAAAAAAAATGGGGTACCAATACTCTGTAATATCACAAAGTAGGCATGGGCATGGGGTGTTACATGGCATAATTAATTTCAGACACTGTGTGGGGCATTGGCACTCTTCTGAATAAACCTGAAACTTATTTAAGAACTGCTAGTATCATTCGAGAGAATAAAAATAGTTTATTAAGGGAATATTTGCTATTCCTCTTCGCAGATGTAGAATGAGGAGCCAGTAAGAGATTGCATCATTTTATATTTTTAGATGTTTTTTTTCTCACACCGGTATGCAGTTCATTTTAGGAAGGCTGGCTTGACATTGCATAGCACAGCAAGAAATCCTTAACCACAGATGAATACAAGCTCCTTTTATATGACTCAGAAGCCTAGTACTCGAGCCAATCTGAAAAAAGGGCCATTAGTTCATTTATAATACATTCCAAATGCAGCAAATCACTCACTCGATGGAGTCCCTGCTGTTATATTTTAACATTCAATAAGAAAAAATTAATTAATCTAATTTTACCAAGACTTTCCCCTGGTCTCTCATTTATCTACTTTAGGTTTAAACTACATCCAAGCTAAAGTTTTTAATTCCATGTCTGTACTTGATACTAAAGCTGTTCTTTAATTATTATAAAAAAGATAATCTAGGAAACATATAAAGGTCAATAGGTATAGTGCTTACCTACAGTATATAGTTATTTTAACAGTCTAGAAAAAAAATTCACAAGCTCTGAAATTCTGAAAAATATTGCATGACCAAGAAAGCTCAGTTTTGTTTGTATTTGGCACTAAGTAGAAGCTATTGAACTGCTCCAGCAACACTCATAGCAAACACTAAGGACTAAGAAAGCATCTTTATTGGAACATATGCACATATGTTTTTATTACTGGTTTAACAATTGCTATAGTCACATTTCCTATCAATTAGAAAGCAAAAAAATTTTATATATTTATTTTACATCCCTTTTTTATATTGCATCCCTAATTTATTCATAAGCACTATAGAATTTATATTCTTTTCATAAGATGTTAACCTACTTCTCTTTAATCATGGGAACAGCTGGTCTTCCTTGTTGTCGGTGGAATGTTCCCCAGTCAAGGAAGATCATATAAGACTAATCTTCTTTGGTCCTCCCTTGAACTTTAGTCAGAAAACGTCCAACCTGCTTTACTTTGCCCCTTGTATCTGACAAAGCATATGTGAAATTTGGGGAATGCATAAATAATACAGAAATAGCCAGTTTTCCATATTTATTATAGATTTCCTGAGGGCATTTTTAGAATAGCTGTGGGGCAGAAGCCAAAGCTTGCCTATAGTTTGTGGAAATTTGAGGAGGATATCTACTTGTATGGAATGTTTAACTCACCTGAATAAACCTTTTAACACAAGGCATAAAACTAAACAATGACCGAAATGTCAATGAGGGTTTTGTTTTTAGATAGTATCAGTCCTTCTTTACATGATGTAGGAATGGTGTCAGCTCTGAGTCATTGAACTATGCAGAATAACAATTACTTGTTAGACTGTAGTGGGAAACTAAGAAATGACCCTTGTAATAAAAACAAAAGTATTAGCCATACAACCAAGCATTTAGCATCCAAAAGAAGATGTCCCACAGAGCACATAATAAATAAAAAGTAAATGATATCTCAAGTGTAACTTTTTGGGAGAGTTTTTATTTTTATAATATAAGCAATGTAGCATAAACTAGTATAGCTATGAGATCTGCTATCCAGAATGTTCAGGACCTGAGGTTTTTTGGATAAGGGGTCATTCTGTAAACGGATCTCCATACCTTACGTCTACTAAAAAATTATTTAAACATTAAATTAACCCAAATGGATTATTTTGCCTCCAATAAGGATTGATTATATTTTAGTTGGGATCTTGTAAAAGCTACTGTTTCATTATTACACAGAAAAGGAAATGGTTTTTAAAATTATTTGATTTGAAAATGGAGCCTTCTGGAGAACCGTTTTCTGGATTCTCATACCTGTATAATATAGTGATAAATATATTGATTGATGGAGGGAAGATTCAAGAAAAATAAAAAAAGAAACGTGTTTGTAGGCAAAACAGTAATTAGTCACTACATTTTATAAATGAAATAACTGCATGGGGTTCCTGTTAATAATTCTAAGGCACCAGAATGATCAATAGTTTTATTCAAGTCTATTGAATAAACAAATATCCACAGTATGAATGGTGCCAGGTGCTTGCAGAAGGATTAAGGTACATTAACAGGAGTCTGGACCTTGTGGTGTAACTAGATGAGCGCAAACCTTGTTGTCCCCTTCCACAGCCTTCCTTCCAGACCCCCTTTAACCCATGTCCCATGATAATCATTCCAGACCTTACCTTTTAGCGATGGTGCAGGGAGTGTGGGTGGCCCGCAGGTGTGGGGATCCTGCAGATCCAAAGTTATGCTACTGGGTGGACCAATATATAAATACCTCTATGCCCAAACTATCCTCACCCAGTCAGCTATTAGCAAATTGGATATGAAGATAAAAGTCTCAGTACCGAAGATTATGGTCACATTTGAATTAAAATGTATTTTATTTTGAACTTCAGGATGTGGAAACTATTACAGATATTTTCTGTATCATCTGCCCTTTTAGGACTTACACTTTATCAAACACTGGTGTCATTTCAAAAATATAAAGCACAATGGAACTGTGACAAACATATTTGCATTGATACTTATATGACTGTTTGTGGCATGCACAACCACAACATCATCAGCAAGTCCATCCACAAATGTCACTCTGTAAGGTGCTATTGTTAATTGAGTCTGTGGAGTATCTTCATCAGAGAGCGAAACCACAGTTCACTAGCTCTCATTTTATTTGGATGGTAGGGTTAGGGGAATATGTAAATAGAGAACTGTGAAATGTCTGTCTATTGAACTGTTATATATGTCCCTGTGAATGTGGTTATCATTTGATGAATGCTTATTTGTTAAATAAAAAGTAATTAAGGGATGAATGAAGCAATGTAACATAGACGTTTAACCCAATCTAAAGAAAAAAACTTTACACATATAGACTAAGGATTTTGAGTCCAAAAATGTGCATCACAAAACTGACAAAGCGATATCATTAAACAGTCCTGTTTAATAGAATTCACAATATATTCTGCAAACATATAGTGAGATGAAATCCAATAATTGGAATGCCAGGCTCAAACAGATGACAGTTAAGAAAAGGAAGACTGGGAAGCTCATGTGCTCATGGTTATTCCCATTGCAAGTCTCCTTTTCTATCATTTAATTTATCTTTATTTTAACCAAATATAATAAACCCATCACAAGAAGCAATGTCAATAATGAAATTCCATAAAATAAAGGTAGCTACAGTCCAGATCCACCTCCCAGGGCTCCTGGGATTGGGATATCACTGTATATAAAACATTTCATATATTTCATTAACATGGAAAGAAGACTTGAAATTCAATAAATAGAAATACAATACTATAATAATAAGAAACGGCTGTCATAACTGGACTTCTTACTAAAAAACAGGAACTTATAAGGTGTTTTGATAACTTTAAGAAAATATATTCTAGGTCATTATTAACAACACTGAGAATTTTAATAGCTCATGTTATAAAAACAATGATAAAAGAGCTTGTTCTGCAAGGTTTAGAATCAAATCATGTTTGGTATAAGATTTAATTGCGGAACAATGATTGAGGAAATTCACAGCTAAAATAAAAACAAGCTTTCCGATACACAGTAACAGTGAGACATACCAATAAAAAAGCCACATTAAAGGCAAAGGATTTAACTTGTCTTCATTGCTTGTAGCAAACAGGAGGAAAGGGGAACAGAATTAAATGAAAAAATAATGGCAATAAAAAAAGATTGCAGGAATTAGCAGATTCCAGTTGATCATGTCACTGAGACACATTTAAATTTGAATTTTTGCAGCAAGTTTAGAAAATTGACAGATCTACATATTTTCAAATTTTAGTTTTTCCAAATTGAATTTTTGACAGTTATCAGTCGAGAAATCTGGAAAATGTGAATAAAGAATTCAGTTACCAAAATTTGGTAAACTGTATTTTGAACATTCAGGTTAAAGAGTTGAATTTTTACAAATCAATGTAATTTAAGCAAGGCGAGTTTTTCAATCTGAGTTTTTTAAAAAAATATCCAAGCAGTGAAAAAACCCATCAAATTCCTATTTTAAAGGGGTGGTTCACCTGTCAGTTAACTTTTAGTAGGTTATAGAATGTCCCATTCTAAGCAACTCTTTGATTGGTCTTCATTATTTATTTTTGATAGATTTCTCATTAACTGCCTTTTTTCTTCTGACTCTTTCCAGCTTCAAATCAGAGTCACTGACCCCATCTAAAAATAAATGCTCTGTAAGGCTACAAATTTATTGTTATTGCTACTTTTTATTACTTGTCTTTCTATTCAGGCCTCTGCTATTCATTTTCCAGTCTCTTATTCAAACCAATGCATGGTTGTTAGGGTAATTTGAACCTTAACTAAATAAAAAAACAAATAAGAACAAATTTAAACCAATTGCAAATTGTCTCAGAATATCACTCTCTATATCACAATAAGGGGCAAATTCACTAACCGTCTAAACCATCTAAATTCACTAAATTCGGCAGTGCTGGCTTCACGCACATCGCAACACTTCGCCAGGCGTAAATTCGAATGGACAACGCTAATTCACGAAGATCCGAAGTTGCGCACAGGGTACCGAACGCTGGGGAAATTACTCCAGCGAAATTACCCTCAGCAGTTCAAAGTTACGCTAGCGTTGACTAATTAGCGTACGGTGGGCAGTTAAAGTACAATGGACGTATATTCTGCAGCAAATACATTACACTACACAAGGCCAGGGAACCTTAATAAAATTATATAAAGTTGTTATAATGCCCTACACATGTGCCCACAGTATAGTTTAGGTGCCATATGTTAGCAAATGTAGCGGGGGAAGGAGGGTACTCCAAAAAAAAATTTACTATCTTTTTCAGTCTATCACCCTTTAAATAGGAAAAAACGCCAGCGTTTTTTGGAAATTTTCAACTTTTTTCTGAGAAACTCCTATCTACTCTATTGCACTTTGCCTGGTCTGAGGTGGCGAAGGCAAGTCTGCCGATAGAGGTAACGGTCAGTAAAAAAAAAAACTTAGTGAATTTGCGTAGTAAAGCTCTTTCACCAGACCGAAAATTCGCCTGTCGATAGAGTGCGAAGTTGCTCCAGAGATCTCCTTCGGAAATTACACCAGCGAATTTACGCCAGCCACCGTTAGTAAATCGGCAAAGTGCCAAAATGACGTCACACTGGCAAATTTTCGCCAGTGTTAGCCACTTAGTAAATTTCCCCCTAAAAGTTAATTTACAGGCAAACAACCCCTTTTACCAATCTGCCTCATCATATTTCCCAATTTGATGAAATAGTTCAGAAGGTAGCAGAAAAATGCAGTCTGGGCTTGTGTCCACCATGTACAGTACCAAATTGTCCAATAATCTGCTTGATTGGATTTGGAGCTAACATTCAGTTCTACCCATATACATTCAGTTTAACAGGACAACTCAAAGTTGCTTTCAGAGCTTGGTGACTCAATCAGTTAAGGAAACCTTATTCTTTCCATAATATGGTAAAGGAGACACATAGCAGAATTAAAATGTAACAATGTTGTTATGGTTCTTATAATATTTCCTAAATTGGTGGAGATAATTTGTTTTTAATCACATAGTATTTTAGGTTTCTTGGTTTTAAAACCCAAGCAAATACCCAAAATCTAACAAGGAAGCTCAAATAAAACAGTAAATAAAACATTCTCAAATAAACAAAACAATGAATACAACATTCTTCATTCTGGGAGTGGGTCTGCTATCTAAACAACTTTACATTTTTTCGAGTAATAAACTCGTGTGTTGGGTCAGTCCCTTAGAGCAATTGGCTATTTGTGGAAAAGCTTCATTTCTTTTGCTGCATTCACAACTTTAGCATTGATACGTCATCATTTCTCTTTCCAATTTCCATATATAGTATGCAGAATGGCTATGAGAAAGCATGTCTCCCAAGATAGTTTGAATGAGTGGCTTATATGGTGAGTAAGGCTGTGTCTAATCTCTTAAATTCACAAATGCAGTGCCCGGTCCCTAAATGCTTGAAAAAACATATTACATCATTACAATGAAATGTCTGTTGGATACATTCTGCATACAACAGCAACACAAATCACATATATAATATATATGTATATATATATATATATATATATATATATATATATATATATATATATATATATATATATATATATATATATATATATATATACAGTGATTTCTTTCAGATACCCTACTAATGGTGGTATGGGTCTGTTTGTAATCATAACTACCCCTATTAACCCCACTAGGATATGTTCATTGCATTGTCATTATGTTTGCATAAGAACTATGAGTACGTACAGTATATATCATCTCATTTAGGTTGTGAGAGGAAATCAGAAATCAGTGTGCCTATAGGAGGAAACCAGAGCACTGACAGGAAAGCCACACAGACCCAGAGATAACATACAAACTACTTGAAGATTGAGCCCTGGTCAGTGTTGAATCTAGAACTGCTGCATGGCTATTGTATCTACCCTGTTGTAAAGGGTACACATCCATTGTCGTACTAAATGTGCTATAGTGTAGTGAGTCCAGAGGGCTCATTCATGACTGCTAGTGTGTACATCCCACATCCTGTTCAGAAATGTGTGCAAGTGTGCATATTGATGCGGGGTAACCTGAAGCTACCCCACCTTCAAGCTGGCGGTAGGGAGGGCTCTCATAGTCAATGCACGCTGCACACTGTGAGCATCATAACATTTTTAGGGTAAATGTAACTATCTCTCATGTCTGCCATTATGCTGGAATTATGTGTAAAATGTTGCATTCTTGGTAAAAAAAAGGCACATCTTTAATAAAATTGCACTTTGCACACTGCACGTAAGTAACTGACCCATCAGATGTTCCAGGACAAAGGAATAAAAATAACTTACATCACAGGGTAGTGAATCACCTTGCCAAATATATCAATACATAGCTGTCAATAGAAATTAGCAAATCTTCCTAAAATCTGTTCACTTTACTTTTGTGAAAGATTAGTTTTGACCTTTTTGGCATCTGCCCTGAGTCTTTTACATCCACAATGGCAAATGGTTATAATCAAGCAAAATTAATCAACAGGGAACAAACAGCAGTCACATTCTCTTGGCATTGTTTCAATGATGCATTAAAAGTGGCGTGTGTTTGCTGCAGGTGCACTATATTAGTGAATTTCACACTTGCTCAGGGGCTTCATTCATCTACTTCCTGCTTGCACACTAGTAGCTTGTTATATATGATACTACAAAATTACAGAATCATAATGTGATTAACAACAAATAAGGGAGACCCCAGCTGCTAGGTTGGCTATACTATTTATTCCATCCCGTACCTGCCTGAATTAACTCTCTTTGCAGTAATAGGTATGTTTACACAAGTGAATACACTTGTGGAATATTTTCAAAGGAAAAATATATTTATCACTGATAAATAAATGATCAATAATATCAATAATATATATAACTAGACATTAAGCCCGTTAAATTAACGGGCGCTAGACGGTCCGTGTGGCACATACGCAGTAGCGCAATCCCACGGACACAGGGACTGGACGCAGAGACACTTGAACTTTATTATATAGGATAATATATAATATGTTTATTTACTAAAATGTAAATTTCTACTTCTATCACTAATCAAATTTCTCTACATTTTTCTCTAAAACTATAAAAATTCAAGATTTATCAAGTATAAAAACCACGAAAAACTGTAGCCGGCAAATAAAAGCAGTTGAGATCCAATAGAAGTCAATAAGAGCTGCGCTGATCCTATTGGACTTTTTTTTTTAAGCCATTCAGACTTTTAGAGGTTTTTGGATGTAGTTTGCTAGCAATTGTCAGAGAAACTTAAATTTTTAAAGGTTTCCAGATTTTTTAGTGCATCGTTTTTTTTCATTAATGCTTTTTAAATTCGGATCTTTTCATAATTTACAAGGCATTCTCGGTTTTAGCGAAAATGAGTTTATTTGTACTTTAAAAAAACCTCTACAACCATTAAAACTACAACTACATTGCTGATAAAAGGGCCTCCCCAGTTCGTTTGCACAACAAGTGTTTGCCTTTTAGGCAGGTTTACTCAAATGTACTAATGCGGCCACATGCACTAGTGTTGGTGCAATAGTGTGTCAACGTATACTCTCAGTGCTTAAAGGAACAGTTCAGTGAAGTGAAAAAATTTAAACTGGGTAAATAAGATAGTCTGAGCAAGATAAAAAATGTTTCTAGTATAATTAGTTAGCCAAAGATGTAATCCACAAAGGCTGCAGTGAGCAAATGTCTAACATAACAGCCAGAACCCAACTTCCTGTTACACATCTCTCTAACTCTTAATTAGTCAGCGACTTTAAGTAGGCCACATGGGACATAAATGTTCAGTGAATTTGCTTTTAATTCTCAGCATGCAGGCCACATTCAAAAGAAAACAGTTATGACCCATATGGCCCCCTCTCAAGTCACTGATTGTACTGACCAGTACTGACTGGTATCAAATCAGTGGAAACCAAGGGAACTGAACAGCAGGAAGTTTGGTTCTGGCTATTCTATTAGACATCCGTTCACTCTAACCTTTATACATTACATGTTTGGCTAACTAATTATATTAGAAACATTTTTTTTATTTTTCAAAGCCTATTTTTTTGCTCAATTTCTATTTTATACTGAACAATCCCTTTAAGGGTCACCAATAGCCTGTATTCAATGCAAGGTGATGAACCTTGGTTGACAGCTTTATTTTATTATTTGTTTGATTCTTGGTTCCTGACTATTGGCCTATTTGACTTCTCTTCTGGATTGCTGCCTGCCCTGACCTTACTCGTATGTTAAGATTTGGCTTAAAATAAGATACTTTTTTTTTGTTTCCTGCGACTCCAACTTCCAAGGAAGAGGTATTTTATGAATTCTGATATTTCTGTTAGTTGGCAGCTGTGCTTGTCCTGTTCTACCTTTATGTCCTAACTATTCAGAGGGGGACGTAGCAGAGTACTCGCAAGGACACTGAATCAGTTACAGGATCAGTTTGAAATTTATGTTCAGTTTCCAGAGGCCTTTTGGTGCTCCTGTTTAGCCTGGTGACAAGGCTAAACAACTTAAATTCAGTTTTGGGAATATTCATTCTAAAAATTACCATAAGGAAATTTGTTTCAACTTGTCTAGGGGCTTAGAGGGCCAAAACTGTGCAAAGTGGGAAAACCTGAAGGCCAAAAAGGGTGAGATATACCTGTTAATGTGAATTTGCTAGAAATTAGTTAATTAGTTTAGGGCGAGATTTGTGATTGTTTCTTATTTGCTCTCCTGGGTACTTATTGAACTGAAGCACAAGGGCTTGTGATATAATGTTTTATATTGTTATGAGGGGAGCAAATATTGGAACTTCCAGCGGGGTTGGAACCTGATATATCTGAATACCACTTCTTTAAAGCCTTAAACATTTCTCTGTCCATCAGTGTTCTTCAGGAATATTGACTCCATTTTCTGTACACATGGCTATGAGTTTTAGGAGGGAGACTTTTCATTTCTACATAATCCCAACTTAAGTGTATAGGCACAGAAGCTAAAGCAAACTTTCTCGAGTTACCATTTAAACAAAATACCTTTACATCAAAAATACAAAGCAGATGACACCAAGAATTCAGAGACTTCAAATATCTTTGTAAGACATTCTGGCCACAAACTGACAGAATTGGATTAATCCAACTCATCAACTGAGGTCAGTCTGCTGTATCACTATGTGGAGGTACTTTCCTGGTCAGCAGAAGACTGTGGAGGTCATTAGATACTTGTTTTTCTTTTCCCAATCAATGCTGGTACTCTAACCAGTCAAATCCTTGTTTAAGTATATGCTGATCATGCAGTTAAGTTAGAAATAAACACATTGGGGATAATTTATCAGCAAATTTGCACACAAGCAGTAATCCATGTCAATGCTTGCTTTTATTGTTATACCTACAGCTGTCTGAAAAAACTCATCACTCATAGGTTGTTTTGGTTACTGTCCAGGTACATGAACCTGAAGATTTAAAGTAAATATGGTTAAATGTTCCAGGCTTCAGTAATACCTGAAAAAAAGAAATCTAAGTTAAAAAAAACATACATTTTAGAACCTCACTCTACATATACACATAGAAATCAAAGATGAAACAAACTTAAATTCCAAACTCAGGAAACAACACAGGAGAGCCTCATACTTCGGTAACATGCACAGCATCATAAAACATTTTGATATTTTTAGCATGTTTAAAGAAACCATGCAACCACTATCCCTATATCACCACTTTTTCTAACTAATTTAGAGTGGCCTATCCACTTATCCAGCAGATCAGAACAACTCTCACTAATTATCAAAATAATAATTTTTATATTAAATAACACTTGGATCCATGAAATATTACTCAGTATCATTAAACCATGAGGAATGTCCATAGAACTATGAAATAAAATAATGGCTGCCATTTCTGTTATCACAAGCCTGAATGAAATGAATATATTTTATGCAATGATAAACATTTTATGGCAGTACTGTCCAGATCTCTATCTTGGTGTCTGATATGTGTAAGTGTTAGAATGTATTAAACATACTGAAAGCAGCTCATGCTCATGGGTTGACATGAAAACAAAATATTTTCATGTGTTTTAGTTTAGGTTTTAAGGACATAGTATTGATTCATGATTGCATACTCTGCACATAAAAAGTTTCCCTTTATTATATATTTATATATATCTGAGATTTTCTATTTTAGGTGCTTTACTGATGATTCAACGTGAGGCTTTGTTAGCCAGATTTACTTGTTATGTACCCGGTGCTAAAACATGAATAATAATTTACCTACACGTCTCTAAAGCACATAAGAAAAAATTGTAAAGGCAACAATCTATGAAAACAAAGAACAATGGGGACAATTTAACAATTGTGTAATGTTATCCACTTATAATTGGTAACCTTGTTCCAGCAGCGTTATGAAGTCCAATATATAGTTTTAGTTGGCATTTTGATCTATCTCTTGGTCTTTTCCTTCATAGAGTTTGAAAGATTTAGTGCAGCTGGATGCACATTTGTAGAATTTCATGGCATAACAGGCACGCTTACTTTGGTCTTACAGCTGTAATGCAAGCTGTCCAGTCAATAGTAGAAATTATTTATTTGGTTCCTTGTGTGAGTTGGTATGCACTTCTACAGTTCACAATGGTAGCGGCAAATAAGTGGGGATCTTCATTTATAAAGCCTGTCGTGTCTGGGCTGGCCAGGTGGAAAAGCTTCTGTGTTATCACTAAATAGTAGAAACCATGAACTAGTTTGATAGTACTTCTTAAGAATAGAAAATAATGAGGCGTAACACGTTAGCCCCTAAAATCTTTTAGGCTTTCTAACAATGATGCATCTGTGGTTAGGGTATGTCTATGGACAATAAATTGCTCTGCAATGTTTTCATGTATCACATGTAGATAAGAGAATAGAGTAGATAGCTGGCATTTGCATTTTGAATAGGATAATGCTGCTGGTTAGTTCCAGGTTGTTTCTTTAACATTTATATATAAAGTCATTAACTGTATATACAACAAATATTCATGTCTAGAATTAATGCTTCAATCTGAAACAAAATAGTGGTCATTTACAACTGCAAGTACAGTTGCATTTGCTTACATTTTCCACAGACACTTGCGTGTAAAACCCCATTCATTAAAAAGTAAATGCTTCAAAATGTTCTCTTTGCACTTCTCTATAGTTGCTCTTCAGTGGCTCCTTCCTACCTGCTTCCTATTCCAAATCAAGCAGAGTTGCACCTACTGACACAGAGGAACACTGGAGCTACCACAACCTCCAGACCATGTGGTAGCTCCAGGGTTCCCTTAGCACCCTGGGTCAATTGAGTGTACATGTGACTCTCATGACAAACACCAGGAATGAACCAGAGCTGAAAAAAAAACGGTGCCAGATTTGTGAAGTGAACATTAGTTTTGATGCATTGGACACAATTGTGCCAGGCACAACAATCCCTTGTGGTTGCAACACTGCTGGAATTTGGTGGGGGAACATGCACTAAAAATATGGTGATTTTTGCACTGGAAATTGCACTTTTCTCACTGCACTTGTGATTGTAAATGACCCCTGTTAACTGCCTTTAGTCGAAACTTCTGTGTTAATTCTTTCTAACACATCAGTCTACAAATTCTAATAGACCCCTACAGCTAATGGGCAGGTGATATGGAAGCTTTTTGCTGGCTTAATTTTTACCAAGTAATAAATACAGTAACATAGTAACATAGGAAGTAACATAGTTTTAGTTGTATTGCCTTGTAGTGCTCACAGCTATGTCACAGGGCAAAAGCAATTTCATTCCTACAAGGCCATAAAGCATCCTGATTATGGCAAACAAATAAAACCACATTGGCATCTATAAAGTGATTTCTCACTTGCTTTAATTATATGTTATCATTTTGTGTTCAACTGGTTATTTTTGTACTAGAGAGCATTATCCCTTCTCAGAATAATGTTTAAAATTCTACATTTTGTGACAAATTGAATTAACATGGTAAAAGCACAAACACACTTCTGTTAAACATGTTGAAGGTCAAGGTCATACATATCACCCTGCAAAGAAAGAACCATGGATTCTAGACTGCATTCAAAAAAAATCATTTGTAAATGGATACTGTAGAACAGAGCAATGAGAGCTGAAGTCTTAAAGGTGCAAATTCAGTGTTAAATGGTGCCACAAAACAGCAAAATTAATCATGTAAAGGAACCCCTTGTCATGTGATGATTTTTTTTTCATGTGCAAAACTTAATCTTTCCCCCTGAGACTAACTTTTGACATTTGTAAGTCTATGCCCTTTGATATGTTCCTCAGTACAAGGTTTTCTGTATTCTCTTAAGATCACATTATGTTTTTTTAGTGAATGGACCACATTCTGTGAATCTCCTCCTTACATGACCCTTTTACTGCCCCCAACGAAACCGCTGTTTTTTTAAGGAAACCTGCTGTTATAATTGTACCATGTTAGAAGAAAATAGCTGAGCTATGTCAGATATTTAGCTACCATTAATAACTATTTCCCCCCCCCCAAAAAAAAATGCCTCTTGCTAGAGCTAAGTCACCATGCAGCCATGTTGGGGCACACACATGTGATGTAAGCATGGGGAGGGCACACCCAATGATCTAATGTTATATGCATGCACATAATGAGCAGACCAAAAGGTTCTTGGTATGGGCGCATGTTTGCTGATGCAAGTCTGATAATGATGCAAGTCTCCTGGCTCTCTCATTATGCGCATGACATATAATTGGTGCACATGCCCTCCAAGCTTAAATCACATGCATGCACCGATGGAGCCTAAAAAGTCCTCTCTTCCACCAACCCCCCACCTCCACCTCACAAGTACCTTTTTCCAGCACATCTGCGTCACCGTCGTCAGGGAAGGAGGTAAAGAGAGGAAGTGCAGTGAGCTGGTCTGGGCCGGTAGGGCCCAAAAGAGCCGGGGGTCCCAGTGTCCCAATGGCCCAGTCCGACCCTGCATGCATGCCGTGAGCTCAGGCACTCGCTCATTATACTGTACATGTGTGTGCCCCAACATTGCTTTTGCACTAGCAAGGAAAAAAATTTTGGGAAAAAAACATTATTTCCCTCCACATGGTAACGCACCTGTTTATTTCTCGGTTCCATCTAATTATAAGGACAAAAGATATTAGGTGGTCTTTAACAAACAAATCCAGTCACGCTAAAATGGATTCAAACGTTGCAGTTACTGACACTATTTTATTAACTAAAAAAACTATTAACATAATTGTGGCAAGCGCCATTGCATCCATCCTGCCTCATCTGATGAACACCCTTACTATGGGGTGATTCCAAAACTTGTGGAAAAGGAATCATATGCTAAGGTCATGTTAACACTGAAAGTGACTAAATCTGAGCTACAGAAACGTTAACTAGGTAAAATCATGGTGATTTTTTATCAAAAAATTGTCTTCACAAACTGCACTTCCTTTCGTAAATGACCCTTATAAACTAGACCGCATGCTACTGAAGCAAACAGTTGTCCAATTTCTCATCTTCCTAATGCAAATCTCTTGTTACTATATTCTTGACATACAAACCGGCCAGT
The DNA here is from genome assembly GCA_038501925.1 of Xenopus petersii. Taxonomy (NCBI): domain Eukaryota; kingdom Metazoa; phylum Chordata; class Amphibia; order Anura; family Pipidae; genus Xenopus; species Xenopus petersii. Next base: position 127,884,032 of record CM076682.1, read on the forward strand.
CTCCAACACCACAGACCTAGACTGAAGCACAAGACCACTAAGGAATGCAGCAAATTCTGTTTTTTTGCACTTTGTACCCTGCCCTGCACATAATAAATGACCACGCTTATGTCCTGATCATCCAGCATCCAACCTCTAACATAAAATATGTGTTAGACTATCAACTGGGAAAGCCAATGGAGAGGCAAGCACTTATTTTTATTAGCTTTAATGTTTGAATGTTCCACCCCAAGCCAAACTTTTCTTCTTAGGACCCTTGCACAGAGAATTTATGCTGACTTCTGCATTTGCTACAGATGAAAAGGGCATTGCTTTGCAGAACAAGGGAGCCCTTACTTAACGCCTTCTTAACAAGGCAGTAAATAGAGAGGTATCCTGTGCCTTATGGCTTTTAGATCTTGACAGCATGGATGAATGACATTCAAGATAGGGGGTATTCTACAGAAACTCCAACATGCAGCCTACTACCCGCCACCTATGAATGCAACCTGCATTAATGAGAGCAAAGTACAGCTATTGGTGCTCATTGCTAGGCGAGCATAGAGCTGCATCTGCAGGAACAACCTCTGGGGCAATGTGCTATGTGCTAATAACAGTTTCTTTCACTTTGCAAGTTTCACCTGGCTTCTTAAACATGAATAGGCCACGTTTAGGCAGGCTTTTCCAAAACATTGTTTTTTTTATAAATCTGTAGCAAGGTAGGAAAGAAAATCATCAATATACTGAAACAATATAATGTTTTACCACTGGAAAAATAGTAACATGGCTCAATGAAATAAATTATCTCTGTTTAGTAAAATGGAGTCATAGAAAGCCATAGAAAGCATTATCTTTTTCACTGTTTAACTGACTAATGTTCATGGCAAGATCTCTGGAGGGAGGAATACTGTTAGAGACACTCGTGCATTTTAATCGGCCAGCAGCGACGTCCAGATGGAAAGAATTTTCAGCCAGCAGTTACTCATCCATCAATGATTTCTTTTTCTCTGGCTTCATCAATCTTCAAGCCATCACATAGCTGTCCCATAGCACCACTGTCTGTTGCCCTTTCCTTTATCTGCATCTAGCCAGAAAGCAGATACCAATGAGGTGCAAGTCACAGATGTACTACATTACACTCCCGCTTACTGACCAAATCCCATAGAGCATTATGTTCTCTGTGAGTTTCAGTGCCAATCTTTCTGAAGGATCTAATAACTATTAAAATCTCTTTGATAAACATTACTATGCTATAGCATACGATTTCATAATTCTTTTCCCAAGAACAGTAGGTAAGCACACTGACTGCCAAACTTCCAACTTGATATATATAATGTTATTGTTACTTAGCATTAAACCTCGAAGGACGGAAGAATCCCTTACATTGTTGGCAGCTTTTCCAAATAGCCTCTAGATTTGTTTTCCATTCCACAGAACAACTGGATCTCTGAATTTCATCAATGCTACTGTTTCATACTGATAATTTGTACAACCATTTATTGAAAATGTCACATTAAGTCTAGCAAATGTAGTTTTATTTTTGTTAAGAAGTAAGCATTATTTTGTGCACAGAAAATACACTTTACCTCTTTATATATGTTGGGGATATATACCATATACTATGCATAACCCAAAGATTGTGCTCAAAGGGGACTCTTAATCTGAGGGAATGCATAATGGGTCACAGTATGACCCCTAGCTATCCCAGGCTTGGTTGCTATGTGGTGCTGTGCTATAATTTAAATGCCAAAAATGAGCCATTTGGGCTCAGAAAGGTGTTTGCTGATGATTCTGCCAGAGGCTTTTGTCTGACCCTCTCCTAAGTGGATGTGAACCTCCTGTGGAGTCATCATTTGTCAGAGCTAGTAAGGAATAGTTAGATTTTGTAATAGTCTCTGTAGGAAAGAGACTATTACACCTACTGTATAACAGGCACAACTTGCACCTGCCATATGGGAAATCATTAGACAACCAAATGCATGCCGCATAAAGATCCTTATTTTACAGGACCATCAAGGCGTTTGCATGAGTATTTTCTGGATGTTCACTTAAATAATTGGGGTAAAGCTCAAAGCAAATGACCCCTATTGTCCCTTTGTGCAGTTGCTTGCTTTAGGGGCAGTACACAGGGATGCACCTAACCCAAACCAACTGAATATGAACGCTTATAGGTGGCAGAAATTCCCATTGCCGGGGCAGAAATAGATAATGCTCACATAAAGCACTACACATACACAGCAATTTTTTTTTGCTTTATATAGGGTTCCAATTCATGTTAAAAAAAGGCTCAGATTCAGGAGAATCCTAATCCAAATCTGGGATTTGGTACATCCCTAATAATAATACAAGCCTTTCAGATTCTAGCCAGTTCACAGAGGCATCACATTTGCAAGAGAATTTATAAGAAAATGACTCCAAGGTTATAGAGTAGGTTCAAAGCATTTTGAACTGGGATGCCAATGTCAAAGAATGTAGCACATTCAAGGCCAAATACTTTCTGTTTTCCTTCACACACAATACCATTTTAATATGACAAAATGCAAAGAATCAACATAAAGACATCAGGCACTGAATTCCCTGGAAAGCTACTTACACTACTTTCCATACATGGATATAGGTAGCACAAAATAAATGTATGTTTAATTTCACTTTGTAACAAAGTTATTGATTATTCTTGCTATTACATGTTGCATAGTGTGATGGATACATCAGTACAACAATATTATATTTATATATATATATATAGTGCTACGCAATATGTTGGCGCTATATAAATACATGTTAATAATAATATATATATATATATATATATATGTGTGTAAGGAACAGAATTCTTTCAAAAACACTGCCAAAAAACTGTTATATTTTCTGTTGCAAGACTCATCATAGTTGTAACACTTGCAAAGGTTTTGCATTTTCAACCTTGTTTTAATGTGTCTTTTCTCTTCAATTCTCATACTCATCAGTGAGGTCACTAATAGAGGCAAAGTTAAAAAAAAACAAACAAACTGGGCAGTTCACCATGTTCACTTCCCTACAATGCATTTTCCCTATTTCTGCCATTAGTCCACCACAACAAAAGTTTGCCCCCAAACAGGAATCCAAAAAACAGCTGTTTTGTGGCCCTTGGGAGCAACATCCAAAGGGTTGGTGAGCCACTAGTAGGGATGTAGCGAACTGCCGTTTTGGTGTTCGCGAGCACCGGCAAAAATGCGAACAGTTCGTGAACAGTTCGCGAACTTCGAACACCCGCAAAATCGTTCGATTCGAACGATCAAAGGATTTTAATCGTTCGATCGAAGGATTTTCGTTTGAATCGAACAATCGAAGCCATTCGATCGAATGCTTTTCATTCGATCGAATGCTTACAATCGTTCGAACGAATGGAAATCGTTCGATTTTAGCGGTCGAAGGAATCGAATGGTCGAATGGCCGAACGATTTTTATTCGAATCGAACGCGAACTCAAATTGGCGAACGTCACGCGACGTTCGCGAACATTCAGCGGACGCAAACAGTCGAAGTTCGCACGAACTAGTTCGCTGGCGAACAGTTCGCTACATCCCTAGCCACTAGTTGGGGACCACTGGGTTAGAGCATGATGCAGATTTGGCCATAGTCTACACAATTGGCAGAATATGACTTGGAAACGCAGCAACCAGCTCTCTAGTTTTTGTATAAAGTATGTACAGAGATGAACCCTCATATGCAATAAAAGGCACTACGTTTCCCAGGAGCAGTAACCCATAGCAACCAATAAGATGTTTGCTTTTAAACAGGTGCCCAGTAAATGCCACCTGCTGATTGGTTGCTTTGGGTTTTTGCCCATGGGCAAACTTAGTGCCTTTTATTACATAAACCCCTTGGTTTTGCATACAGTATGTACAGAGACTAAAGGTGGCCACACATGGGCCGATAAAAGCTGCAGACAGACCAAGTCGGCATCTTATTGGCCCATGTATGGGTCCCTCTGACAGACTTCCCCGATTGAAATGTGGCTGATGTCAATCGGGCAGGACTAAAAATCCAGTCTGATCGTGGCCGCATCTGTTCGTTGGTGCGGTCCAGCCTGTTTACCCTTCGTTATGATCCAATTGTTGGGCCCACAATTGGATCAGCCCGATATCAGTGGGCATATCAGGGAGATCCTGCTAGTTTCAGCGCCAAGCAAGCAGATCTCTCAGTGTATGACCACCTTTACACAATACAGTATGTTTTGTTTTTTTCGAGCTCTTGGAATCAGAGGTCCCTTTTAGCTCATAACATGGTTACATTTATATGAAACATTAACATAACTGTATCAGTAGTTCAGCCCCAGTTCCAAGAATATCTAAGACAGCAAAGACGTGTTTTCCCTCAAATCTCATCCAACAAATCTTCAAGCTGTGCTTCCAAGCATATTGGTGTATCATTTTCCCCAGATCTCACATTAATTGGCCTTGAGGGTGGGCCTGTCCCAGCCCTAGTGTGGGAACCACTGTCATAAAATGATTCTTCCATAGACATTGCCATATACTAAACATATTAAAGTGAGAAATAAAAAGTTACCCTTCTGTTTAAGATCCCTTTACTTTGTACTGTACTATGTCATTGTAAAGGTAATTGTGAGATTATCAAGTAATTGTGAGATTATACACTTAAGAGATTTAAGATAACTACTGTTGCTTCTAAACATTTATTCAGAAACAGGAGACTGACCTGAGGCCATGAGAAAGTAAATTGAAAGTATAGAATTACTCTACACAACCCATAACTCACGTGTAGAACAGCTTCCAGTTATGTAATTTAGTCATTTTTTTAAATATGTATATAGAAACTAAACACTGGCCATTCTAGCTCTCTTTCTAGAAGAAGCATTTGGTTTTAATGACACATGTAATAATATCTTGAAGGGTTTGGACCCGTGAAGCCAAAGTCTGAATATTTTGGAAGGAAAAGTTGCATTTAAATATGGACAGAAGTATATTCCATCCCACTTTATGAGGACCATCAGACAATGAACTGTATCTTTGTACAAGTCAATGTTTAAGAAAAGGAAAGTTAAATAGTATTAATTAAAATAGTAATTGTGAATAAGGAGATGCATAGCAGGTGTATATAGAATCCAGATAAACAATCAGACCCTTCCAGTCTGTTAGAAGAACAGTAGCTGAGTGACTTTGAGTTGGACATGCTCATGTTAAATTAATTAAACAACATTTTTAGAATTGTTGCTCTTTCTTACACAGTCTGTGACCTTGTCTGTTGATATGTAACAGAGGTTTGTTGCTACTAATATCCTTATTCCGTACAGTAGCCAACAGATCTAAAATATTGATCAAATTATCAGAGTTGCTTGTCATTAAAAATCAAGCTTTGTCGTTAAAAATATAAATAAAGTTAAAAATATACTGTAAGCAAAGTTACTGAGAGCTCATGATATGTTAATGGTACCATTATATATATATATATCTGGTGAGACACAAGAACATGTATAAATCATAGTCTTTAATATGATACAAGCTATTATCTAATAAATGCCTTGGTAGACATACGGGTCATTTTGTTTATTTAGTGCAGTAACCTGTTCAAGTCCACAGAATTCCTACCGGTATAGGATCCGTTATCCGTAAACCCGCTATCCAGAAAGCTCCAAATTATAAAAAAAGGCCATCTCCCATATAGCAAATATTACCTTGTACATGATTCCAACTAAGATTCCAACTGTAATGAAACCATATTGGAAGCAAAACAATCCTGCTGTGTTTATTTAATGTTTAAATCATTTTGAAGTAGAAAAGTATGGAGATCCCGATTATGGAAAGATCTCTTATCTGGAAAACCCCAGGTCCCCAGCATTCTGGAAAATATACATTATGTAGGCACCATACATAAAGACCCTTTATGGAGGTATTTTATTGGGGACTAATAACCAGATTACCATTTGAACTTTTTTTTAATTTGTAATGGAAGTATAAATTTAGCATCCCAATGACCTACTTTGATACTTTGTCAACTGTGCAAATAAATCAGTCTGCACCAATAAAAGCTATACAAGACATAAAAATAAAAGCAGCAGAAATATATAATTATTTTTCCTTGATACAGGCTTCTGCCAAGATTCCAAACCTCTAAAATATTTATCCTTAAATATTGTCCTTATTAAGTCATTTAGATGGTTCTCGAAACTACTAAATGAACCCGGTTTTGTGCTCATCTCTAAATATAGAAAACATTTTTCAAGGGGTACGTAATGGATTCCATTATAAAGAAACATGTAAGGTTCCTGACAAGGTTACGGGTCACGGTTTTGTCCTCTTATCTCTGCCTCTGTGTTTAGTTATGGTCTTTTTCACTGGCCTTTATGAATGATGCATTCTAAGTTTTTCCATTTTAAATGCATTGTGCTACATTTTTTTAATAAGCAATCTTATAGTCAGCAGTTCTACTAAAAGATAAACTTTCACAAGGAACATTTAATTGTTTGCAGTACCTACAGATATATTTTTATATTGTTATTGTTACATTATTCCATCAAATTTCTGTGTGTGTGTGGGGGGGGAGGGGAGTTCCCGCTGATTGAACAACAGTGCTTTTATGAGGTTAGATTATTCACGAGAAAGATGTGTTAGGTCCCTGTGAGATTAGCTACATGACCACATCAGTTATAGGCTTGTATATTATTATAAGAGAATATAGCCATGATAAGTCTTGTAATAAGTTTTTTATAAATTTAAAAAAAACAATAACATTTTATCAGTTTTTTAGATTTACCTGTTTCGGGTATCACTCAGATCATGACGTGTTTTTGGAAGACATATGTCTGGAGTCTAAGGAGGTGTTATTTATCAAAGGTCGAATTTTAGAGATATGTTTTAGACCTTGAATGAACTCACAACTCAAATGGTTTCTAATTTAAAGGAAAACTAAACCTCCAAAATTAAAACTTAAGCAACTAGAAAAGTACATTATTATGAATTTGTTTATTTACATGAATCAGGGTTTTATATATGAGCTTTTTTTTTTCTATAGAAACCGACATTGTTCGGGGGCGTATAGTCTTCCTTTAAGAAAAAACTTGAATGGGAAAAACTTGAATCAACGAGTTTGAGAACCCGAAAACTGGAATTATTTGGGTTTTCCACAGGAAAAAACTCTGATCGATCAAACTGATTGAGTTTTTAAATCTGAAAATAGTTTTTTGACTCAAAAATAACCTTGAAAAAACACATGTGGAAAACACAACTCGAACCTTAATAAATCTGCCCCTAAATGGGGGGTTGTCATTCGCATGGAGTTATGGTGGCCATACACTATTATATCTGCTTGTTTGACGAGGTCGCCAAACGAGTGGACCTTAAACCGTTATGCACACCAACGGCAGGGCGATATCAGGTTTATCGGAACGTTCATCCATGGGGCTGCATGATCGGATTACAATGCTGCGAATGGGCACCGACGGGTCACAGGACCGCATCAACTAGATGATGCAGTCCTGGATCGTAGAAAAAAATCTTGCTGATCGATATCTGGCCGATTTTTGGCCTGATATTGATCGGGAGGACCCATTGGGAGCCCCCACACGAGCAGATAAGCTGCTGAACCCATGTATGGCCACCGTTACTTTCTTATTGCATGCAATTCATATGCCCAGCATTTTAATCTATCATATGTAATCCTAATCTCTGTTAGGGAATGAAATTAGTATTATTTGAAACCAAAACACTGTCCCACAAAAGAAGAAAGAGTAATTTATAAATGCAGGTGCTGTAAGAAAAATGCAACTGCATTCATTTTGATACATCAGCCACAATAGAGTCAAACACAACTCTCCCTGATGGCCATAAGGACAATTATTTTATTGATGCAGCTATGCATTACACTAAAGATACATTTATACCGAATATGGAGTGTAATTCATATCTGCAAAACCTTGGGAACAGTTTCACATTTAATTGGAACCAGATAAAATATTTAGCAATTGGGGAAACTTCTATGCATCACCAAGGCCAGCCATGTCTACGGTAATATATTTTGTCTATGGGGGTTTCTTCTCATTATCCTGAGATTTGGATATCTGGTAGCATTGCTTTAGGATGAACAATTTTACAAACATCTCAGGGTTACTTTATAATAGTCATCTCCAGTAAACTGTATTTTTACTTGAATAAGCTATGTGAAACAATTGTTCCGAAAAAGTGTGCATTAATTGGCTATAAAACTAAGGATAACTGCACAGCCCACAGACACAATGGGATTTTAATGTGGGGTTATGAACTTGGCAAGGTCAATAACCAATAACCCCTTTACATAATGGTCATGTAGGTTTGACAGGTCCAAAAAGAGAAACATCCAATAGCTGACTTCAGATGTAACACATCATTGAAAAGTATTTGGCAGTTGTAAAGGTCCATTATTGATCAAGGTGATGACTTTGATGCTTATTTCAAACATACTGGTAGATCAGTGCAAAACGGATTTTAGATATTTTTTGTGACACAGTGTATGATGGATATAGAAGATATATTGGTGGCAATGTGAGTACTTTCTGCTGTAGTAGTAAAGTTATAAATATTGAGATGTGCTGGATATAACCACAATTGTGTATTTTTCACAAGTATTAAAACTGGTAAACAGTGAACTCCAGGGAAAATGTATAGTGTTGAAGCAAGTAATGCTGTGTTTGTGTACTGGCCCAGAAAAATCCAGATAAATGGGTCCCTGGAGTGAATGGAGGAGAGCAGGGTGGGCCCTCCATTCCATGGTCCATTGAGTGTTTTGCAGTTGCCCAGATATAGGTAGCTAATTACGCTGGGACTACACCTCAGCGGTAGTAATGAGCCAATATTTTTGCGGCAAAATTATAAACTTCTCCATCTGCGGCAAAAATCTGCTGAGAAAAATTTTTACATAACAAAAAAGCCGCCAAGACAAAATTGCTACTGAGACAAAAAAGTTGCCAAGACAAAACAGCTACTGAGACAAAAAAGTTGCCATAAGATAAAAAGCCCAACGTCAAGTGAAATTTGACTCCTATTGACTGGTTTCGCAATGTGCCCCCTCGAGTGCAGGAGCTGCTCAGTATGGTGAGAACCCCAGAGAGGGGAAGGGTGAATGCGAGATGGAGAAAAGCTAAAAAGCTGTATGTCTATGAGTTTATGTTAGGAAATGGCTTTGTGAAAATAAACCTTTGTTTGCCTGAAGATCCTCTGCTAAACCTGCCTACCATTGCTAATTCCCCCAAATATTACGTGTACAGGCATCTGGCTTGTCACAATATACATAACAGTTTGTGAGTGCTTTTACTGTTCCTTCATGGTACGATGTGTATTGATTGTGCTCCAATAGCTGTTGTAATTTACAGTATATGTAGGTATGAGTGCATGGAACAACACACCCTTAAAATACTGTACCGGCATCTGATGAGTCTAGGTCAGGGTTCCCCAACCTTTTTTTACCCATGAGTCACATGCAAATGTAAAAAGAGTCGGGGAGTAAAACAAGCATGACAAAATAAGGGCTGTGATTGGTTTTTGGACTATGTGGACTGGCAGCCTACAGGATGTTCTTTTTGGCAGTACACATGGTTTTTATGCAACCAAAACTTGCCTCCAAGCCAGGAATTCAAAAATGATCATCTGCTTTAAGGCCACTGGGAACAACATCCAAGAGGCTGATCAGCAACATGTTGCTCACGAGCCACTGGGTGAGGATCACTGGTTTAAGTGTATCTTGAAATGTTCAAGTGCATTAGTTAAATGTACAGTATTTCATTTACAGTAATGAACAGATGTTGCTATGGGTGCATATAACAATAGTATGTACCTTTTGTATCAAAGCAGCTCAGCCATATAACATCTACTCACAAGTCTCAGACAGCTTAGTTCAGTTTAACACAATGATTAAGTGCTCAACCTTTGTAAAACCCCTTATGGGATCAGGTGTTGAACAGTGTATGACTCAACCTGCCATGGATCTGTATCATACAGAGTCCAGGGAATTGCAGTACAAAACATATTCAAAATTGCTTTAAAGTGACTTTATTAGCTCTGTTTAACTCAACCAACTAAGCCAACGTTTTATACTAGGCACAAATAAGCCCTGTACATACCACTTATGGCAAATGTTAAAGGAATAGTTCACACTAAAATTAACTTTTGGTATGTTATACAATGTCCTAGTCTTTGCAACCTTTCAATCAATCTTAAGACATCATAAGTGTCAATTTAAGGGGTTATTTACTAAACTCCAAATGCAAAAATCACGAAAAATTTGTGGGTTTTTTTTGTATAAAATCAGACTTTTAAAAAATCACACATTTTTCTGAATTTATTAAACCCTGAGGATGGAGTCTTAATCTGAAAATCCGGCATCTCAGACCTGTCAAGGGTGCATATAAGTCAATGGGAGAAGTCCCAATGACTTTTCGATGTGCGCTGAGTTTCGTGCAATACCCCACAGTTTTCGGAGTTTTCAGGTGAAAAGTCCGAAAAAATTGTGAAATTCATGAAAATCGGATGAAAAAATCGTGAAAATCTGTTTTTTATCCGCAAAGCAGATTTTCTGGAAAATTTAATAATAAATAAGCATAAAAAACCCGAGTGGATTTGATCGGAGTTTGTAGCAGAAAATGTTGAGATAAATTCGGACTTTGATAAATAACCCCCTAAATATTTAACAATAATTTTGTAGAGAGGGGACTACCATGAAATTAAAATCATCTGTATAAATACCTGTAGCTGAATTATTTTCTATAGAATATTTTACAAAAATTTAAATTTTCAGTGAATCGGCCAATGGATTGTGTAAGGCATAAATGCTGGTATATGAGTTAAGAGTTAAACAGAAAGAACTCTCATTATAGTATTTTCTGGAAATGACTACATGTGCGTGGTGTTGTCTATTTCAGCACAAAGGTGTTACATTCTAAGTTATGATGTATCCAGGATTTCACATCCCCAGACACATTTTAGGAAGTGCTTTAGAAATTCTTGAAGTAGTGAGAACACTGAATCATGAACAAGTTTAGACTAGCAATTAAACATCTATACAAGCAGTTACATGCAGATAACATTCAAATAACTACAATAATTTGGCCTTCTTCCCAAAAGTGGTCTTTAGCCTGGGCCACCGCAGTCATTTATCTGAGATCCCCCGGGGGGCACCCACTGGTATAAACAACCTTGTCTATCTGCAAATTTGTTTTCAATGTGTGGCAGTAACAATAGTGCTAAGGGTACAATGCCAATGCAATGAAACTTTTGCCAAATAGTGGTAGAATGCTTGTTTGGCCTTACCAGAAAAAAAGAAACTTTAGAGCCAAAAAAATCTCCCTTTATTCTGAAGAACTGTCCACAGTTATGGATTCTGAGCAATTAAAATTGTTCTATAATCACAACCAAACCCAAAATGCATATGTGTCTTCTATGCAAAATGTCTACGAGCCAGAGTATGTACTTGAGATTTTAACTCGCTGGTCGTTTAGCTTATACTTTGTAAGCCACCAATGTATAACTTGTGTATTATTGGACCAATAAACAGATTGACTATTAGGCAGTTACAGGAAAGCTGCTCAGATATAAATAATACCAAATGATTGCTGTGATACATGTCAGGAGACTGTCTTTATTAGTAAGAGAGATGTTAAATTAAATTACTCTTATTAGACTGTTGCTAATACAATAATTTCTTACTATCTACTGAGAAAATTACAGTTCTTTGATGTCAGGTGACTTAAAAGGTGGGAGGCAGAAAATACATCTCTTAAATGTCTCTTTAAAACAAACAACATTTTTAATGTCAAGTTTGAACAAATACCAGCTTACAGTGAAGTCATTCTAAAAAAAAAAATATTGTGAGTAAAGTAAGGCAATGCACATAATTAGGCATTTCATTAGATTCCTGCATGACAGCAGAGATCAAGCACTTAATGGGTGCCCGTTTATCTTCTTTTTGAAATCTACATTGTGTTTTGTGTATAGAATTGTCCATTGGGTGCTTCACCCTTTCCCTCTCTTTGTGTGCTTCCTTATGCTGGCCTGTTTGCATAGGGTTTGGGGTATTACAAGACAAAAAGAAATGCATGATTATTTATGGAATGTAATCATGGACAAGGATGAAAGTGCTGGATCTTCATACCTTACGTCTACAAAAAAAATAATTTCAATTTTAAATAAACCCAGTAGGCTTGCTTTGCCTTTAATATAGATTAATTATATCTTAGCTTGGACCAAGTAGAATGTACTGTATAATTACAGAGAAAAAGGTAGCAATTTTTAAAAAAGTGGACTATTTGGATAAAATGGAGTCTTTCTGGCAAATTTACTAACCTCCGAAAATTCGCCAGTGACGGCTTCGCCAGGCGTAGATTCGCCAGGACAGCTAATTCACTAAAAGCCAAAGTTGTGTCCAGGGTGCTGAACGCTGGTAAAGTTGTGCTAGCATTGCCTAATTTGCATACGGTGGGAAATCGAAATTCAATGGACGTATATGTTGCAGCAAATACATTACACTACACAAGCCCGGAAATCTTAATAAAATAAAATAAAATAGAGTTGTTATATTGCCCTACACATGAGCCCAGTGTATAGTTACATAGTTTCATAGTTACATAGTTAAATTGGGTTGAAAAAAGACAAAGTCCATCAAGTTCAACCCCTCCAAATGAAACCCCAGCATCCATACACACACCCCTCCCTACTTTTACATAAATTTTATATACCCATACCTATACTAACTATAGAGCTTAGTATCACAATAGCCTTTGATATTCTGTCTGTCCAAAAAATCATCCAAGCCATTCTTAAAGGCATTAACTGAATCAGCCATCACAACATCACCCGGCAGTGCATTCCACAACCTCACTGTCCTGACTGTGAAGAACCCCCTATGTTGCTTCAAATGAAAGTTCTTTTCTTCTAGTCTAAAGGGGTGGCTACATGTCTATAATGTCCTCTAATGTACTTGTATAGTTTATGTGTCATATGTTAGGAAATGTAGGCGGAAGCGGGTTACCCAAAACATTTTTACACTCTTTTGCAGCCTATCACCCTGAAAAAAGGAAAAGACTCCAGTGTTTTTTGGGACTTAGAAAACTTTTCAGATAAATTTTGAGGAAGTCCTATTTACGCCATTGCACTTCGCCTGGTCGGAGGTGGTGAAGGCAAGTCTGGCGCAAGGGGAAACGTATAGTAAAATCTGCCTGTTAGTGAATTTGCATAGTTACGTCCATTTGCAACAATACAAATTCTTCAGGAGTTAGGGAGAGAAGTACCGCTAGAGTCTATCTCCTTCACTAGCGAAGTTACGCCAGCGATCGTTAGCAAATCAGTGAATTACCGAAATGACGTCATGCTCGTGAATTTTTGCCAGCGTTAGTCACTTCGCCCTTTAGTACATTTGCCCCAATAGGAGATGGCCTTTCTGTAATTCAGAGCTTTCTACATAATGGGTATCCAGATAAAGAATCCCATATCTGTAGTTGTAATCCATTCCACTGCCTTCTGTTACATATTGTATTGATCCAGGGGAACCCTGGAGCTACCACCAACTCTGAAACAGGTGGTTGCCCAGGGTTCCCATAGTGGCTCAATCACCACAGCACAGTTGCGCAGAAAGAATAGGGCACACATGTCATTCTCACAATGAACAGAGGAAATTACACCAATTTATAGTGCAAATGCGTCTGATTTGCATTGAAGTCCAAGTGCATTAGACGCAACTGCTTCAGGTACATCAGCCTTGGTGACAACGATAACACTGGAATTATAGGAAAAAAACTGCATTGTGTGAAAGACACACAGCAATACTGCACAATCTTGCATTTAGCCCATTGCGCTTGTAGCCGTAAATTAACCCTATCGTTTACCCCAAATCTTACTTGTAGCTGACCTTCAAGTATTGCACTGTGTACAAAGTAACCAAACAGACTGCCAGGATGCATTGGAGCTTGGCACCAAAATGTGTATGTACACAGTGGCTTTAGTGGCAATAACTTTTATTAATAGTTATTTAATTTGTTACCAGCTTTAATATTACATTTTATTCTGTTTAAGACCGTTCCTTAACAAGCTTCTTGGCTTTTGTAAATCTTAATTTGTAAAGACAATTACACCCAGAGCAGCATCCACAGCTTTTACAATATAGCCATTATTATTGTAATTACTGCTTACAAAAGTAATTAATACTGTGCCAAATGTCCCTTCACTTTGGATTCCTTGCTTGTAAGCTAAATTCCTTTCTCATGAAACGTGGGAATTTCACGATGCAGCATTTTCAGAAAAATCAGACTTTTTATTCAGTGTTTATTATCCTTTAGCATTCCATTGGCAGTTGCTGTTTGTAAATACATACTTTCAGAATTATATTTTTTTTAAAAAAAAGTTAATCTCTTGACCGGTCCCTGTATATGTGAGAACATTCTTTTATATCAGATATTATATTAAATAAATAGTATTAGTTCTATAGGGATTTATTGTCCCATTGTGAGAAAAAGAGTTCATCTATTTTGTTTGGCAATGGGAAAATCAGTTGAGAACGGGACGGTTTAGGTCATACCAGTGCTATTTTTATAGGGATTAAAACATAATGCTCTCCTATCTGATCGTGTTTGATGTGTTTGTGAATGAGGAAATTCTAATTACAGTTGCTTGATATAGGATGAGGTAAGTGAAGAAGAGTTTTAAACCTCTTGTACATTTTTTGGGTTGAATTTAGATCTTTTTTTGTTACCAGCAGATATAGCTATATCTACTTATTATACTTAATTATATATATATATTTATATATATATATATATATATATATATATATATATATGTATATATATATATATTTATATATAGATATATAATTAAGTATAAGTAGATATAGCTATATAGTATATATATATACCAATAGTTTTCCGAACCAGCACTCCCTTTAGTGAAAAAAATGTAATTTTTATTATTACATAGTATCTATTTCCAACGTTTCGGTCCCTATTGGGACCTTTTTCCTTGAAAAAAAAAAAAAAAATATATATATATATATATATCCTAAAACAGCTCCAATGCCTGTGTGCTGGTTCAAGTAAACATATTAGTAAGTAAATAGAAAAAAACGTACCACCCAGTGCTTTGTATGGTGAAAAAACAGCAAATTTATTCTCAACGTTTCGGCAGTCTTCAGGACGCATATATACAGGAATCCAGAAAGCTCAGTACCTGGTGCTTTCCAGTTAGCAGATTTTTCCATAAATGGATCGACATACTTTAAGGGGGTATTTATTAAAACTCGAATTTATCTTATTGTTTTCGATCGAACTCCCAACCATGATTTATCTTAATTTACTATAGAATCTGAAGGAAAATTGTACATATGTTCCCTATAACAATTTGGTTTTCTCCTTAAAAACGACCAGAAAATTCAAGGTTTAATAAATAGGCCCCTAAGTCTGCTAGTAAATCTTTTAAACATTAAATAAACCCAATAGGCTGTTTTTGCTTCCAATAACGATTAATTAAAACTTAGTTTGCATCAAGTACAAGCTACTGTTTTATTATTACTAAGAAAAAGGAAATCATTTTTAAAAATGTAGATTATTTGGATAAAATGGAGTCTATATGGGAGATGGCCATCCTGTAATTTGGAGCTTTCTGGATAACTGGTATATACGTACATGTGTATATACATATATTTACTTCTGTGTATACAACTTAATAACTGTCTAGCTGCAAAACATTTTACGCTGATTTATTTTTACATGTCTCCAAAGAAAATGTTTAAGAGCAACCAATTCCCCAGTTTGTCCAGTCAGTAGAAGAATGCATACAAGCTTGCCCTGCCTAATGCACACTGTACTGGGACTGTGGGAAAGTGGCCAAGGCAGAAAATACTAAAAAAAAGAGAACCCTAATCATTTATGTTGAAATTTCTTTTTATCTCCCTGGCATGTTTCCAGCATACAGCGTAAGGACACTTGCAGATATATTGTGTTAGTTGTTTTTTTTTTATGTTATGTGAATATATTTAACTTGCTCTTTATCCCATGCTGAAATGCAGCTTACTATCAATTGAAAGAATATGTGGCACTGTTCACAAATATGGCAAGTTCAAATAGTAACAAGTCCCAGACTCATAATGGTGCCATGTGTTGATTTTACACAGGCTGTAACTCGTGCCAGAATAAGGTCCCTCTTTGTTCTGGAAGCTTGCAACATTTTATTTAGCTAGACATTAAAAGGTTTACCTTAGGTGCCTCCTACTATTTGATTTAATTGCTCATTTACTGTAGTGTTAGATGTTTTCTTTTTCTAACACAGACACTCCCTGTATTAGATGCAGGCTGCAAGAAACCATATACCTTTGCTTTCTTCCCCATCAACCTTTTTATGATAATTTTGGACAATTGATGAATATGCTGCTCATTGTTTGGAGATGGGGCAGACAATTAGGGGCCGATTCACTAAATTCGAGTGAAGGGTTCGAATTAAAAAAAATTCGAATTTCGAAGTTTTTTTGGGCTACTTCGACCATCGAATGGGCTACTTCAACCTTCGACTACGAAAATCGAACGATTCGAACTAAAAATCGTTCGACTATTCGACCATTCGATAGTCGAAGTACTGTCTCTTTAAGAAAAACTTCGACCCCCTACTTCGGCAGCTAAAAGCTACCGAAGTCAATGTTAGCCTATGGAGAAGGTCCCCATAGCCTTGCCTGGGATTTTTTGATCGAAGGATTTTCCTTCGATCGTTGGATTAAAATCCTTCTAATCGTTCGATTCGAAGGATTTAATCGTTCGATCGAATGAAAAATCCTTTGATCGATCGATCGCAGGATTTGCGCAAAATCGTTCGACTTCGATATTCGAAGTCGAACGATTTTAGTTCGTAGTCGAATATCGAGGGTTAATTAACCCTCGATATTCAACCCTTCGTGAATCGGCCCCTTAGTATCTTAAAGGGGTTGTTCACCTTTAAATTACCATTTAGTATGATGTAGAGAGACATTTTGCAATTGGTTTTCATGTTTTATTATTTGTGGTTTTTGAGTTATTTAGCTTTTTTTTTATTCAGCAGCTCCCCAGTTTGCAATTTCAGCAATCTGTTTGCTAGGGTCCAAATAACCCTAGCAACTATGCATTCATTTGAATAAGAGAGGGCATGAATAGAACGATGAGTGATAAAAAAATAGCAATAACAATAATGTGTAGCCTTACAGGGGATTTGTTTTTTAGATTGGGTCAGTGACCCCCATTTGACAGCTGGAAAGAGTAAGAAGAAGAAGGCAAATAATTACGGTAAACCACTGAAAAATAAATAATGAAGACCAGTTGAAAAATTGCTTAGAAGCAGCCATTCTATAACATACTAAAAGTTAACTTTAACTAGCCACATCTGTTGCATTAAAGTCATGGCCAGGTGGGCTTCCAGACCTTAAACTAAATAAAGCTTGATACTGAGGAATTTCCAATAACAAGGTATCAAATCTGTTGTCAGATTCAGACTTAGGTGAGGTCAGACAGTGATTTTAACAGGCAGGAACAAAGCCAAGAGACAGAAACCAGTTATTCAAGAATTTTAGGAAATATACCCCAGAATGTATCAGCTAAGACATACAATCTGACATTGTACTTGGGCCTCTGATGCTCTTTTATTTTGATTTTAGCTTGAAGCTGTAGTTCAGTGACATCACATGATGACATCCCTGGAGATCAGGCTGAGAGGTTTACAATATAAAAAGATAGTGGATTATGCAAGCACTGGCTGGAACTGCTATCAGAACTCTTCACAACATAGGGAAGGCAAGACATCTGAATCTGTACCAAATTTCTTTACTATTTAATTCTTATTTGTTAAGGTTTTGAAATGGAACCACAAAGATCTATTTGGGTGAGATTTGGCATTTTCTTTTATACATCGCCAGACTAGATTAGACTGCAGAGTACATATACACAGTATATTCTGGGCAAAAATTTGCTTACCAGTGTAGCCACTCAGAGGTCAGATTGTCTATCACATTGGTGTCCTTGGCTAATTACTTCTAACATTCTACCAAACTTACATTTTTCTTATGTTAAGAGAGAACCCATTCTGGAAAAAAGATAGACTGTTTTTTTCCAACCTGACAAACAGTCCACCCCTTCTTATTTCACCTGTTATTCATATAACCTAAGGTAAGCTCAGTAATAGATGATTAAAAATGAATAATATTAAGATAAATCTGTGTTTCTATCTGAGCATTTTGCCAAATGAAGTTACTGATTTCTGTAGAACCATGACATTGTGTAGAACATATTTAGAGAATGCATTGTGGATGGCGTCACTTCCGATATCAATAATTACAAGCATCTGATTCACTTGGCGCAAGTCAGTTGGACTATAGACTTAAGCCACTAAGGAAATCCTGGAATTACTGGCAGGTCAAGGCTGGTGGTGATTCCAGGTTTCCCTTTAGTCCAAGCTTGCAATTGTGCATAAACTATCAGAGCAGCTGAGCAAGCACATTGTCCCTGGCCACAAGTTTGCAAAGAGCATGTACGGATGAAAATACCTTTGTAAATAAGATGACTGTATGCTATAAAAATAGCACTAGAAAGGCAAAATGTTTTTGAGCAAGTGATACTGAAAAAATTTGCTATCATATTAGCATGGTTCCTTTTCCTTCAGGCGGTTCATCTGACACTCGTGACTATAAAGAAACTATTTGAATTAAAGTTTGGCTTTAGAAGAGATTCTTTTTTAATAAGAACAAGAAACAGCAGGCAAAAAATTCTACAACAGGTTTTCCTGTTCACGTTTTATTTAAACCATGTTTCATTTAACAAAAGATATATTGCATTTTATTGCACTTAGCGGGCTTTTATGAACCCATGTTATTCCCTGTACTGTAAAAAATGCTACATTTTCATTATTTGCTGGTATAATATTTTAGAACTTGCTGTGGTTAATTTAAAAATTCCAGCATATGGGCTGATTCCCACCCTGCATTTTGTCAGCAAGCAGAGTTTCAGCCCGTATGACATTGGTGTAAAGTTCAGGAAAGATGCTAGCATGTCCAAGCTAGTGCAAGGTCTAAGATTAGTTATTATAATTACTGGAGAGAAGGGTCTTATTGTCAGGGAAATTGTGTTACCAGAGACAATATGAAAGACAATATTAAAGAGTTTATTTGACATGAGCTCAGTGGATTCTTGAACTCACAAATAGTCAGAACCCTGAACAAAGGAATCACAGAGTTTTTATAGAATTGTAAAAAGGTTACTGGTGGTAGAAAATAAAGATATCACTCCACAGCACAGAAAAACAAAGAACTGCTCTCACAGACAAACAGGTGGCTCTGCCCTAAAGGCCAGGGTAGTAGTAACTATGGATGCTCGGAATCCAGGATTTGGTTTGTGACTTGGGCAGGATTCTGCCTTTTTCAGCAGGATTCGGATTCGGCCAAATCCTTCTGCCCGGCTGACCTGAATCCTAATTTGCATATGCGAATTAGGGCCGGGGAGGTAAATTGCGTGACTTTTTGTCACAAAACAAGGAAGTAAAAAATGTTTCCTTTTCCCATCCTAGTTTGCATATGCAAATTAGGATTCGGTGTAGTATTTGGCGAATCTTTCACGAAGGATTCGGTGGTTTTGGCTGAATCCAAAATAGTGGATTAATTGCATCCCTAGTAGTAACCAAGGCTAGCTTGAGAACAGAATCCATCACAGTCAGGGGGGTTCACAGATGAATCTGCATACACATACTTTTATTCTCTATCACTAATAATGGCACCCCCAGTGAATAACACTCTACTTGCAAAAAAGTATGCTGTGCTCTAAAGAGATTATACATCACATCAGAGTGTGTCAGCAGATGTAGCAGACTATTTTGAGGCATTTTGGGCACTGATCCTTAAAACTTCGTGCTAAATTGGTAAATATATTTTTTTGCCTACTAAAACCATTTAGCCTCTAATTGCACTTCATTATTTTAGTTCCCACAGCCCTATATAATGTCATGCTGAATATGCAGAAACACTGTAAATAAGCACAATAAATAAGGACATGCGGCTTTGTAATCACTTCAATGTTTTCTGGATAAATATTTAGCAAAACTTTACAGCACTGAGAAAAAAATACGATGCAAATGAATTTTCAGAACAAAAAAATATATGAAAGAGGATTAGGAAAATAGATATTATCACATGGGAGTGTAGCAACAATTACTGTACACATGACAAATGTCTAGTTTGGAAGCTGTATTTTGGCTAAATACATAATTTGAAAGCAGGGAAGCCCTAGCAACATCAGACTGGAGGGTCTGAGGCCTACTGGAGCTTCTGTCACAGGGGCCGCCACCACCCCTCAGGCCTCCCCCCACACTAGCTGCAACACCCCTCCAGGCCCCCCTAGTTGTGGTCGGAAGGGCAAGATCAGGGGGCAGTGTGGGCCCGTGCGGGCAGTAGAGGGGTGTGGGTCTGGGGACCATCGAGGGCCAGGGCCCACCGGGTTTTTACACGGTGTCCCGCTGGCCCAGTCCAACCCTGATCCCCAGTGTCATCTAATTCTTATCTTTGTTGCTGTTTACAACGTGACTTGCTTCAATAGATGCAGCAAACTTGCGCCTAAAGAACCAAACACAGGCGAGTTTGAAAGTAGAGGTCCGAGCAGCAAAACAGTCAAGAAATGTAGAAAAGGCACCATATCCTGAATAAATAAGTGAGACATAAAGATGGAGGAGAAAATAACATAAAGGGGGTTATGTATCAAAGGCTGAGTTGTTTTTTTCCATCAAAAAATGTTTTAGAGGGTATTTTTCAGTCAAAAATAGATTTTTCTGGTTTTAAAAAAAAAACTTGAAAATGCCAGTTTTTTTTAAAAAAAAAAACAAAAAACAAATTTTTCAAAATGTATTATGCCCCGAGGCTGAATATAGCAAGAATCCGAAAATACACCATCTAAAACCTGTCGAGGTCATGTAGAAGTCAATGGCGATGTCCCTTGAATCATTTGAAGGTGTTAATAGCCTTCATGATTTTCAAGCTTTTTCCTGTGGGTTTCACTTGAAAACATGATCTGAGTTTTTGTTTTTTTGCCAAAAATGCAATCAATTCGAGTATTTGAGTTTTTTCACCACAAATACACTGAGGAGAAAAGACACAGGATACACAGCAGATAACAGATAAGCTCTATAGTATACAATGGGATCCTTCAGAATGAATCTACTGTGCATCCTGTGTTTGAATGGCTGCCCCCATGGCTACACAGCAGCCTTTTTATATAAACGATAGTAGTGTTTCTGAAGCAAAAACACCATGTTTACCAGTGCAGAGTAACTGTACATTATATTGTCATTCTTTAAAACACTTTAATTTTTTGGTGATATTGTTCCTTTAATAATAACACAGTGTAGATGGATGCCATATGTGCATGTGCCATGGCTATATAAGGCTACATGCCATTGCCCCAGGTCTCTCATATGCTCATCAACTCCCCTCTGAACATATAAAGCAAGTCATCCAGGCTTACTCACATCAATACATCCCAGTCATGATTTCATTATTTTGAAATTACCACAAAATCCACATTATGCATTGTCATGATATAATAAGGTCATGAAGTTTATGAAGTAAGCTCTGAGGCTTTGCATACCTCAAGCATGAGCTTCTGCCCTCACTGTTCTGGTTATACTCACACACTCATTATGTTTTGCAGTCAGAATAACTTTTTGTGTTAATTTGGAAATACTCACAAAGTCCTTCATGCAGGGGGTTTTGATCCAAATAGTGTTACTTTGAATGACTAATCCAAATAATTCCCAACATCAAGGATGTGCCATTGCCTGCCAATGGGATGGTGAGTGTTGTAGGTCAAAGACAAAGAATAGAATATGAATAGGAGACGGCATGAATAGAAAGATGAGTAATAGAAAGTAGCAATAACAACACATTTGTAATCTTTTGGATCATGTTTTTTTAAATGGGGTAGATTTGAAATCTGTAAAGGGTCAAAGAAAGAAGGCAAATAATTCAAAAACTACAAAATAAAAAATGAAGGGCAATTGCAAAGTTGCTTAGAATTAGCCATTCCATAACATATTAAAAGTTAACCACCCCTTTAAAAAAATTGTCCAGGGTCAGCAGAGAGAGATCACTAACTTTCCACCTTAGTCTGATTTTCAGAATAGGTAAAAGGGACACCTTGAATGCTTACATATGTAAGAAAAATTACCATTGCGGTCTATAAAATTCTGAACCTAAAAATTAGAAGCTTTTAGGCCAATGCTCATTATAGTCCTTGGTTACAAACACAACCAGAGTTATCCAGCCTGTTCTGTTACAAGCTTGAGCTGTTTTCTGATCACCCCCACAACTTTTTGGCTCTACCACTTGCCCTGGCAAAACAAGCACAATACGGATATCAATGGTGTAACTATAGAGGTAGACCTCATGGGTGCAGGGAAAACAGGGCACCCATAAGTGGGAGTTGTAGGAGACCTACGACGGACATTATTTAGTGTGTGCCTTTTTGGCTTGCGGTTTCATGAGGTGCTATGGAACACTTGCACTCTGGGGACTTTTCCTCTCTGCAGCATCACTTGGTTCAGAGACACACACGCTAATGACATGCCAGTAACACATATTTACCCTCCCTTAAATCCAAGGTGTACACTGCTGGTCTCATTGCTCCAAAAAAGGACACCCTGCAGAACGCAGTGTTCAAAATGTAAAAAAAAATCCTGATTTCAACGTTGCACTCTGCATCCTGCATTGTCAATGATCCCATTAGCGTTATGCAACCCCCAGCCTCATATTGTTCCTTTGTGAAGTGATGAATACTGGGACTTGGAATCCTTCCGCTTTCCATAGTGTGTGCTGCACAGATTCTCTGGAAAGCAACAAGTCCCAGTATCCATCACTTTACAGTGGTACAAGGTGAGAGAGGGGTTGTATCATTTTGAGTCTAAGGCAGTTTGGGTGAAAGGTACATATGAGTATCATGGTTTCTTTTCAATTTGTGAAATCAGATATGTCTGTTTAAAAATATATATATATATATATATATATATATTTGAAAGTTCAGGTAGTTTTTATGCACCTTTTTTACATAACCCCAACTGAATGAACTCATTTACAAAAGGGGAGGAATATTTTCTATTTTAAGCCATTGGAGTGACTATCACATGCATACAGTATCTGATTGTGTTGTTTGGCTACTGTACAAATCTGCCATTTCCATAAAGCATCCCACTGGAAATATGAATAAAACATTGCTAATTTGGCACCTGTTCAGTTAGTTTTTTTTATGTTTGTGCCCCTTAAAAAAGTATCTGTGCACTGTAAGCTGACATTCAGTGTCTCCCGAAAGGTTTCTCTAAAAGTGCTGACTTCTTAAGTGGTTCATTTATGATACTTATGATAATTATGATCCCCGGTATCTGGATTTTATATTACTCTGTGTCTGCAATCTTAGCTCATTTGGAAACCAGAGCTCAACAAAGCAGATGCAATGCAGTAATGCTCCCCTCTAGTGGTTATCCAGGTATCTGACTCAGGACTCTGAACAGGATGTCTCTTTAGAATTCTAAACAACATGTATAATGAATATAATGAGTATAATGAATATAAGTAAGGCACATCTGACTTTCTTGGCAGACTACTATGTGGATTTGCAATGATAATTAAGAATAGTGTGTTCAAGGAGAGTGCTTGGGCCCAACGTGATCACAAGGGCTTGACAAAGGGCCATAATAGCCCGAAACGTTGCCTTAAGGCACTTTGATTAAAGTTTTTCACTTTTTTTCAAATAATACAGGAGTGCTGCTTATTTTGCCTTGGCAGAAGGTACAGCTTGCTGCACCTGGGGCTGCAAAGAGCCGTTTCTACTTTTGAAGCACTTTTGGAATTATACTTATGTCCATTAGTCTGTGAAAAAAAACCATAAATACAATTATAAAGAAGTGCAAGTTTTTTACAAAGATAAATATAGATGTAACTATGGCAGACTGTATGGCAATCCCTCATTTTTTTCTTCTTTTCTGTGCAATTTTGGTTGTAATCAGCATGTTTTTACCTATAATGCAGCATTTTTCTCCACGATCCCAGTATAATCCGGGTAAGACTAGGCTGGCGGACACCGGGAAAAACCATGGGGGGCCCTGGCCCAGACCCACACCTCACTGGAAACTGATGGCAATCCCCCTGACCCCACCTCCCAATCACATTGTGAAGTAAGAGGTATGTATTATCCAGAATGCTGAGTTTTTTTTCATAATTTGGATCATCATGCCTTAAATCTCCTAGAAAAATGTAAACCTTATATAAAGCCAATAGAATTGTTTTTCTACCAATATGGGCTCATGCAGTATAGTTAACATCAATTACAATTACAGAGAAAAATGAAATAATTTATAAAGATGTGAATTATTGGAATAAAATAGAATGGGAGATGGCCTTACCATAATTTGGAACTGTCTGGATAAGAAATCCCATACCTCTACTTACAAAAGAAAATATTGTCCACATAAAGGAAAGTGCATTTGCATGGTGCATAGTTTTTCTTTAATTAACTATTATTCCATTACCACTGTAATGTGTGTAATACATTTGCTGTCTTGGAGACTTCCTGGACATATTTTGAGCCGTTGTCACAATAACAGGAGTGCTGGGAATTAGTGCAATTTCTTTCTGTGCTGATTATATGTAATTGCTAATTGCTGAACAGAATACTGATGATTATGTGAATCGATCATAATAAAATGGTGAGAATGAAAACAGGAATATCTGAAGAACTTCCTTTTTACAATCCATTTACCCAAGTTCATTTTAAAAGATACGGGCGGGACAACATTATTTGACTGCTATTGATAACATTGTCTGTACTGTTATGATTAAAGCACCCATTATTTCTGGTCTTTTCAGGCTGGGTTGGAGCGAGCAAGCCCAGTGCAGTACAGATTTTTTTTCTGAGATTTTTGTGTAAGTATCCTACTATAAATGGCTCCAGCATGGGATAGGGGTGGCTTAAACTTGCCCACCCCAGTATTTTTTTGCTTTACTTCCCCTATAAACTAGTAGGCAAAATACTATGATTTGCTGAATCAACTTTCTTTGTTGGTAAAAGGAGGACTGATCAAATACTGCATGTTTCCCCAGAACTAGTGTGCCTGGCGCAAATTCACAGTGAATTCCTGCATTTCGCCGGCGGCGAATAAATTTGTGAAACTCCATCGAAAATTCGTCGGCAAAAATTCTCAACACTATTTTGACTTTTTCGGACACACAACCAATTTTCCGCTAATTTTTATTTTTTTATGCATCAAAAATGTCGAATTTTTGGAGATTTCTAAGAAATAAGATTTTTATAAAATCAGAAACATGAAATAAAATTGAAAAAAATGGACAGTCTTCCAATATAAACAAATGTATGAATAAAGAGTTTATTCTCATATTTATACCATAGCATGTTATGTAACATCTTACTGAAAAAACTTACACCACCTTCAAAGATGTCTTAAAATCACACAATAACATTTTCAATGTAATAAACTAACTATTGAACATTACATTGTGAAACCTGATTTTAAGTCCTTATTTTTTGAACTTTTCTTCCATTTACATCTTCAGTTACATAACACCCTGAACATTTTATCATGTGCATCAGCAAGTAGTGTGTGTTATAAATCATTGTACAGGTATGGAATCTGTTATCCAGAAAGCTCCATATTATGGAAAGGCCATTCCCCTTAGACTCTGTTTTATGCAAATAATCCAATTTTTTTTGAAAATGGTTTCTTTATAATAAAACAGTACCTTGTAGTTGATCCAAAAGGTATAATCAATCCTTATTGGAAGCAAAACCAGCCTATTGGGTTTATTTAATGTTTACATGATTTTCTAGTAGATTTCAAATCCAAATTTCGGAAAGATCCATTATGTGGAAAACATCCGGTCCCAAGCATTCTTGATAACAGTTCCCATACCAGTACTGTATAAGTCATTGGTTTTTACTCTTAAAAAATACACTATACCCAATTAAAAGTTGTAGTGCAAAAACTCTCTAACAAAACACATTACTTTGTGAGAATAACATTTTTGTTCTTATTAATGAATATTTTTTTCCCCATTTATGACTTAAATAATACATTTCCCCATTAGGGATGTAGCGAACGTCGGAAAAAAAGTTCGCGAACATATTCGCGAACTTGCGCAAAAATGCGAGCGGTTCGCGAATGGTTCGCGAACCCCATAGACTTCAATGGGAAGGCGAACTTTCACATCTAAAAAAGACATTTCTGGCCAGAAAAATGATTTTAAAGTTGTTTAAAGGGTGCAACGACCTGGACAGTGGCATGCCAGAGGGGGATCAAGGGCAAAAATGTATCTGAAAAATCTGCCTGTGTGTGCTTGGAAGAGATAGTGTAGGGGGAGAGCTGTTAGTGATTTCAGGGACAGATGATAGTAAGTTTGCTGGCTAGTAATCTGCTTGATACTGCTCTGTATTGGAGGGACAGAAGTCTGCAGGGATTTGAGGGACATTTTAGCTTAGGTAGCTTTGCTGGCTAGTAATCTACTGTTCTCTTTAAACAACTGCCATACGTTGACCTTGTAGGCATTGTTTGCCCAGTTTTTTTGGACGCAGCCACTGAAGCACAGTTGCCAGAAAAAATATGCCATATAAATGCTGAAAATAGTAATTTTTCGCCATACGTTGACCTTGTAGACATTGTTTGCCCAGTTTTTTTTGGACGCAGCCACTGAAGCACAGTTGCCAGAAAAAATATGCCATATAAATGCTGAAAATAGTAATTTTTCGCCATACGTTGACCTTGTAGACATTGTTTGCCCAGTTTTTTTGGACGCAGCCACTGAAGCACAGTTGCCAGAAAAAATATGCCATATAAATGCTGAAAATAGTCATTTTTTGCCATACGTTGACCTTGTAGGCATTGTTTGCCCAGTTTTTTTGGTCGCAGCCACTGAAGCACAGTTGCCAGAAAAAATATGCCATATAAATGCTGAAAATAGTCATTTTTTTGGTCGCAGCCACTGAAGCACAGTTGCCAGAAAAATTATGCCATATAAATGCTGAAAATATACATTTTTTTGGTTGCAGCCACTGAAGCACAGAGGCCAGAAAAATTATGCCATATAAATGCAGAAAATATGCATTTTTTTGGTCGCAGCCACTGAAGCACAGTTGACAGAAAAATTATGCCATATAAATGCTGAAAATATAAATTTTTTTGGTTGCAGCCACTGAAGCACAGAGGCCAGAAAAATTATGCCATATAAATGCAGAAAATATGCATTTTTTTGGTCGCAGCCACTGAAGCACAGTTGACAGAAAAATTATGCCATATAAATGCTGAAAATATAAATTTTTTTGGTTGCAGCCACTGAAGCACAGAGGCCAGAAAAATTATGCCATATAAATGCAGAAAATATGCATTTTTTTGGACGCAGCCACTGAAGCACAGTTGCCAGAAAAAATATGCCATATAAATGCTGAAAATAGTCATTTTTCGCCATACGTTGACCTTGTAGACATTGTTTGCCCAGTTTTTTTGGTTGCAGCCACTGAAGCACAGAGGCCAGAAAAAATTAAACCAGTAGGGTTTGCACCCTAGTTTGTAACGGTGGCGGAGGGAGGAGGACGCTAAAGGACAGCTGTGTGTGGAGTCATGAGGCTTGAAGAGAAGGACAGCTGCATAGAAGTCAGAACAAGTCTTCCGGCGTGCAGTAACCCTCCGAGATCCACCCCTCATTCATTTTAATAAAGGTCAGGTAATCGACACTTTTGTGACCTAGGCGAGTTCTCTTCTCAGTTACAATCCCTCCTGCTGCACTGAAGGTCCTTTCTGAGAGCACACTTGAGGCTGGGCAAGACAAGAGGTTCATGGCAAATTGTGACAGCTCTGGCCACAGATCAAGCCTGCGCACCCAGTAGTCCAGGGGTTCATCGCTCCTCAGAGTGTCGATATCTGCAGTTAATGCCAGGTAGTCCGCTACCTGCCGGTCGAGGCGTTCTTTGAGGGTGGATCCAGAAGGGTTGTGGCGCTGCCATGGACAGAAAAACATTTGCATGTCTGACGTTACAGACCGGCCAAAGGGCTTTGTCCTTGCAGGTGTGCTCGTGGCAGGATTACTGGCACCTCTGCCCCTGGAATGTTGATGAGTTCCTGAAGTGACATCACCCTTAAAAGCATTGTACAACATGTTTTGCAGGCTGGTTTGTAAATGCCGCATCTTTTCGGACTTGTGGTATGTTGGTAACATTTCTGCCACTTTATGCTTGTACCGAGGGTCTAGTAGCGTTGCGACCCAGTACAGGTCCTTCTCCTTAAGCCTCTTGATACGGGGGTCCTTCAACAGGCATGACAGCATGAAAGACCCCATTCTCACAAGGTTGGATGCAGAGCTATCCATCTCCGCTTCCTCATTATCAAGGACTGCATCATCCACGGTCTCCTCCCCCCAGCCACGTACAAGACCAGGGGTCCCCAAAAGGTCACCACTAGCCCCCTGGGAAGCCTGCTCCTGTTGGTCCTCCTCCTCCTCCTCCACAAAGCCACCTTCCTCCTCTGACTCCACTTCTGGCACCTCTCCCTGCGTTGCAGCAGGTGCCTGGGTTCGTTCTGGTGATTGCGACCATAAATCGTGCGCTTCCAGCTCCTCGTCACGCTGGTCTACAGCCTCATCTGTCACTCGTCGCACGGCACGCTCCAGGAAGAAAGCGAAGGGTATTAGGTCGCTGATGGTGCCTTCGGTGCGACTGACCATATTTGTCACCTCTTCAAAAGGTCGCATGAGCCTGCAGGCATCGCGCATAAGCACCCAGTAACGGGGGAAAAAAATCCCCAGCTCTGCAGATCCAGTCCTACCACCCAGTTCAAAAAGGTACTCGTTGACGGCCCTTTGTTGTTGCAGCAGACGTTCCAACATAAGGAGCGTTGAATTCCAGCGAGTCTGGCTGTCAGAAATCAAACGCCTGACTGGCATGTTGTAGCGCTGCTGAATGTCAGCAAGGCGTGCCATGGCTGTGTAGGAACGTCTGAAATGGGCCGACACCTTTCTGGACTGGGTGAGAACGTCCTGGAATCCTGGGTACTTGGAGACAAAACGTTGGACTATTAAATTTAACACATGTGCCATGCAGGGCACATGTGTTAAATTTCCCAGTCTCAACGCTGCCAACAGATTGCTTCCATTGTCACACACCACTTTTCCGATCTGCAGTTGGTGTGGGGTCAGCCACCGATCGGCCTGTGACTGCAGAGATGACAGGAGTACAGATCCGGTATGGTTTTTGCTTTCCAGGCACGTCATCCCCAAGACAGCGTGACAACGGCGTACCTGGCACGTCGAATAGCCTAGGGGGAGCTGGGGGTGCACAGGTGTGGAGGAGGAGAAGGAGGACCCAGCAGCAGAGTAAGAAGAAGAAGAGGAAGAAGACGAGGTAGAGAGCGATGGAGGAGTAGAGGTGGTGGCAGAACCGCGTGCAATCCGTGGCGGTGACACCAACTCCACTGTTGTTGTTGTTGTTGAGCTACCCATTCCCTGCTTCCCATTCCCAGCCATTACCAAGTTCACCCAGTGGGCAGTGTAGGTGACATACCTGCCCTGACCATGCTTGGAGGACCATGCGTCAGTAGTCATATGGACCTTTGGCCCAACACTAAGTGACAGAGATGCGGTAACTTGGCTCTGCACATGTTGGTACAGGTGTGGTATTCCCTTTTTAGAAAAAAAATTGCGGCTGGGTACCTTCCACTGCGGTGTCCCAATTGCTACAAATTTGCGGAAGGCCTCAGAGTCCACCAGCTGGTATGGTAAAAGCTGGCGGGCTAAGAGTGCAGACAAGCCAGCTGTCAGACGCCGGGCAAGGGGGTGACAGTCAGACATTGGCTTCTTACGCTCAAACATGGCCTTCACAGAAACTTGGCTGGTGGCAGATGACTGGGAATGGGAACAGGTGGTCAAGGTGGAAGGCGGAGTGGAGGGTGGTTCAGATGGGTCAAGGAGAGCAGAGGTAGAGCAGTAAGATGCTGGACCAGAAGGAGTGTGGCTTTTAGTTTGCCTGTTGCCTTTGAGGTGTTGCTCCCAAAGTGCTTTGTGCTTGCCGCTCATGTGCCTTCGCATAGAAGTTGTACCTATGTGGCTGTTGGGCTTACCAAGGCTCAGTTTCTGACTGCACTCATTGCAAATTACAATGCTTTTGTCAGAGGCACACACATTAAAAAAATGCCACACTGCTGACTTTTTGGAAGTCTGCGATCTGGCGGTAACAGTAGAAGTTGGCGGCATTGGCGGCAATGGCGGGTGCGTTGGCCGGCTGAACACAGGTGCCGATACATGTTGTTGCCCTACTGATCCCTGCGGGCTGGCCTCCCTGCTTCTTCTAAGTCTTATTCTCCTACTGCCTCTCTGACTCTCCGTCTCTCCATCTGAACTACCCTCCTCTTGCTCTCTTCTACTAGGCACCCACAAAACATCAATCTCCTCATCATCATTCTCCTCAGATGCATCAATTTCTTCTGACACATCACAGAAGGAAGCAGCAGCGGGGACCTCCTCCTCCTCCTCATCACTCATCATTATGTCCATCTCTGTCGTGTTCTCTGCCAGAATTAAATCTGGTGTAACGTCCTCATCTCCTTCATCTTCTTCTGCCAATAATGGTTGCGCATTACTCAGTTCAAGAAACTCATGGGAAAATAACTCCTCTGACTCCAGTGAAGAAGGGGCACCGGTGGTGGAGGAAGTGTTACGTGGGGTGGCCATAGCAGTGGAGGATGAGGAGGATGTTGTGGTAAAGTTAGAAACGGTAGAGGATGGGGTGTGCTGTGTAAGCCAGTCAACTACCTCTTCAGCATTTTGGGAGTTCAGGGTCATTGGCTTTTTAAAACTGGGCAATTTGCTAGGGCCACAGGATTGCATAGCAGCACGGCCCCTAGCACGGCCTCTGCGTGGCGGCCTGCCTTTGCCTGGCATTATTTTTAAAAAAACAACAACAACAAAAACTCAGTTGGTTTTTCTGGAAACGATAATACACACAGCTAGATGGCAGTTTGAAGAAAACAGTGTGCAAATAATGCCTACAAGATCAACGTATACACTACTACAGCGGTGGATACGGATTACGTAAAATATATGAATGCTGCTTGAAAAAAAGTAACTCAAGTGGTTTTTCTAGAGACGATAATATTATCAATATTTAGACAAAATGTGAACAAGCTCACACAGCTAGATGGCGGTTTGAAGAAAACACTGTGCAAATAATGCCTACAAGGTCAACGTATACACAGCGGTGGATACGGATTACGTAAAATATAAGAATGCTGCTTGAAAAAAAGTCACTCCGGTGTTTTTTCTGGAGACGGTAATATTATGGATATTTAGACAGAATGTGAACACGGTCACACAGCTAGATAGCAGTTGGTTGAATAACACACTGGGCAAAAAATGCCTACAGGACAAATAATGCCTACAAGGTCAACGTATACACAGCGGTGGATACGGATTACGTAAAATATAAGAATGCTGCTTGAAAAAAAGTCACTCCGGTGTTTTTTCTGGAGACGGTAATATTATGGATATTTAGACAGAATGTGAACACGGGCACACAGCTAGATAGCAGTTGGTTGAATAACACACTGGGCAAAAAATGCCTACAGGGCAAATAATGCCTAAAAGGTCAACTTATACACTACTACAACGATGGATACGGATTACGTAAAATTTATTATGGCTGCTTGAAAAAAGTCACTCCGGTGTTTTTTCTGGAGACGGTAATATTATGGATATTTAGACAGAATGTGAACACGGTCACACAGCTAGATAGCAGTTGGTTGAATAACACACTGGGCAAAAAATGCCTACAGGGCAAATAATGCCTACAAGGTCAACGTATACACAGCGGTGGATACGGATTACGTAAAATATAAGAATGCTGCTTGAAAAAAAGTCACTCCGGTGTTTTTTCTGGAGACGGTAATATTATGGATATTTAGACAGAATGTGAACACGGGCACACAGCTAGATAGCAGTTGGTTGAATAACACACTGGGCAAAAAATGCCTACAGGGCAAATAATGCCTACAAGGTCAACGTATACACAGCGGTGGATACGGATTACGTAAAATATAAGAATGCTGCTTGAAAAAAAGTCACTCCGGTGTTTTTTCTGGAGACGGTAATATTATGGATATTTAGACAGAATGTGAACACGGGCACACAGCTAGATAGCAGTTGGTTGAATAACACACTGGGCAAAAAATGCCTACAGGGCAAATAATGCCTAAAAGGTCAACTTATACACTACTACAGCGATGGATACGGATTACGTAAAATTTATTATGGCTGCTTGAAAAAAGTCACTCCGGTGTTTTTTCTGGAGACGGTAATATTATGGATATTTAGACAGAATGTGAACACGGTCACACAGCTAGATAGCAGTTGGTTGAATAACACACTGGGCAAAAAATGCCTACAGGGCAAATAATGCCTAAAAGGTCAACTTATACACTACTACAGCGGTAGTAAAATAAAAAAAAGTTAAATAAAAAAAGAATGAATATTAAAAAAAAAAAAATTAAAGTTGGTGCTGCTGAACTACTAGGAGCAGCAGATTAGCACACCAGTCCCACTCCCCAACACTGCTAGACTAATAGCACTGGGCTCTTATAGTAGTAGTAGTAGTAGTAGTAGTAGTAGTAAAACAACAAAAAAATAAATAAAAGCAGTCCTTACAAGGACTACTGTTATTGCAGCAGTCAGCAGATGAGATCAGAAGCAGGACAGCTGCCCACTGCAGCTACATACAGAGCACTGCAGTAGAAGGTAGATTACTATCCAGCAAAGCTACCTAAGCTTAAATGTCCCTCAAACCCCTGCAGACTTCTGTCCCTCCAATAACAGAGCAGTATCAAAACGATTACTAGCCAGCAAACTTTCAACTGTCCCTGAAATCACTAACAGGCAGCAGCTCTCTCCCTACACTATCTCTTCAGCACACACAGGCAGAGTGAAAAAAAGCTGCAGGGCTTCGGTTTTTATAGGGAAGGGGAGTGGTCCAGGGGAGAGCTTCCTGATTGGCTGCCATGTACCTGCTGGTCTGGGGTGAGAGGGCAAAAAAAAGCGCCAACAATGGCGAACCCAAAATGGCGAACGTCGCGCGACGTTCGCGAACTTCCGGCGAGCGCGAACACCCGATGTTCGCGCCATCTCTACCCTCCAATAACAGAGCAGTATCAACACGATTACTAGCCAGCAAACTTTCAACTGTCCCTGAAATCACTAACAGGCAGCAGCTCTCTCCCTACACTATCTCTTCAGCACACACAGGCAGAGTGAAAAAACGCTGCAGGGCTTCGGTTTTTATAGGGAAGGGGAGTGGTCCAGGGGAGAGCTTCCTGATTGGCTGCCATGTACCTGCTGGTCTGGGGTGAGAGGGCAAAAAAAAGCGCCAACAATGGCGAACCCAAAATGGCGAACGTCGCGCGACGTTCGCGAACTTCCGGCGAGCGCGAACACCCGATGTTCGCGCGAACAAGTTCGCCGGCGAACAGTTCGCGCCATCTCTATTCCCCATAAAGGCCTTAGTTCCATCTACTGTAAATCACTCACACTACAAAGAATAACTACATATGTTCTAATTAAGAAAAGTGTGAATGAAATTGCTACTGGAACATTGATCATGTTATGAATAATATATAAGAATGTATTTAATTTGTTTACCACAAAAATAATTAATGATTGAATGTATTAAATAAATGAGAATGTACATTTTCCATCTGTCATTCATAATTACTTAACATAGAAACATATGCTGTGTATATCCCATATCCTCTTAATTAAAATGTGCTTTGCTGCCAATTTTGTCCATGTTTTTATTAGAAGGAAAATCATCCAATGTGTTAGAAATGGACAAGTCAGCAAAAAAACTCAAGATAAACTTTTTCAGATTTCTATTTTTCAGTTTACAGTAGAACCCCTATTTTGTGTTTTTCAGGGACCAGAAAAAAAATGATGTAAAATTTGGGAAAAACAGGGAAATGCATTAGGTATTATATATAGGTGGGACCACAGAAAAAACTGTGTATAATGAGGGTGAAATTGAGGTGTCACTATTTTAGATTTTAATCTTATTTTACCAGTTGGTTGAATATTCTTCTCTTCGGAAATCTTCAGAATGAGACCGGCGCATGCGCAGTTGGAGGAATTTTCTGTTTCACAACAACTGCGCATGTGCTGAAACTGACGAAAATTGAAGATGGTGCCCATGAACTCCGATGCCTGAATCTGCATCGAGGGGTAAGTAAAACGTTAGGAGTATTTGCCTGGGATAACACTTAGGGGCAAATTCACTAAGATTCGTAGTTGCGCCAGATGCAACTTCACCGCACTTCGCCACACTTCGCCAGGCGTAGTTTCGCCAGCGCTCCGCAAATTCACTAAAATCCGAAGTTGCGCACATGGGTAGCGTAAGGTTGCGAAGTTGCGCTAGCGTTGATTCGCTAAGCGAAGTGAAGTTACGCTAGCAATGGTTAATTTGCATACGGCACCAAATTCAAATTTCAATGGAGGAATACGTAGAATCACTACAAATGCCTGGCAAACCTTCAAAACATCAAATAATTTTTTTTTTTGCCCTACACATTTGCCCACTGTATAGTTAAGTTGCCATGAGTTAGGAAATGTAGGGGGGAAGGAGGGGAGCCCCAAAAAAAATTTCGATCTTTTTCAGCCTATCACCCATAATATAGAAAAAACGCCAGCGTTTTTTGGTACTTAGAAAAATTTTGACCTTTTTTTGAAGCAATCCCTTTCTACTCTATTGCGCTTCACCTGGTCTGAGGTGGCGAAGGAAGTCTAGCGTAAAAGGTAGCGTTCAGTACACTGCACGCGTTAGTGAATTTGCGTAGTTACGTCCATAGCGAAAATTCACCAGGCGTAACGGTGCGAAGTAACACTAGCGAATTTACGCCAGCGTTCATTAGTGAATTTGCGAAGTAATGAAAATGCCCAACGCTAGCGAATTGACGCTAGCGTTAGGCGCTTCGGCGCTTAGTGAATTTGGGTCTTAGGCTGGAGGGAGGGAGGTCTATTTGGGTAGGGTTTTTTTAAGTTTAGGGTTGAATTCTCCTATAACCCAGCAGTTCTGGATGCATAGATAGCCAAAGGGACATCAAGGAGTGATTTGCATGTCTCTGCCCATAATGCCTTAGATAAGAGTTAGACCTTCATTTTTGGTATTAAGGCAGTGCTATGCAAGTAAATCCCTTCTGTTTTCAGAAGGCTTTATACTGCATGTCTTGCATGTGAAGGACTTTTTGGCTCCTTTTAGCCCAGATTGCCCTAACCAGGCTAGGCTCTCTGCTCTAAAAAAGAATTCATTATGTTACTTCCAACCCCTCCCTCATGTTTCACAGTCAACAATATCACCTATTAATCAACCATACAGGAATGCAGCCAAATAACTCTTTTAGAAAATCATCGTCTTTTACACCCCAATCTTTACTACATCTGTGCAAAATTGCAAGAATACTTCATCTCAGTTTAGAAGCAACGAAAACACTTGCTCAGTCTCTTATTATTTCCTGCCTTGACTATTGCAACTTTTGGAGGCTTCTGAATGTTATCATCTTTCACAGCTCAAATCTATTATAAACACTGATGCTGTGTGAATTCATCTATCTCATCACTCTTCTATGCATATCCCTTCCCAATTTCCACCTGAATCAAATTAAAATGACTTACACATTTAAGACCCTTAACAATAAAAACCTTTTCTGTATTTCAGCTCAAGTCTCTTGTTTTGAGTATTTTGAGACTCTCTCCTATTTCCAAATGATTCTTAAAGGCCTGTTTAAAAAAGTGTATTCAATGCATTCTGATTGATATAAGCTAATCATAAATAAGCAATAGTTTTAATCATTCTTATGTTTCACATATCCCCTAACCATGTAATTGCAAGCCCTTGTGAGCAGGGCCCTCTGATCTTATTTTTATTCTGTAACCCTGATTGTTATAAATGAATGTAAAGCACTGCATAACTCTGTGAGGCTACTCACCTGTGTTGGCATTCTTGGGTTCACTCCAGTGTCCAGGTTGCGTCACAGTGGTCCTTTTAACACATGCACAGGCATGCAAATTGGTGTACTGATGTGCGTCTGTGCATAAGCATCTATACATGGCTAGTCGGATGCAAGGATGTTTTTACACACACAAAAAGGTGTCAGCCGTTACGCAAGTGATGAAGCGAATCAGAGTCCTGATGCAGCCACCATTTTGGTGCCAATTCTGCCTATTGGATGCTGTAGGCCTGGGTCATTGCCTGGATGTCTTGGTTGTTTCCAGAAGTATAGCCATATTCCTCTGTTGATTTCCTGTTGTGACCTTTTTTTCCTGCCTGTTGGAATGTGTTACTCTCTGCCTGCCTAGACCATTGACCTGCCTCTGATTACAAATCTGTACTGCTGATCTCTGAACTCTAATTTGTTTGACCATGATACTGCTTGAACCCTTGATACCTTGCTCTGACCCAGTCTCACCAGCTACTCACCACTTCACTGGTCCCCGTCCACTCTCCAGGTGGGTTCTGTGTTGTGTGAGATGCTTATGAGTCGCATTCTACAAGAGTGCTGCCCCTTCATCGCTGGATCCCACTGGTAAGACTGGCACATCTCTACTCTGTGTATAAACGAACATTTCAATTCAGACTGAGCTTTATTTAATATATAATTATGATTTGGTCCTAAGACCCTAACCATTGAAAGCACATATAATATTTTCTGAAAAGATTAATTGTGTACAATGTAAACAAAGTATTTTTTTATTTTGTTGTTGCTGGCCTTTTAAGTTTGAAGATTAAATTAGAAATCAAGAAGAAAAAAACATTTTGGTCCTGATAACAATTGTCACTTTGCGATTGTTTCCTGTTTTACATTTCCACATATAGTCCTTCCTCTGTGTAGGAAAGAGGCAAAGGCTAAAGTCAGACCGGAAGCATAAATGTGAATCCTGTCCACTTGTCTTGGAACATTCAATGTTCAGAATGTCTTCCCCCACAACAACATACAGAAATATCTTCTCCAAAGAATAACCACATCCTCAGATCTCAGCACAGGTTTAGGAACATCATTTCAGCTAATTATATGTCTTTCAAAAAACATTTTTTTATGCTTTGGATGATTGCGAAAGAGATGCAAATTACATTTCTGAAATCATTGCTAAGTGTATGGATGAGAATAGTTTTAGAAAAGTGTCCCAGGAGGTAGCACACCTTACCTTGTGCATGCTGTGCCCCTATTGACGATTTCTGAACAACCCCATCTGGGTTTTGTGTGAAGGGGAAGCTTTAGAATTGAGAAGAAATTTGGGACATACAAATTAGATTGCTTTAGGATAAGTAGTGATTTCTGGCACCATTTGAGGAAATAAAACCAACTGTAAAACATGTAATCTCAACTATTTTTTCTCCTTTTAACCAGTAAGTGAAGAAATATTCTGGGAAAAATGATATGTCTCATTGGCATGATTTGTACATTGCAGAGGCCACACTGCATGGGCCACAAATTAAACTTGCAGGAGTGAAAGTTGGCTTGTACAGGCATGTGCACACTAGAATGCACAAAATGCTTGCAATAATAATGCAATAATTCATATGAGAAATCTGAAAAAACTGTGCTGCCATGAAAGAGGAAATCAGAATTTTTGCCATTTTTAAATTTAGAATTTAGAACTGGCGTCTAAAGCATAAATAAGTGAGATTATTTTCTCACTGATCTTACTGGCGTATTTTTATTGATTGGAGGAAAACTATAGAAGAAAATGTAATTCTAATCATGTTTCTGACATACATTAACTGAAAATATAAAAGTTATTTCGACCATAACCAAGAAAGCAGCATTTTTTTATCCTTTTCTCCATGGTGGTTCTGACACTTGAAACAACATACCAGAAATCAACTCTACTCCAGCAAAGACAAATCTGTTAAACAAATGCTTACTCTTTAATGGAAAGTAACAGTAGTTAGGGGTCAAGTCTGTTGGCCCACTGGGCATATTGCAGAAGTGTGAGGATATACAGTTGCAGTATTCAGTACGCCTTTATTGCAAAAAAAAAAAAAAGGATATTATAAGTCACTGAGGAGTTCCATGACCTTATAAAAGCACATGGCCGCAGTCCCAGTGCTTTTATATAGGTCTTGGAAAGATAGATAGATAGACAGATAGCAAACCATTAATAGTAAAACACATGGGAAAAGACTGCTAAAAATATACACAACATTTTTTATCCTTTAGGCCCATGGCAGACAGGGAGAGTTGGCCTATGAGAAAGCTTCAGACGACTTCGGAGAAATTATTGTTTTTCCCACTGACAATCTACTTTATTGGGAAAGCATTTTTCGGGAGATTTGTCATCCACTGTATCAAAGATTTAACAGCGGGCGACATTTCTCCCCTTCTGCCATCAATAGTTAAGGGAATTTTTTTTATGTTTAAATATTTTTAGTAGCATTAAAGAAGGATGCTCCATGTATCTAAGTATTTCAGATAATAGCTTGGGTCCTTAGCTTTTTAAGAGGCTCAGAAGGTAACTGAGCTGACATAATTTTATGTTATGTGTATTTGAATGTTATCTATCTATGTGGGGTTTCAGCAAATGAAGGATGTTATTCTTACTGCAGCTATGCCTATAGTACAGGAGGGCCCATACTTTTCTAATGTGAGGTCTACTTTTAGTGATGGTGTCCCATTATGATAACGTTTGAGAAAGGCTTGAGTGTGAGCCGAAACATTAGTTGTTTTTTGATCCAAATAAACACCTTTTTTGATTTTGATAAGTCCTGTGAGTGCGAGCTTCTTTAGTACAATATATATATATATATATATATATATATATATATATATATATATATATATATATATATATATATACACACACACACAGAGAATCAGCACTCTTTGTTGTTTATGAATATATAGAAATGTCCCACAGTGTCGGCACATGAACCAATAAAGCCAGCGGTGCGCGATCAAATCTATTATGATATATGAACGGAGGATCAGCACTCTCTGTTGTTTGTAAATATATGCTCTTTTATTTCAAATGATATAACATCTTATTCCATGTTTTGGTCCCACATGGGGAATCCTTGAGAAAGATGAAGCAATGCTGCAGTCCTGGATGGGTCATTCAGGGCAGTGTAGATAATAGCTGATGGTGCTTAACCCAGGGGCATGGGTTAAAGTAATGTGGTCTACAGAAAGATCCCCCTAGTGTGTGCTTCTAATGTACCAGAGCCAGTCAGCGCAGCAGTCCGGGAAGACTTAGTGCCTGCTGATGGTGCAAAAAATACATCCTGATGGTGTAAAAAAATATACAAGGGGGACTGGTTCAGCCTAGTGTTGCTGGGATCCCTAACTTGTAATGAAAGGACGGCTGACCATCTGGATGTTCCAAAAAAGTCCTACTTAAATGGGAAATATGAAAGTAATGGGAAGGAGTGCCATACTCAGGACTAAAGTAAAGGCCACATGTATCAGTGCCAATATGCCTGAATGTAGGTGGGGGATACCGCTTCTGTACCTGATCACCCTCAACGGACATAGGTATCTATTGCAAACATCATATTGTGCTCCACTTACAAACGGGAGTTTTAATTTACACTGCCCCGCTATTTTCCTGTAAAACCCCTATGGTATGTGTATATGGGCAGCCTCTGCTCTTGTACCTTACTCTCTGCTTCAATCTCGCTGTAACACTTTTGTGACAAGCATTCTTTTCCCCTATTACATTGTTTGACATTGATACTGTTGCACTTGGGGTCGGGCCTAGGGGCACATTTACTAAAGGTCGAATATCGAGGGTTAATTAACCCGCGATATTTGACCATCGAAGTAAAATCTTTTGAATATCGAATAATAATCCAAATTCAAAGTTTTTTTCATTCTAATCCTTCACTCGAGCTTAGTAAATGTGCCCCCTAATGTTACGTTATGCTTGTATTTAGTGTGTTTTACTGTATAAACTGACAGGGGGTGGGTTTTTTTTGATAACCAGTATTTTGACACTGATGACGTCGCTGTACACTGCACGTCACGCCATAGAGTGTATTTAAGATGGTGTCTTGTTTTCTGTTTACACAGGTGTTTTAGATTTACCTGAGGCATCTTTTGGGGGAAAGACACAGAAAGCTGCCTGTGTGAGATCACTGAGAGATTTTGAATCACTACAAGGTCAGGACTTTGTTTTCCTTTATTTTCTCTGTTTGGGAGACAGTCGGTAGGCCTACTCCTGGGTAGTTATAAGCCAGTTAAGAGGCAAGGATTTTATTTTGAACTGTTTCTTTTGTTTATTTGTTGCAAGTGAAAATAAACTGCTGGGAAGAGACTATACTCTCATGAGAAATGATTTTGCCATGGGCTGCTTTACCCCCAGAAAGCTGGTCCCAGCTACCTAATTCCTGACAATATATATATATATATATACAGGACCCAAGGAGTCAAAGCTTGCTGGGTGCCATGCACATACTTTCTCTGTCACCTACCCTAGTCTGGTCCTGTGTCCCCTCGGTAACTAGTGACCAGCGAGAAGAAGTGACGAGCTCCACCAAGTCAAACTGTGCTTTCATTTGCATGTGTTATTGCATGCATGCATAGGGTGGGGGTCGAACTGATACCAGCCTGATCAGTTTTCCCATCTCTAATTAATCCTTCAGCACGTTGCACTACCTCTGAGCTCACTCTTGTTGCCTTGAGCAGTGACCATAACACCCAGTCAAACAGGAGAGCTTCAAAATAATAACATTTTACATTTTCAAAAACCACAAAAATGAATATTAGCTCTTACAATACCATTATCCAAGACATAACTTAAAGGGGACCTGTCACCCAGACCTAAAAAGTTGTATAAAAAAACCTTT
This sequence comes from Xenopus petersii, assembly GCA_038501925.1. Taxonomy (NCBI): domain Eukaryota; kingdom Metazoa; phylum Chordata; class Amphibia; order Anura; family Pipidae; genus Xenopus; species Xenopus petersii. Next base: position 127,924,883 of record CM076682.1, read on the forward strand.
GCAACATAAACATGAAACCTAAACCCCGCATTCCTAGATGTCGCTGCACTCTTCACATTCCCCCCTCCCTATAGCTGTTTTGCCTGTGCCTGGTCATGGGTGCATACACAAGAGTTTGGCATGATGCAAAGCTTGCCTTAATAACAAATGTCCACAAAATCGCTGCTGTGACTGATTTCCAAGATTGAAGGAAACAAAATTTAAATAATTAATGAAAATGATTTGGAATTATTTTTAATTAGGACTAGTTTATCCTTTAAATACGATTCACTAAATAGAGATAATCTTCTTTTTGTCTTTGTACCATACCATTAACCTAAAGATTTTCCCGCAAAGCTTTACCATAATTTATCCTGAACACAGGTATCTGATATCTCGGTTCTTCATTCTGTTGGTAGAGATAAAGTTCTCAAGGTGCTTCAGTAACTGATTCATCACTATTTCTGCTGATGGCACTTTCTATTAATATACTATTTGCTGTTTTCATTTGTACTGGCCTTGAAGACATAACAAGATATTGCAATATGTGGCAGGATATGACTTTGGGGAGTAGTTTAAACTTTTTTTTTAAAGGATTAAGGGAGAAAAATGATGCTTGCAGACATTCAGGATCTCGAAAAAGTACTCAGACTATTGGGCATATCTCTTACTGCCAAATAAATTATACACTTAAACATTTGATTACTGTTCTCAGTGACTTTTTATTTCAAAGCACTGAAAGTCAGAATACATTTCTTTAAAATGACATTTATTTATGAAAAAAAGCAGAGCTAACAACCCCCATGCATTTATCCAATCCCAACTTCCCGCACAGAATATTCTGCCCCATCCTGAACCACACCAGAGGGACACTGTGCAACTTCATTGTAACTGCCACAAAGAACGTTCCATCAGCTCACAGTCAGCTGAATGGATTTGACTGTTGCAAAGGCTGAAATCAACGGAATCTCATTCATTGTCTTCGGTGCAAAATTTTATTTTTTGATCTTTCTACATACATTTTACTGTGCTCATCCCATCTGGTTACTATTTATATACTGCATCCAGGAATGTTATGTTCTATCCATCCTCAGACTATGCTGTTTCCATGCTGGGTGCACTGGAGATTTCAATAACCTTTTAAATAAACATATGCTAACTCATTATGTTGGTAAGTATGGCACTAGGATAAGCAAGAACAAAATGGAAGAAAAATTTTTTTTTAGTAGCAAACAGTTTTTTCAGCTGTTTCTCATGAGTATTTAAAGAAAATATCTTTATTATAAACCCCATTTCATGTCCTTATTATTTAAATAATTCTGTATATGCTCTGAAGTTTCCAAACAGGCCCAGGAAAAACTCCTGTGGGCAAAAGTGATAAACTGAAAATATCAATAATTGCAAAACAAATGCCACTCAGTGACAGTGATCACAAACAGGATGTGTCTCTAATTAGACAGACTATGACACCAATACATTTTTGCTGACTCTACTGCTTTACTGGTTTAAATGAGACATTATGTATTATTGTCCTGTGTTCTTGTATCACTCATACAACGTGAAGGAAGGAACACAATAGAAGGAAAATATACAATAATTATACATAAGTACTGATAGTATCATAGCTATTGAAATGTTTAACTAGTTATGGTAGGAAATTATGCAGAGAAAATGACTTAATTAAAATAGCTTCAGCCAATCAGACTAGTATTGCTCAGGTAGATCAGAATAAATATATATATATATATATATATATATATATAAATATATATATATATATATATATATATAGATATAGATATAGATATAGCAATGTAAGCTGTCTTAGAATAAGGCAAGTAAATGCATTCTTTTCTAATAAGGCTTTACACTGCATGCCTTGCATTGTGCTCGTTGGCTCCCTATGGCCCTTTTTACACTTACCATGATAGTTCTATCTTTGACTGGTCTCCAGGTTCTACCCCTCAGAAACCATGTTCCAATATCTTGCACTGAAAAGTTCTAACAAAATTGAAGCAGGCTGTCTGGAAGTTTTGATATATGGCTCTTAATTATTAGGCTGTTTCTGTGTTATTTAACCATCAGTTCTGGATATATAGTTGGCCTATAATTTCTTATGTGAGGGGTACATCTTTGGTTGTAAGGCAGTGTTATAAGTGTAGCATGGGGCATGGGAATACTTTATTTTCTAAGAAGGTTTTACACTGCATATCTTCCTTATAGCCAAAGCTATATTTAATGAGTAAGGAAGGTGGTTGGTTGCAAGGACTGTATAATCACACCCCCAGCTTATAATTATAATTGCCCTAAAAAGAAAGAAGCAGAAGCCTTAAATGTTGCAGGTATTTTTGTACTTGGCAAGTAAAGTGCCTGTTCATCAGCACTGGCTTTTTTTATATGGGTTTGTGGTTTTAAACTAAATCCAAGTTTGGTGCAGTGCTCCACACCACTTTGGACATTTATATGTAACAAACATCTACCTGCACATACAGTCATATGCAAGGTCAGGGCCGCCATCAGAAATCACTTGGCCCCGTACAGCAACATTCTCTGGGTCCCCACCCATCCCAGATCCCACACCAAGCCCCACACCACAGTAAACCACACAGACACCAGCACTAAAAATGGTAAACCCCTCACTCACAAGTTATAAAAAGCCTTTGGTGATCAGGGCCCCCTTATAATTTAAAAAAAAAAATTGGCAGCCAGTGTCCAACATCAAGGGTTTTTTTAAAAAAAAAATGGTGGTCAGTTAAAAAAGAAAAACTATTGGTGCCAGGGCCCCCATAAAAGTTTTTTTTTTTTTTTTATTAAAAATTGTTAAAAAAAAAATCATTGGTTGTCAGGGTCTCCCATAAATAAAAATAACAAACTGCACCAGATCCCCCTTTTAAAAGTTTTTACAAAAATATTGGTGGTCAGGCGCCCCATATTTTAAAAAATGAAACAAAACAAAATTGGTGTTCAGTGGAACTTACCTTAGGTTCTTCTTCAGCTTCTTCGGCTCCTTTCATAGCTTTGGGTCTTGTTGCTGCTTCCGGACTTCAACTCCGTGTCTTCAGCTCGGTTTTGGGTCTTCAGTGCCGCATGAACTTTCCAGCACAGCCGGGCCCCCCTTTTTATTAAACCAAACTGGACCAAACTCCCATTGAAGATTTTATCTTATTTATCATTAAGATAACTTCGATAAAAAATCGATAAAATCATATTAATTTTTCGGATTTGACATCTGAAAACCCGATTTTTTCGGATTATAGGACGAAACCCAGCGCAGATCACATTCACAATATCTTCAAATTGCCACTGACTTCTACATGACCTCGACAGGTTTGAGATGGCAGATTTTCAGATTCTGACTTTTAGCAGTTTTGGGGTCTATACTTAAGGGGTAAATAACCCCTTAAGTATAGAGCATTTGTTTTTTAAATGGGGTCAGTGACCCCCATTTGAAAGCTGGAAAGCATCAGAAGAAGGAGGAAAGTTCGGGCGACTTTGGAAATGGAAGCACTGCGAGTGCATTGGCATTATAGCAGGTGGAAGGCAGGGGGAAAGCGGTTCGGGGAGATTGTCGCCCCGCAGAAGAGACGATTAGTCGTCAGACGACTTAATCTCCCTGAATCTGCCCGTGTGCCCCTGCCCTAAAGATATGGGACTGGTTTAAGCTTGTAAATAGTTTTTGGAGTAAAACCCATAAAAATGCTTGTGTGAAAAATTGTAAATGGCAGGATAAAAAAACATGTGGTTTAGAAAAAGTAGCACATTGTAAAAAGTTCAAAAAACAGCCGCAAGTCACATGTTTTCCCACTTGTAACCTGTCTCAGCCAGGAGCCCAACCACGGGTTCAGGCTCTAATTTCTCAATTAATACAGCGCTGCCTGCTTTTAGTAGCACTATTATCATAAGGGGCAGTCTGAAGGAGGCAAATACAAATAAAATCAGGAAAAGTATACTGTTTAGAGAAACATGCAATAACGCATGGAAAACATACTATTCACAAAAAGCTTAACTATTGGGGAAATGTAATAAAAGGTATTATCAGAAAAATACAATGCAAAAAATATTTCCACGGTGCAAATAATTTTTCTTTGTGCATGAATATAATAGCCGTACACCAAGTTAAAGGAGTGGTTCACTGTTAGAATGTTATAGAATGGCTAATTCTAAGCAACCTTTCAACTGGCTTTCATTTTTTCTTTTATATATTTTTTGTATCATTTGCCTTGTTCTTCTTCTGACCCCAGCTTTCAAGCGGCCCCATCTATAACAAATGTTTTGTAAGGCTACATATTTATTTTTATTGCTACTTTTTATTACTGATCTTTTCTATTCAGGCCTCTCCTATTCATATTCCAGTCTCTTATTCAAACCAGTGCATGGTTGCTAGGGTAATTTGGACCCTAGCAGCCAGATTGCTAAAATTGCAAATTGGAGAGATGCTGAATAAAAAAACTCAACTAATAAAACACAACTAATAAAAAATTAAAACTGATTGTAAATTGTCTCAGAATATCATTCTCTACAGCATACTAAAAGTTAATTTAAAGGCAAACAAATCCCTTGTTTTTATGCGCATGCCATTCACATAAACAATATTTGATTTCTATATTCACGTGTACTTCCAAATGATTTCTATGATAAGTAGCAACAGTCAAGTCACTTTCCATAATATTCAGATGTATGTACATCTTTCAAGGGCTATTTTGTGTGTAACTGGCAACAATTAAAATCTTGAAAATCCTTTTCTCCTTTATGCACTTAAACTATAAAACGTGACACACAGCTATGACTTGATTGACTTCCTGGCACCTCCTTCAACCGAAACTTGTCCTTTGGTTTCAGGTGTAATCTCAGGTGCCCTGCACAGGATTCTGGGTAGTGAGTACTTTTCACCTGCAGTCAATTTATTGTTGGGTGTTAAAGGACTTCAAGTCCCAGGAAACACTGCACACTGGTATGTCAAGGCACAAGGAAGGGCTAAGGGAGTTAGGTGTGTCTGAGTTTGTTCAGTCTTGCTTAACAAGGTAATCATTACCCACAGCAGACTTTTTGCTGTATTAGGTAAACAACAGAGAGTAAGACAGCGTGCAAAAGAAATGCACTGACTCCTGCACCTGACCTGAAGCTGTTTTGCCCCCAAAACGTAAGCTTTTTATTTGCTATTTTTGTTTTACCAACTTTTAAAGGAAATCTCTTTTTCCCTCACTTGCGGAATCTCGTTCAACCTTTTTCATTTATTTGATAAATGTGAATGGGGTTTTGTTATGAATTCTCAAGGGCTGACCCTGCCTGTAATGGTGAATAATACTTCCAGGTTTTTTCCTTTAGATTTGTTAAAAATCTACTATGTAAAATGTTCCTGATTTTTATACTTTAATATAATCCATAAAGTACTGTTTAGAACAAAAGCGGAGAGTATAGTTGCTAGTAGTCTGACTGATGGTTCTGTCCTGACTCCAGAGAGTTTGGCAAATGTTCGACATTCGGTTGTGTTGTCTGTACTGCACTATTTAATATGTGTTTGATTTGTTTGTGTTTAATTACAGGAGCATTGTTATTGCTTACATATTATAAACACAGATATGCCATATTGTATGTCTGCTTTTTGTGATTTATTAGGGGAATGATAGGATCATAGTAGTAACTTGGATGCAGTATGTATTCTTTATGTAAAATGGACGGAGTCAACACAGGCTGAAAAGTGACAAATACTGCCTTATGCAGCTCCGATTCCTTTGAACAGGGAAAATATGTTACGTCCAGTACAGGTGCCTCCCAGAATCCTATTGTGTGTGGTGTCTAAGATTGTGGGTGATTGCCATGAGAATGGGTGCTTGGCCAGAAGTTTGTGGCATTTATCAGTGTGACAAATGCACCAGGCTGGGTGGCACTTGTGCAATTGTCATCTTTATATGCCTATCAATTAAGCAAATGTTTTGTATTCTGGCAATATCATCCCTTTAACCTCACACATGAAAAACTTTTAAATAGTTTAAGGAAACGGCCATACACGGGTAAGAAATTCTAAAATCTCATCTTCAGGTCTAGTTCATTATAAACTTCCTGATAGCCTTGGACTTTTATACACCCTTAACTATCATCTAGGGCACATTTAGTATAATTTCAAATGTGTTCCTGACTTTTTTATGATTTAAAAACCAAAAGATTGCAGAAAAGTAAAAAGCGACATTGCACCTGCTCAGATCTAATGAGACGCCATAGAAGAAACTTTAAGGGGGTTATTTTTCAAGGTCTGAATTTATATCAGTATTTCTAATATCAAACTTCGAGCAACTCCGAATTCCAGAATCAACCTTATTTATGAAGAAAAAAGCCTGAAAAATAGGGTCGGGCAAGCTTCGGAGCTTTCCCCCGAATTGTTCGGAGTTTTCCGAAAAACTACAAAGTCTTTTTTGCCGAAACCCTGAAATCATCAGATATTGGTGCAGACATTGGGACCTTCCCCATTGACTTATACAGGACCTCGATTGCTTTTAGATGCCGGGTTTTGGATTCAGAGGGGCATGTTTACTAACATTGGAGATAAATATCTGGAGAGATTTCTGGAGATGTTGCCCATAGCAACGAATCAGATCTTTGCTTTTGTTTTCTAAGTTATAGATGGCTGTTTAAGTCTAATTGCTGATTGGTTGCCATGGGCAACATCTCCAGAAATCTCTCCAGATATTTATCTCCAATGTTAGTAAACATGCTCCAGAGTTTTTAGACCATCGGATTTTTTATTTTTTTTTTTGTTCCGAAAACTACGAATTATTCTACGTTCAGATATTTGGACCTTGATAAATAACACCCCTTAGTGATAAGAATGAACCCTTTTGTGAATTTTTATACATGTATAAAAAAAATCACAGAACATTTGCAACATATCTTGACTGACTGACTGACTGTGACTAGTGATGTCATCAGTTATAAAAGGTGAGTAGGGATGTCATTTTTGTCACATGACTCACTAAAACTTGTGTATTATAATAAATAAAGTACCCCCAGTTGAAAAATATGAGGATATAATATGAGGCTACTGTCAGACGCCAATGTGGGGCGAGGACTGGGCAGACATGGGGAGGGACTGAGAGGACTTGGTTTGGAGACTGGTCAGACACGGAGTGGGGACTTTTGGGAGGGTGGTTGGGTATCGCAGTGCATCAGGCCTATATGAAGATGTTTTGCAGGTATACACCACTTGCTCACTGAACTAATATGTTTCAGTTCCAAGCTCCTAGAGTGGCTAGAGTGTAACCAAATTACCTGCTTGTCCCCATCCCTAAAACAAAGGCCTACCCTTACAACCAAAAAATGTGATTTAAATAGTGCCATTTCCCACATGCTTTAGGCTACTACCACATGGATCAGTTCCTTAGTTCCACTCTGTCCTGCTTTCTGGTCTGTCTGAACCAAGAGACAATGGGGCTCATTTATCAACAATGGGCAAATTTGCCCATGGGCAGTTACCTATAGCAACCAATCAGCGATTAGCTGTTGAAAGCCAGCTCAAGTAAAACAATGAATGCAGCAATCTGATTGGTTGCCATGGGTTACTGCCCATGGGCAAATTTGCCCAGTGTTGATAAATGACCCTCAGTGTGTCAGCCTGGGTGCAGACACACGTAAAAGGATTTTGGCACTGAAAGTCTTGGTGCAGATTGGGGCAGTTTCTCAGCCTGTGCTTATACACAGGCACATAAACTGCCCCCTGTGGCAGCAGCCTTACAGAACAAGGGGATACAACCATGAGACCTAACAGTAATGTTAACCAAAGTTGATGCATCTTTGCATGTTGTTAAGAGATAATACGGGAAGGGCCTGCTAATGACAGCTTACAATTAAAATGGGAAAGGAAGCGAGATATAAGGTTGGAATACCACACGCTGTTGACACCTCAACATTTTATTTCTCAAACTGCCATCACAGCACTTTTTGTTTTTAAACAAAGTGACATAAGTATAGTGTGTACAGGTTAAAATGAATGTAAAAATACTAATAAAAAGAGGGATGGGAAGTTATTCATTGTCTGACTTGCAACTGCATCTGGCCTCTACTCACAACAACAGAAACTGCCCTAACAAATCTTAGTAGTGCCCTAGCAATTGCAAAATTCCTAATGAATTTTTTCTTAATCCAGGTATTCTCTGCAGTTTTTGACAATGCTGATCTCCCTCCAAACTCTCCATTCTCCTAGCCTACTTGGCACTCCTTTCCCATGGAAGTCTAGCTGCCTTTCCAACCACAGATTTATTGCTTCATCATAGAACATCTCTTCTTCTTTACTTCTTTCCATGATTACATCATGGACCAGGCCTTGGTTACTTGTTATTTACACCTCATGCAATGGCCTTCTAATTAGTTTAGCTTTCAGTACCTTATCGGTGACCATGTATTTTATCTAAGACAAAAAATCACATCCCTGAACGATGCATGACAATTTAGCAAAATAATGAAGTTGATGAAACTGACTTATCTTATCCCATTTCCAGTCTGTATTACAGGCTCCTTGTTGGAAGCGGAACATCAGCCGAATGATTTAATAAGAAAAAAACACAAGCAGACTTCTCTGTGTGTCAAAACGCCATTTGTGTTTAAACCTAAAACCCTCTGAGGTTTAACCTTTTAAACATTTTTAATCCTTTAATGAGTCACACAAGTACCAAATCATCAAACACTGTACTGTTAAGGGGAGGTAAAAAAATGCTATCTTTTACTATATCTCCAGCATTTAATAAAATGCGTACGTTTATCTTGATGCTTGTGTTTAACAATAATTCTTCTGTTTCCATTTAATTTTTCAACTGCAGAAATTGCCTACAAAACAAACTTGTAGAACATCAGACTGGGGTGGGGGGAAGTATTTTTAGCAGCTGCAATCTTGTGCATTGTATTGTACAATGTTTCTAACACCTGGGTTTTATAAAAGCATTTATAATATAAAAAGAAAAATAGACCAATATTACAGTGAAAGGCTGAAGACACTCAAAATAGCTTTACTTTTCCTTGTGAGCCATTGTACACAGTGTTGTGGTCTATGACTCAAGAGGGCTCCATGCGGTGCTTTTGTTATGTTGAAGGAGAAAACTTTCTTCATTTAGTTGAAAAAAACGACGGCTTTATAAAAATGTACCGCAAATACGTACACATTCATATTATTTTAGATCCTCTCTAGGGAGGATTTTTGGACATGAAAGTCCTTGCATTGTGTGAACATAAATGAAAGTCATATTTAAGCAGTTAACTACTGAGTAATACAATTTGAGACTGCTGTAGGGTGAACAGAAACCTTCAAAAAGGAAGATTTTATTTACTTACCCTGACAGTAAAGTTCGGTGTGGGAATAATTTACTGCAGAGCAGAATGAACACAAAAAAGTCTCCAAAGCACTGTGGCAGAAAGAAGGAAGCACTCTGAATACCATCTTGGCACCATCAAACGCTTACTAGACTTAAACTAAAGTTGATTTAGTTTAGTTTAGTTGATCTATCTCCTTTTCTAATCTTGAGGAGACTGTATAGGCAGTGGCACAGGTATGGCAGTGTGTTGGGAGTTTCCTTAAATGAGAAGGATCTAGGGGTTTTTGTAGATAACAAGTTGTCTAATTCTGGGCAGTGTCATTCTGTGGCTACTAAAGTTACATACTACATTAGAGGACATTATAGACAAATAGCAGGGGACCTTTTTACCCATAAAGTAGATCACCGTACCAGAGGCCACCCCTTTAGACTAAAGAAAAGAACTTTCATTTGAAGCAACGTAGGGGGTTCTTCACAGTCAGGACAGTGAGGTTGTGGAATGCACTGCCGGGTGATGTTGTGATGGCTGATTCAGTTAATGCCTTTTGGCTTGGAGGATTTTTTTGGACAGACATAATATCAAAGGCTATTGTGATACTAAGCTCTATAGTTAGTATGGGTATATAGAATTTAATTAAAAGTAGAGGGGTGTATGTATGGATGCTGGGTTTTCATTTGGAGGGGTTGAACTTGATGGACTTTGTCTTTTTTCAACCCAATTTAACTATGTAACTATGTATATATTTCATATTAGGAACTTGGCATATCTCAATGGCTTGACAAGGAAGGATATCCATAAATGTCAATTCATAATTTATAATACAAAAGCCTATAAAAGTTACATGTTGCATGCTTGTTCCTAAATTCAAAGATCACATGATAAACAAACTTTGAATTGAAAATGGATTTCCTACAGTCTTTCTTTCAAACCTGAGATTGCAGAGGGTTTATTTAATACATTTAATAAATTGTACCAGTGTGGTTGTTAATACAACGAACGGGCAGTTGTTTTTGTTTAGACTTCTATGATAGAAAAGATCCTAATGGCTTCTATGGGACTCTACTGTTCCAGTGTAGCTCTTATATTAGTCAATTAGCCCCAACTCTGGAATATTGAGCTGATTGTAAGTAGAAAGGAAGTGAACTATGAAAGGAGGATTCAAAACATTTTTTTTTTAAATAGAAAAATTGAATCAAACAGAACTAAGCCACAATTAAAGGTGGTGTGGTATAAAGCACCATTTACCAGCACTTTCATATGAGTCAGTAAAGTGTTAATTGCTGTCTAACACTGTGTTTTCTTTTTGTAAAATATTGTGCAAGTGAAAGTTGCCTGAGGGCAGTTTAGCCTGAACAATGGAGGGAGGTGCTGGCTGGAGACATCAAGTTTTACCTATGGGAAGAGTTAAAGGCAGCTCTGAATGTTAGGAATAGGTTTAGGGATAAGTCATGGATGAGGGCAGTTGATCATCAGTTGGATGGTTATTGGGAGGCAAGTTTGTTTACTTTTTTTTTGCAAGGAACGTATTTGGGAAGGTATGCTGGTCATCTCCACTCCCACAACTGTTGATGACATCACTAAGCATCATTAACAAGAATACAGTTTACTGGTTGCTTACAGGCGTTGTGTTTAGGATAGTAGAAGATAAGTAACAGTCCCCTGACTTGTTTGGCTGTCTCTATCCCTTTTGAGTGCTTTGATGCATTCCTCCTGATGTTTTCACTAAGCTCTCATAGAAGCTGCTTTTTATAGAAATGCTTTCACATATTATTTCAGGTTTGTTTTGTGGCAAAGAAAAACAACTTAATCCATCCAGTTTGTTCATTAAATGCACACATGTTTGCTTTTTGAAATGTAAATATACCTATGTTTAAATCCTTTTAGAGGAATGCAATAAAAGTCAGTAACGGAAAAACTTTTTGCAATGCAAAAAGTTATGCCTTTGCGCGAACAAATTTTTGCTTTGTGTGAATTTAAGCTTTTGCGAACCCGGAAACTGTTTAGTGACCACTTCCGACCATTTGCAAATTTTATAGTTTGCACCAATGCACAGTAAATGTAATAAAACTTCTTACTGAAAAAGTCGTTATGTTTGCTCCAAAAGATTAAGACACCTTCAAGCACTTCTTAAGAGTGCACAATTAAAATTTGCAACGCGCAATTAAAATTCGCAATGCAATAACAATCTAAGGAACAATATTACATTGTGAGATGTGGGTTTTTAGTCTTAATGGTGCAAATTGTTTTTCCCTTTGCAACTTTAATTACATTCCCCCCTTTAAATTCTGTGTATCTGGCCAACTTCCTTTAACCAAGTACATCCTTATGTTCCTCCTTACAGTTTCTACCATAAAACTTCATATTTTGTTCCCTAGTTGTAACCACTTTCTGCTTCAGGAAATTGCTTCCCTCCTTAACTCTATTAATTCTCTTGATACATACAACTATTTCTATTCTATCAGCTCTCTACTTACTATGTTCTGAACTAAGTACCTGTACATTCACTGTAGAGTTTTTGATAATATATTTTGATATTTTGATCATGCACCATCTGAATTGCCCTCCAGTGAACTGTTCTTGTGCTATTGTTGTATTTCTGGCCAATAATGTGGACTTATAACGTCCCTATAATAGTTCTTCTTGTGAACTATTACAGTATATGTTTTGCTATTGCCATCATTCTGCCAGTCTCTGCAGCTTCCATACTTTTTCAAGTTTTCTAATGATTCCTATATTCCTTCTTGCTTCCTTAACTGCCATGAAATTGACATTAATTCTGTATTCTGCAGTTGACTTTTTTTTTTGTCGCATCGAAGTTAAAATCACGTCAATTCTAACAAATTCTCCAAATCTAAGCTGGGTTCCTGTGCATTGCAAGGTGCATACGTCGTACATTGTATATTATGAAACAATTCATGGTCAGAGCATGTTGGTGTGATCACCACAGAATAGGAAAGGCTTCTTGCTTAGATATGATGAAGGGTTCATTCACACCTATGTGTCTTGGGAATGTAAATAATGATATACTGTATGTTTGCTATATATCAATATGAAGTTTTGTGCCTACTTGGAATTGAGGGGAAAAACGCATGTTGTTGGGGAAAGTATCACCTTTCTCGTACTTAGTCTTGTTCTGACTTTGATGTACGAATTTGCTTTCATTGTTTTCATTTAATGCATAATTAAATATCTCAAAAAGAGTTGTTTTTAAATATTTTTGTGTTACTGATCTGCTGATCGAGTGCAGTCAAGCAATGTATCCGATCGTATACTGTAAAGTATAAAACTAGTATTACATTATTTTTTTGTTTTTGATTCTTACTCTGACGTGATTGCTGAAGGGTGTGTTAAATTGTAAACATACAAGATTTTAAGGGTGGAGCTTAGGTTAAATGGCTTTGGAAATAATTAAAACATTTTTAAAAGTTTGGCATTTAAAAGGGACGTTCCCCCTCTTGTTCTGCAGGCCCTGCAGCAACTAAATTATCATTAGTTTCTGGGGCCTTGTTGATCCTAACAACCAGGCAGTGGTTTGAAAGACAAAGAGATGGATAGTAAGTAGTGATGGGCAAATTTATTCGCCAGGTGAAAATTCACGGCGAATTTGCGCTATTCGCCGCCAGCAAATAAATTCGCAAAACGGCCGCGAAAATTCGCTGGTAAAAATTTGCCGAGTCAAAAAAACGGACGCCGGCAACGCTTCACTAATTTTTCAACGCAAATTCACCCATCACTAATAGCACGATAAGCCATACATCTACAAAGTTCTCTTCTCTCCTGCTCTGAAGGAGACATTACAATTCAAATTCTCTAACTTGAGACCATTTGGCGTTGTCAGGTTCAAGTACTTATACCGGCTAGACTGTGTTTTTTAATGTCAGAATAAGGCTAAATAAAAAAGACTTCATAATTACATTAATATACTCATTCCAAAATAACAACTAATACAGTATGTGCCTGCTCTCTTTCTATTTTCATCCAAAAGACAGCACTCCAATAGTATTAAAACCGTCTTTATTGGTAGGACAGCAGCACAGATGCAACGTTTCGAGTGGCACCCCACTCTTTATCAAGCATAAAAAAACTCCACCACCACCTGACCTTAAATACCATTGGGCACAGTGCCCCCTGGTGTCACCACATATATTGACAAGATATACAAAATATTTAAAAGGTTACAATTTGTCATATGCATCACTTAATATCACATAAATTGATTATCTTCAAATGTATCAAAAGGGACTTATCTTGTTAATGTCCATTGTTGGTTACAATCCCAGACAAGTGATACACAGTATCCATATAACCACCTACAAAAGATAAAATCATTTTAAAAAAAAGAACAGCTATTTCAATAAAAAAGGATTCAAATCATACTCATGATTCAGTCCATTTGGGAATAGTGACCCTAATCTCCTTATCCATTGCGCCTCCTTACGCAATAGTTCCTTATCCCGGTCACCCCCACGTCTCCTTCTTGGGACTGAATCGAGAATTTGAAACCGCAGCTGACTTACAGTGTGACCATTTTCATTAAAGTGCTTGGCAACAGGTTGGTTTAATTTATTCCTAATGGCCGACTTATGCTCAGTAAGCCTCTCCCTGACACTTCTTATCGTCTTTCCTATGTAAATTTTTCCGCAGGGACACTTAATATTGTACACCACATACGTGGATGCACAAGTGAAGAAGCCTTTAATGGGAATACGAGTGCCCTGTAGGGGATGGTATACCCATTCCCCTTTAAGTACATTACTACAGTGGCTACATCCACAACAGGGGAAAGTCCCATTTTTAGGCGTTTTAAGGAAGGTTTGATTAGATTTCAGGGAAGAACCAAGATCCGCTTTTACCAATTTATTTCCAATAGTATCTGCGTTCTTGTATGACATCACAGGCGGAGATCTAAAGGCAGTTTTATCTGGGAAATTTCTAGTTAATAGACTCCATTCCCTCCGTATTATACCTGAGATCTCATTACTCAGCACATTGTACTGATTTACAAAGGGGATCCTCTTCTTCCCTGGGGTATTATCTCTCTCTGTTCGCCTCGGCTCAATTTCAGCCCCTTCTAGAATCCTATTCGGATAGCCCCTTCTTCTAAACTTTTCTTTCATTTCATCCACTCTCATAGTCTGTTGACCTTCATTTTGGACTATACGTTTCACCCTTAAGACTTGTGATCTGGGTAAGGATTTCTTTATATGTGGAGGATGGAAAGAATCATATCTCAATAGTGTAAAAAATAGCCAGCAAATAAATTCGCAAAACGGCCGCGAAAATTCGCTGGTAAAAATTTGCCGAGTCAAAAAAACGGACGCCGGCAACGCTTCACTAATTTTTCAACGCAAATTCACCCATCACTAATAGCACGATAAGCCATACATCTACAAAGTTCTCTTCTCTCCTGCTCTGAAGGAGACATTACAATTCAAATTCTCTAACTTGAGACCATTTGGCGTTGTCAGGTTCAAGTACTTATACCAGCTAGACTGTGTTTTTTAATGTCAGAATAAGGCTAAATAAAAAAGACTTCATAATTACATTAATATACTCATTCCAAAATAACAACTAATACAGTATGTGCCTGCTCTCTTTCTATACAGAGATATCAGATGCATGCACATATTCCAGACTGAACTAGGAAGCATGTCTTCCAACACAGGATCGTACACTAGGGGGGATATTTACTAAACTCTGAATTTTTATCAGACAATTGGACTTTTAAAAGAATCACAAATTTTTCTGAATTTATTAAACCCTGAGGATGGAAAAGTCAGAATCTGAAAATTCAGCATCTCAGACCTGTTGAGGTTGCATTAGTCAATGGGAGAAGTCCCAATGATTTTTTGATGTGCGCTGGGTTTCATGCAATACCTCGGTTGAAAATTCCGAAAAAACTGTGAAAATCGTATGAAAAATGGCAAAATGTAATCATAAATAAGCATAAAAAACCAGAGCAGATTTGATTGGAGTTTGTAGCAGAAAATATTGAGATAAATTCAGAGTTTAATAAATAACCCCCTAGGCATGATACCATCAAATGTGTCTCAGCGGGCTTAGTGGGAATTCCAAACCTATAGGTTGAATAGTCTTGTCAACAGCAGGGATTGTTCCCCAATAAATAAGGCATGAGTTACAAATGCATTCTTACAATTGTTTTAACGTTATACATGATCCCGCCACTTAGGGTCTTATGAGTAACTCTAACTACAGATTCAGTATAATAAACATTTTCTCTAAAGATCCCCATAGACGCAAAGATTTTTCTTTGGTGAACAACCGATTTCAGCGAAATCCGACCAATCCGTCAAATTATCGTGAAGTTAGTGGGATTCGAACAATCATACATCTTATGGTTTGTCGTCCGACATCTGTCAGAAAATCTGTCAGAAAAAAAGATCGGCCAGGTTAAAAAAATTGTATTGGTCCCAGTGCAATCTATCTGTTTGTAAGGCCAAGCAGGCAGCTACCCTCAGTTTTCCTGGTAATATCGCCTGAAATGGTCTTTTTATTTGATGGATAATCATACATTTAAACGATTGTTTCGAGATAATTGTGGTCTCACAATAACTAAAATATCTTTACATCTATGGCCAGATTAAGACTGGGGCCACATGGATACAAACGTCGCCTAGCATGACACTCCTATGACTAGGCCCAGTAACATCAGCTATGGCGTCATGGGCGCTCCCAAGATGCTATAGCTGATGTTACTGGACTGAGACATAGAACAGTGCTGTCAATCAAGACACAGCATGTGCATGCAGCATTCCTCAATGAGTGTTATGGTCTGAAACCTTTAGTCAATGGTGCAAAAAATTTAAATTACACTGTGTGAAAGTATTGGATTTGGCTGCAGTCAAGAGACACTGCCAGAAAATATGGAAAGGGATGTACTTGTTATACAGAACTGATTATTAAATGAAACCAGCTAATTTTAGGGAAAGGGAGTGGGAGGATGTAAAGGTAATCAATGCTACATTAGCACATTTTATTATATTATATACCATCTGTATCTGTAACATCTGTAATATGCACACAGCTTTATTGTACCAGCCCTATTTATTCAGCATGCGAACACTGCCAGCTTTTGAGTACTAGATTATGGGTGAAGAGAGGATAGGATATGCTCATAAACATTGGCATTTCAATTAAGCAATTTATCAGGAAAGGAGAAATAGTAATAAAGAAAATGAATTAAAAGTACAATATTGAAAAAGACAGAACTGGAAAATCTTTGGAAAATGATGAAATGGAATAGATTTAAAAATATATATGGAAGCAATATAATTTAGAAGGCATTATTCTATCCTTAAAAAGATACTGTCATGGGAAAACATTTTTTTTTCAAAATGAATCAGTTAACAGTGCTGCTCCAGCAGAATTCTGCACTGAAATCCATTTCTTAAAAGAGCAAACAGATTTTTTTATATTCAATTTTGAAATCTGACATGGGGCTAGACATATTGTCAATTTCCCAGCTGCCCCAAGTCATGTGACTTGTGCTCTGATAAACTTCAATCACCCTTTACTGCTGTACTGCAAGTCGGGAGTGATATCACCCCCCCTCCCTTTTCCCCCCAGCAGCCAAACAAAAGAACAATGGGAAGGTAACCAGATACATTAACAGCTCCCTAACACAAGATAACAGCTGCCTGGTAGCTCTAAGAACAACACTCAATAGTAAAAACCCATGTCCCACTGAGACACATTCAGTTACATTGAGAAGGAAAAACAGCAGCCTGCCAGAAAGTATTTCTCTCCTAAAGTGCAGGCACAAGTCACATGACCAGGGGCAGCTGGGAAATTGACAAAATGTCTAGCCCAATGTCAGTTATAAAAAAATCTGTTTGCTCTTTTGAGAAATGGATTTCAGTGCAGAATTCTGCTGGAGCAGCACTATTAACTGATTGATTTTGAAAAAAAAAAATCCCATGACATTATCCCTTTAAGAAGTAACTGATAAAAATGAAAATCATAATTACTTTTCCATAACCCTATGCAATTCAGAATATGAGCAAATGGATACATGCATAATGGACATTTACAATCCCAAATCCTTAGGGTTCATATCTAGCAGGCAGACAGGTATATGCTCAATGCTGACTGTATAATCTACATAACCTAAAATGGCAGTTCTAGCTCAAAAATAGTCCCCTTTCCAATGAACAATGTGTCTAGTCATTTTTGTTTGTTGTCATTTTTACCCATTTTGTATTTAGGCAGGATTTTATGCCATCTAAAAATGTTAAAAATCTATTAACGTTAAATCCAGTTTGTTAGTATCTTTGGATTCTTTCCTAATTTGCCCTTTCCCTGAGCTATGCCACATGGTACATTTACATAAGGTATGCTACTAATTGTCACAATAAGATGTGTGTCACTTGCTGCATCAGATTTAAAATCAGTACAGTACAATAGTTGTAAACTGAGAGTAAGCGAAGTGAGATAATGAGAAATATATATTTCATTTTCTATTGTCGTTGTTTCTTTTAGAAGATGTCAAAAGGTCGATTAAATTCTTTTCGTCCTGCTGGAATCTCTAGGAGTAAATCGGAAGGGACATTGATTGACTTTGACGACCCAAAATTCCCAGCCAATAATGCAGGTGAGCTATAACATATTATTCTATTTGGCAATGATGCTTTAGCTCGTTATTTCAAAAGGAAACATTTCTACTTATTGGTGTGAAACAGAAACTTATAGCTATGAATCAAATGATTGCTTTCATCATTCCAATAGCACTCGATTGCAGCTGCTGATTGGTTGCCATGGCTCTCATCCTAAAAACTATAAGCCTTTTAGTTTGAAATCAGCTGTAGGGAAGTTTTTCGAGGGGGTAATAAAAGATCTGATACTTGAATGCATTGTAAATCACAACACAATGAGTTTATGCCAGCAAAGTTAAATGCTCAATAGATGTTTCCAGAAAGATTACATTAAGGAATATTCACCGGGATCATAATATTTGAGTTTAGATGGAGAACTGGCTAAAGGATAGATTACAATGTTAATGGAGTGCTGGGGATCTGTCCTTGGCCCTTTGGTTTTTTATGTTTGCTAAAGTTCCATACAGTGTATATATATATATATATATATATATATATATAGCACTCACTGTATTGAAGATCAAAAAATACTTTTTATTGTCAAGTGATATACATCTTAATCTGGATTAAGATGTATATCACTTGACAATAAAAAAAGTATTTTTTCATCTTCAATACAGTGAGTGCTGATCCTCCTTACTACATACATGCATTCTTGGAAATTGATGGGCTTTTCATTTCTCAACCCAATTAACTATGTGACTAACATGTGGACCAGGTTAAATGTTGATTGATACTACTTAAGCCCTTATGGTGTATGCCTGTTAATGCTTTATTAATGGAGCACCAAAACAATTCTAAATTCATATCTTTAAAATAACATTTGGATGGCCCAATTGCCCTTTTAAGTTTTTGTTTGACCTTCAGGTAAGCTAATTAACTGACTAACTGCGATCCATTAGGACTGCCTGAAGGTCACCCACACATAATAAAATGACCAAATTTCTTGACCAAACCCTTCTGTGTAATGCAGTTGTATTAAAATTTCATGGTGAACTGTGCATAAAGTGGATGGAGGGTAGAGTAGTGGAATGTCTTAATTGCCTTGGATGGCCTTGTCTATTGATTACCCTGTCACTATGTAATAACCATATTTATATATTTATCACCAGCTTAACGTCCATTTAACAACCGCAAATATAAAATATTTTCAGTTTATAATATTCCAGCATATTGACAAATTTAAGCAATTAGTTTTATTTTAAACTCTGTATACTCAAGACCTAAGATGATATGACAGAAGGGATATTGTTCTAATTCTTGTATCCATGGTGTTAAAGTTTATTCACACAAAAGTATTTTTCAAAAAACAAAACATTGCACTGCATAAATTTATTTTTCTGGTAATTCTCAGAAAAAGAAAGCAGCGATGGATAAATGCCACAAATATATAAACAGAAAGCACCACTATGAAGCAATGAGAAAGGAAATAAGTGCCAAGTAATTGAGTTTCAACATAAAAACGATTCATTTACAAAGAAGAAAAAAGCATCTAGTGAAATGTTATCACTAACAGGGATTTTCCAATACAACTATGTGAAAGGCAAATTGTAAATAAATGAAACCATAGTATTTATTCATAGTTCTAATTATATTAAAGACAACAAATACGTGTTCATTTAAAATCTCTCTTTGATCTTAAGGGGGGCTTTCAGTAATATCCTGGATAGCATATTTCCCAAATCTCATCCATTGCGCTAGGCTTCCCTGGGAGATCAGTTCCAACATTTGGGAATAACATGTTTATGCCATAACTCACAATATGACCAAAATGTGAGGTATATGGACAATACTGTTAGCAAAAATCATGTGTATTATATGTGGAACTTGCATTACTATATTATGTACCATAGGGCTTGTGTGATGTGTGTGCCACATTGCAGTCACGCATACACTATCAGAGAACCAACAGAAATTTGGTCTAGAAATATCTATTTTCATGGCAAAAAAGCTTTTTTGCTTTTCCCACTGGGATGACTGTTAGTGATGGGCAAATTTTCGACAATTCCGATTAAACGCACGCCCATTGACTTCAATGTTTTTCCAAATTGTCACCGGCATCGGAATTGTTGGCGGTCGCCATTTTGACGCCCGAGAATTGAAGCCGGCATCAAAGTTCGCCCATCACTAATGAATGTGTGTAAACCCAGAAAAGGACTAAAAAAATCTGAAATCTGTTTCCTTATTGACCTACTGTAATTAGTATTAAAGGGGACCTATCACCTGAAAAAATATTCCAAATACTATTTTATCTAGTTAGTCAAGCAAAATAAACTTTAATTACACGATAAAAATTATTTGATTCTTGTCTCCTTCAGTCTGGGAATTCATAATTAAAGCAAACAGGAATTTTGTGTTATTAATGCAAGTCTTTGCAGCATCTCAAAATCTTGTTTGTGCACCAGAATGGGGGACCTGATGTCCACCCCGATGCCCTGGCTACACAATTAAATGGTAAACAGCGAGGGGGAATGTGGGGAGAGCAGTAACATCTAGTAAGTGCTGAATGGAAAGTGAAAGTAACTGCCTGTCCTGCCTCTATGCCTAAGGCATAGAAGAGGGGCAGGCAATATTTGATTGACAGCTGAGCTTTTTAAATGAGTTTAATGCTTTAATAAAAATAAAAGAATTTGGGTTTCATGTTTAATTTGAAAAGAACTTTTATTATACCGCTTTTTATGTCTGGGTGACAGGTCCACTTTAAAATTAAGGTATTAAATGAATTAGTATTAAACAGGGAATGCACTTTACCTATTGCAATGCATTTTAGTGTGTAAAATGTCAAGCACTGAACAATAACTTATAGCATAATGTGTTGACTTTACACAGAGACTTCTCGTTTGGAGCTCAGGTTATTTTTCAGTATCTCTCTTTATACAAGGTGGAATTTTCTGTCACCTATCCTAAGGCCCCTGCAGATATCAAGTCCTCTCAGAAGTACTGTTTTACTGGATTCATTTTGACATTTGCACCATTGCAGTATCCAGCCAGTCATATACTTGCTTTCAGTATTCTCATCCAGGATGATTCCTCACTGGTTGCAATGGGCTTATGCTCCTATGCAAATTGCAATTGTTGGTTAAACTCTCTGAAAGAGAAGCATTTTAAAAAAATCAATTGCAATTCACCATACATGGCAACCTTCTTGAGCCTTGGGTCCTTGACTTCTCCATTACTAATATTCATTAATGCATGTTGTGTTGCACTTGTGCTGTTTCTAATTGTCTATTTTTCGTTCTTTTAGATACCATTAGTAAGGAAATAGACTTACTTATTGACTGGCAAAATGTATTTCAAGATCATTCAAAAAATTCTTCAAAACCTAGTAATCCCTTTTGGAATGGATTGTCTGACTCCAACCCTTTCCTTGATGATGTTGTTCAAGCTAACACTTTTTCCAAGAGCAAGACACATACATCTATCTTGAAAGAGGATCCATTTTTGTTGTTCGCAGAAACAGAAGCTAGAGATTCAGTGGCCTCTTCAGGAGATGAACTTGATATTAATTACCTATTAAAGAAGGCTGCCTCACGGAAAGGTGCACGATCTAAGAGTGTTTCCGATCTGAGCCTGTTAGATTACAAGGATGCTGATGTTTCTGCTAGTTCAAGTCAGATTCTGGCTCCTGATTTAGACTGGCTTCAGAATGATCGTGAGGCTTATAAAATGGCATGGCTGAGCCATAGGCAGTTGACACGATCTTGTCTTGATTTGGATATTATGAGTCAAAGTCCAGGCTGGGCACAAACACAAGCCACCGATATGCACATACTTTGTAAAATAGACCACCAAGGAGGAGCCGTGCAGCTTCCTGGCTCTAATATAACCATACATGTTCCTGAAGGTCATGTGGCTCCTGGGGAATATCAAGACATCTCCTTAAAAGCACTTCTAGATCCACCTTCATCACTTAACAATAATCTCTCAACTACTGTAAGCCCTGTCCTAGAAATTATATTAAGTAACATCAACACATTAGAAGTTCTTTTACTGGAAATGAAAATCACTGCTGAGGTTAAGAATGATCCTTACAGCCAAGTAATGACTGAAGTTGCCACGTTTTATAGCTACAACAAAGAGGGACCATACGAAAAGCTCTCAGGTGGATATATTTACAAGGACACATTACAAATCAAATTGCCCACTCTTAGCCGCATTACATACATTGTAACAGCTGCGCAAGCCAAATCGATTCAGCCTCCAGCAACCAGTGTTTATGATTACATTCATAAGAGTATAACAGTGGCAGTTTTTGGGCCAAAGCATATTCATCCAGCTTTCACCACAATTTTAGCAGTGATAGGGCACAACTATACTCCTGAAATTCTCACAATAGATGACATTAAGAAACGGGGAAAAAATATGCCACCAGTTGTCTTTCAGCTCTGGGGGAAACATCAATTAGTTCAGGATCAGATTCAAGATTTGTCTTTCTATTTTGTTCCCAATAGCTCTAGCTTTGAAGTGAAAGCAGCAGATAATCAAAACCGAATCATAGAGCAACAGCTGAAAATAGGTAAAATGATCCGGATACAATTTCCATTTTCACTTAGGGGTAGCGGTGAAATTAGTTCCTTTAATTTTAGGGTTCAGATAAAGGACAGGGACAACAACTTGCTAGTATCAGAGTTTGATGTACAAACACCTAACCCTGCACCAAAAATACAATGTTCATCCAGTAATCAAACTCGCTTACAGAAAAGGAAAGAAATTATTTCAGCTCCTGTGCTCCAAGCAAGCATTATAAATTACCCTAAATTTCAGGATAAGCCTCTAAAGATAAACAACTATGCAGTGACTTTAAAAACGGTTTTGCGCCAACAAAAAATGGACTACCTTCTTGAATACTTTAAAGGAGACACAATTGCACTCCTTGGAGAAGATAAAGTAAAAGCCATTGGTCAGACCAAAATAAAAGAATGGTATGTTGGAGTTCTGAGAGGCAAGGTTGGGCTTGTGCACTGCAAGAATGTCAAAATTATCTCCAAAGAGCAGGTTATTGATTTTTCAGACGCACAATTCACAACCAAGATGCTTTTGGAACAAATGACTATGCCGTTTAAAAAACTTACC
The DNA here is from genome assembly GCA_038501925.1 of Xenopus petersii. Classification (NCBI taxonomy): domain Eukaryota; kingdom Metazoa; phylum Chordata; class Amphibia; order Anura; family Pipidae; genus Xenopus; species Xenopus petersii. The sequence goes on from CM076682.1 coordinate 127,947,844, forward strand.
TACATTTATTCATCTGTACTCTCACTTGTGTCTGAAAAAGTTACTGACTGGAGATGTCTAGCCGATATGCTAGGCTATTCCCATTTATCATTAGAGGACCTCTGTCATGGACATACTGAAAAGAACTCGGAGAGAGTCTCGTCTGTTGTCAAAAAGTTGAAAGAGGAAGTTATAAGATTGATTATCCAGAATGCTTGGAGACTGGAGTTTTCTGGATAAGGGTTCTTTTTATAATATTAAAGCTAGTTAAAATAAACTAAATAAAACTAACTTTGGTGTCAAATTTAATTTATTCTATCTTATATATGATCATGTACAAGATACTGTAATTTTAAAAAAAAAAAAGTAGATAGGACTCTATGGGAAATTGTATTCACATATTTTGGACCCTTCTGAACAACGGGATTCCATAAAGTATCTTTTTTCATGCTTGTGTGGCTGCCCAACTCTTTACCTTTCACAGGTAAAAAAGGTTGGGGACCCCTGCTATAGATCAAAAGCAAACAGGAAATGTAAAATCTACAGCATGGCATTATGGTATTTTAGAAACTGTTGATTTATAATCTGTGGCAGTTAGAGCATATTCAACTTTTTCGACATGCAGCAAAAAATGGGAATACGACCAGTTAAAGACTTCACACGGGCCACAAAAATGAAAGTAATTTTTTTTATTTATGACATCATTAATATAATCTCCATAACAATCCATAATAAATAATAAAAAAAAATATATATATATATATATATATATATATATATATATATATATATATATATATATATATATATATATAATAAAGGCCCCAATGAGGGCCAAAATGTTGGAAACTATATAATAATTGGTGCGTTTTCTGCATTGAGTTTCCTAATGCCCTATTCTTTGGATTTAATATTTACCTTTTCACCGACCAACTTAAAGCACTAAGACTTAGAATCTCCTCTCATTTTTTCAGTTGAGATGGGCTGTGTTTCACCTGTATGATAAGTTACAAGCTGGGCCCTCTGTTCTAGTTATGCAATTTTCTACTTGCATTCCATTGTTCATAATAACATTCTACAGTACAGTAAATTTAAGAGAAATACAGTGTGTATTATATATATATAGATATAGATAGAGATAGAGATAGAGATAGAGATAGAGATAGAGATAGAGATAGAGAGAGAGAGGAGAGAGAGAGAGAGAGAGAGAGAGAGAGAGAGAGAGAGAGAGAGAGAGAGAGAGAGAGAGAGAGAGAGAGAGAGAGAGAGAGAGAGAGAGAGGAGAGAGAGAGAGAGAGAGAGAGAGGAGGAGAGAGAGGAGAGAGAGAGAGAGAGAGAGAGAGAGAGAGGAGAGAGAGAGAGAGAGAGAGAGAGAGAGAGAGAGAGAGAGAGAGAGAGAGAGAGAGAGAGAGAGAGAGAGAGAGAGAGAGATGAGAGAGGAGAGGAGAGAGAGAGAGAGAGAGGAGAGAGAGAGAGAGAGAGAGAGAGAGATAGAGAGATAGAGAGATTGATATAGAGATATTGATATAGAGATATTGATATAGAGATATTGATATAGAGATATGATAGATATGATATAGAGATAAATATATTGATATAGATATAGAGATAAATATATTGATATAGATATAGAGTAAATATATTGATATAGATATAGATATAAATATATTGATATAAATATATTGATATAGATATAGATATAGATATAATATATTGATATAGATATAGATATAGATATAAATATATTGATATAGATATAGATATAGATATAAATATATTGATATAGATATAGATATAAATATATTGATATAGATATAGATATAAATATATTGATATAGATATTAAATATATTGATATAGATATAGATATAAATATATTGATATAGATATAGATATAATTATATTGATATAGATATAGATATAAATATATTGATTATAGATATAAATATATTGATATAGATATAAATATATTGATATAGATATAGATAAAATTATATTGATATAGATATAGATATATTGATATAAGTTATAGATATAAATATTATTGATATATTGATATAAATATATTGATACAGATATAGATATAAA